>VWZV01010931.1:208581-310293 GCA_013397155.1 Irena cyanogastra | reverse complement strand
GGCCGCGCTCGGCGAAGCCGCTCCCCGGCGGGGCCTCGGGGACGCCCGGCGCAGCCCAGCCTTACCTGGCGGCGACACGGCCCAGTCCGAGGCCCCGCAGGAACCCCGGCACAGCGCAGGGCCCGGCACGGCCTTACCTGGCGGCTGCGCGGCCGCGGCGGGGGCGGCGCCTTGAGGCGGCCCCGGATCTGCCGGGCTGAACCACTGCGGGCGGAGGGGCCGGCGGGGCCGAGCGCGGCGGCACCGGGCGAGGACGATTTCTGCCCCTTTACTGTGGTGACAGCCCCTGGAGCTGCCTCCGACTGGGGAGGCCCCGATGCTGGACCGAGTCCAGGAGGCCCCAGAGCTGCTCCGAGGGCTGGAGCCCTCTGCTCTGGAGCCAGGCTGGGAGAGCTGGGGGTGCTCACCTGGGGAGGAGAAGGCTCCAGGGAGAGCTCAGAGCCCCTGCCAGGGTCTAAAGGGGCTCCAGGAGAGCTAGAGAGGGACTGGGGACAAGGGATGGAGGGACAGGACACAGGGAACGGCTTCCCACTGACAGAGGGCAGGGATATTGCGAAGGAATTCCCGGCTGGGAGGGTTGGGAGGCCCTGGCACAGGTTGCCCAGAGAAGCTCTGGCTGCCCAATCCCAGAAAGCGTCCACAGCCAGGTTGGACAGCGCTTGGAGCAACCTGGGATAGTGGAAAGTGTTCCTGCCCATGGCAGGAGGAGGAATGAGATGCACTTTTAAGATCTCTCCAATCCAAACTGTTCCATGATTCTATAAAGAAGAAACATTACCTACTTTCCTAGGCAGAAAAACACAGCATGGGAGCCCTGTGCTACAGAACTTCTGGCATGGCTCAGTGTCCCTGTTCTGGTGTAGGCTGCCAGCAGCATCCATGTCCCTCCTCACCCTGAGACATGGTCCTGGAATCCATCCCTCTGGAAACCAGCGCTGCGCCTATTTGCAGCAGATGTGAACCACAGCCCTCACCTTCTCCAAGTGAAGTTCCCTAAGAACAGCAATTAGTAACAAACAGCAATGAGTAATTAAATAGCCAAACTTTCCAATCGCTGACCCACTTGTCTCACCTCCCTGCGAGCTCTCCCTCCCAGGGCTGGGTCTCCCAAGGCCTCCTTTGGTCGAGGTGCACCTTTGAGGCAGGAACTGGTTGGTCCCAGACGTGCGGCAGCACTCGGCTTGGCACTGCCTGAGCTCGTTTTGGAGGAACGCAGACACTCCTTGAAATTCTTGAGTGCGATCTGCCTCTGGAGCCGCAGCACCTCTCGCTGGGATTCCCGCAGTAGGCGGTCGAACTCGATGACATTCAGGCAGCGAGGATCATCCTGTGGGAAACCAACCATGGCACCATGGCGCTGACAAGCTCCAAATGGTGGGGCATCTTACATTTAACATACAAACTCCAAAAGAGGAGAGGCTGGGAAAACCCAGGTAGTATGGCACACACGCATGGCTGATTCCTGGGTCTACAAAGCCTCAAAACTCACTTTACATACCTTATGCAAATACATTATTCCTCATGAAGATAAAACCCAGTCTGTAATGCTCCTGCAGCTCTCCCAACATGATGTGCAGGGCTCTTCCAAGCATGGGCCATCTCACATCACATGCCAGCAGGGAGCGTGGCAGGATAATGTCATTTCACAGCCCAACCAAACTAGAGCTCTCGCAGCTTTCTTTACTCCTTGGTGTGGGTGCTGGCAAGCACTGGGCTTTGAGAGGTTGCAGGAATGAAGAACATCTGGGATTTGGTCAGTTCTTCCTCAGGATAATATTTGGTTTCCTAACGTTCTTGATTTCTCTCCTCTCAAGACAGTATATGAGATGGATACCTATGTATAGCACAAGGGGTCACTCCCATCCACTCACAACCCAAACAACAGCTTTTGAAGGAAACCAGCACAATCTGACTCTCACAAAACCGAGGAGAATATGTCACCAGCTTGTTTGATTCTTCAAATGTTTCCAGATTTCAGGAAGCTGAAGAAACACATACCAGCATGTCCATACGTACAAAATCAGGTTATGAAAACCTGTCTTTAAAAATCTGCTGCTGGAGGAGACATTGTTCATTCCCCTGGAAAGCTCATAAGCCACAGAATTCAAGACATAACTGGTATCCAGGACAATTTTAATCTGCTTCCCTGTTTGCTTCTTCTTTGCCCTAAAAATAGTGTGTGCTTCATAAATACAATTTGTGGAGAGAACCATGGTTACTCTTACACTTGCAAGGGGGAAACTGAAGCAGCATTAATGGGAACTGATTATAGATTCAAGAAGTGAGCAGCTGGGCCCCCTCTGTGCCAGACCCATGTTCAGGCTATCAGAGTAGTAGTTCTTTAAACAAAATTGGCTGGGGTTATGTATAAAATCTCCCTACCCCTACCACAAAAAGGCAGCTATTCCCAACAGACACCCTCTGGAGCCTGGGGCAAGAAGGGAGTAGAAAAAAGCTGAGTCCTCCCCTCAGTTTCTATTATACCGATCCCCTGCAGCTGTTCCTCCCAATCCTCCACTTCCAAGAATCCATGCTGCAATAAATTGCAGCCTGGATTTAGCTGGAGTCAGAGTTTGGTTGGAAGCACATCTCTGGAGTATGATCTCAGGAAATTATTTTATTCCATCCTAAGAGCCCTGGCTTTGCAAAACAAGGCCAATGCATTTGCAGGCCAGGGTGCAAATTGTGAGTCCTGCTACTCCCAGGGAACTGAGTGGAACCATTTCATAGCTACTGAAAAATTTCTACTGATTTAAATACCCAAGATTAAAATTGATTTGGTTACAAACTCTGAGCGTGCACATCATATCTCTGCATAAAACACTCTTCATTGGCATAATGCATTTTGCATGCTGCAGACAGATTAGAGGAATTTGGAATTTTAAGTAGCTGGAAATTAAAATTTAATGAGCAGTTTGCTTGGAAGAGAAATGGGAAAAACAAGATCAGACAGAATGATCTATATTGCTCTCTTTTCTGTGGATTCCCTGCTCAGGCATCAATGTCCTGGTTGCTGGTGCCACAGACAAGGTCACTAGGGACAAGGTGGTCACCCAGGTCAGCCTAGGAAGGCAGTGACTGAATTTGTCAGCCCTGGGGGTTGCACCCATGTGCTTTTTCTTGGCCAGGAATGAATCTTGCTCACCCATTTCTGTCACATTCCTTTGTAATCTGTCACACCTGTCCCCAGCAGGTTCAGGTTGCCCAGCACACTCTGCTAGGAAAATCAGAGTGCTTTGGAAAGGGTCTGTTCCCCTTTCTGTGTTCCCCTTTCTCTGAGGTGAGAAATCAAAGGAATGGGAAGGAGACTTCTTGCTGACACTGTAGAGCACAGGAAGACCTGGATAAGTTTGTCCTTTGGCTTTAATGCCAGGAAAGATCAATGGAGCAGCTCTGTACAAACACCAAATACACCCCATTGTTCTAATCCTGACTAGATTAAGCAAAATCTACATTAGAGAAAGACTGAGAATCCACCTTCAAACCTGTAGTTAAACTGAACATATGGGGAGGTCAGGGACAAAAATAAAGCTATTTTCAGTGAGGAAGTATTTGTCACCTAAATACCATGTAAGTAGAACAGGTAGAAGTGCAAGTGTTCAGCTCAGCTGGGGGCAAGGAGGTAGGGTGATTCTTGACCACATTTGCATTAGCAAAACAGGGGGAAAACAGCATGGGCCCAAGTGTTACCGAGATCCTCTGGAGATTTGAACGGACCTAAACTGCAAGCATCCAGTTTGGGAATCAAAGATGCAACTTAGATGCCCAGAACAGGTTGCTTTAGTCACCTTGAGTAAGAACCATCTCACCCAGCCACAGCTGTCTGCAGAGGCTCCTTTCAGAACCATCACAGAGAAGAGCTTTGCCGGAGTGACACATCTGACCAGTCCTAGATCTCAGGATGAGCTGAATTACCACTTTATCTCACCATTTATATGGGCATGGCCTGTGCTGGTACTGAGGGGAATGCAGATCACCAGCCCAGGTGCAGACACCAGCACTGGGGATGGTTTCATGAACACCCAGCTCTGCCTAATGATTTGTAGCCTTCATCATAAACATGTCAGAAGGCACTGAGTTATCCCCAGATTCATGGTGGCTGTGACTTCTCAGAAGGCTGCAGCTCAAGGCTTGGGATCTAGACTGGTTTTTGGGAATGTGCTGGTTGGCTTCTCAAAGAAACACTTTAAAAGGAGGTCTTGCTTCCACATCTTGCTTGCAGTTCGGCCCTTTGAAAAGTCACCCTGTGTCTGTGGCTTCTCGGGGGGTTCCATGGAAGGAGTTTTAGTCACTGCTGGAAATGGCAGCTCAGATCCATGAACTGATGGAGGGACAAGCAGGGTGTCCCCCAACACACTCTTCCAGAGAGATCTCAACAGTCTCTGCCACACACTCCCCCAAGTGTCCCCATTCAGCTCACACATCAAATTCCCTCCCCTGTTTTCAGCCTCCATTGAGACTAATTCCCTTCACACCACTTCCCAGAGCCTGGTTGATAATCACCACTGTTGCACTTGTCCCCAGTCCCAGAGTGATGTCCCACAAAGTGTCTCACCTTCCCTGCCAAGAGTTTAGCCTGCAGTTCCCGGCATTCCTGCTGCAGAGCTTCAATCTGCTTGTCTTTTGCCAGGAGAGCACTGGCTTGCTCTGTCAGGTCCTTGGCACGCTGGCGGGCAAAAGCTTTTTTGCACAGTTCCAGGCTGGAGCCCTTCAGAGGCACCGGAGCAGTTACCTACACCAGAGAGCAGTGAGGTGTGTTTGTGCGTGACAGCCACCATCTCATCACCCCTTGGTGTTCAACAACCACCACCCCATCACCCTTTGGTGGTCCTTAACCATCACCCCATCACCCAGCACAGGGAACACTGTCAAAAAATGCAGCCTGGCCCCAAAGGACAGACAAACAGATAAAGGAGCAGGACAGACCTACGGAAAAGTGAAAGGCTGGATGGAAAAGTGGCTCAAAGAATAGCTGGGAAGGACAAGGTACTCAGTAGGTACAGCCAGCACGGGGGCTGCAGGCAGGGCAGAAGTGGGGAGAGGAAGGAGAGCAAAACAGGATGAGGTAAAAAAGACAAGAGAAGGCAGCAGAGAGGAGGGGAGAATGGCATGAAAGATGAGCATGGGATCAAATATAGCATGGGATCAAGGGTAGAGGTAGCCAAACCAGGAAGAGAAACAGAGATTCCATGGGTTTCTAGCAGGAAAGAGCTTCAGCATGGATGGGCATAAGATAGAGGGAAAGGCAGAGGCTAAGGAGAGCGCAGCCAGGGCCAGCTCAGCCAGGGAGGACTGGGAGAAAAGCAGGACTGAAAGAAAAATAGTTCAGGTTCACATGCTGCCTGGGAGGGAGGAAAGCATAAGGTGGGGATGGCAGTATGCTTAGGGGTTGGCGGGGCAGGCAGGGACAGGCAGGGACAGGAGATGGCTGAGTACAGGCTCTGCCCAGGCAGGAGCTGTGGCTGCCTGGCACAGTGTCCCTGGGATGTCCCCCTCCCTGAAGTTGGCTCTCCCACTGAGTACCAACACCACAGACTTGGATGAAAGGGCAGCTCAAACCCTCTGTTCATCCCTATGGGCAGTAAGGATACATCCAGTCCCGGAGTTTATGCAACCCTGCCTCTTTCTGCTCAGCTATTTTCATCTGCACAAAGCCTGACAATCTGGGAAAGGAATCCTCTGCTGCCAGATCAGGCACACAGAATCCTCTGCGTGAAGTTTTCTTTCCCAGGTCTTCCCAAGCATCTCCTGCATGTGCAGAAGCTGTGTGGCCCTGGCTCCACAGGACCTGGGTACCAAGCACTGGAGGGACCTGGTGACAAATCAACCCTGGCTCCTCAGGGCCCCTTCTCTGGTCCTACCTCCAGCCCACCCTCCACAAGGCTAAGCCATCCTAGCACTTGCTGCTGTCAGGACATATGGGCCAGCACAGGAGCCCAGAAAGTCAGTTCTCCAGGACTTGCACAGGCCCCAAACTGTCCCCACCCCAAAGTTTCAGTGGGGAAACAAATAAAACAGTATTTGTATAGGTGCTGGAGTGTCTGTATAGTATGTCAAATGGTTTCTCTTAATGAAGTGTCTGACAAGTCCATCTGTTGCCCTGCAAGTACCAAAATCCCATGACAGACGGGTGACACAGTGCCTGGGGACAGAGAGGGCAGCAGTGCCAGGAAATCCCCCTACCTTTTCTCCAGCACAGCTTTCACTTCCTCCTTTCTACCCTAAATTGCCTGAATTCCTCATCACAACCCCTGCTTTCCTTCAGGAAGGTATGCCCAAGATCCCATACCCTACAGCCACCTCCCACTGCTGCTGCACCATGTCACACACTCCAGGGTTCACAACAAGCCGCTGTTGAGTTGGAAAAGGCAGAAGCCCTGTGGCTTGCGCAGCATCTCCAGCGAGGTGTGGATGGAACAGAGCTGCCTCTCACCCCTTCCTGTTTTGCTTTACCACACTCCTTTTCTTATTCAAATCCTTCCTGTTTCTTTTTGATGAAGTCAGATGAATTATTTTCATGACTTGCCCAAAGAAAGCTGAGTTAATTACTTTAAACTATGACCTTACAGTAAGAAACCAAGCAGGAAGAAATTCCTCAAATCAGCCCCCAAGAGGAGTAGAGAAGCTGGTGATGGCTGGGGTTGGTGATTCTTGCTCTGCTATGATATGCAAAGCATGTTTGCTGTAGATTTAAGAAAAAGGGAAAGAAAAGAGCTTTCTGGCTCAATGGAAGCAGAAAACCAAAGGTCCTGGTGGTGAGGCGCTCTCCCAGCCCAACTCCCCAGCTGTGCCAGGTCCCGGCACCCACCACTTTGAGGTTTGCCTCCTGGAGCTTCCGGGCTCTCTCCTCCAGGCGCTTAGCGATCACCGCCAGCTCTGCGTTCTTCCTCTTCAGGTGCTTCACCTTCTCCTCTGTCTGGGGGAAGCAGCTCCGGCGCTGGAGAGCAGGAGAAGTTGAAGGTGAAGCCTTTGCTCAGGAGCCAACATCCCTGTCTCTACCTGACCTATGTAGGGCACACGTAGGGCCTTTTCCCAGCCAGGGCTTGGCCTGTTCTCCTGGAACTATCCCAACCATCGAACACCAATCTCTGTTGCCTCTCCAGTCCCTGAAAACTGTGTTTTCCTGGTATTTTTGTTAATGTAACATCTCGATCCCCATGAGATGCCTCTCACCCCACCCCAGACCATCCCACATGGTCCTTCTCCATCCACATCCCTATTGCAGACTCTGCTAGGACTCAACACATCTCCACCATCAGGGTATCCTGGCCACCCACCCTTTCGGCTTTCTCTTCCAGAGTCTTCCCAGTTTATTTCCCCAGGATTACTCGACTCAACACATCCGTGAGGATTTGTACTGCACCACCACAGCAAGCTTATCTGTGTCCTTTCTGTCCTGAAACCAAAATATGAGCAGGAGAAGGCGACAAAGGACTTTATGATATTTGCAAAGGAAATTCCTTTTTCTTCCTATTGATTCTGTTCGCTCTTAATCCCCTTTCATTTGTTATCTGTCTGTTCCAATAAGCTGCCACTTGTCAATGGCTCTTTCTCCCAAGGTCAAACTCAGATGTGTTATGCCATCTTTTCACATCAGCAGAAATGTCAGGTCGACTGATCCTCATGATTATTTCCCTCCCTGCCCCTGTGAGAGTGCACCATGGGCGCCTGGGCTCGAAGGCTGAGGCTGATTTTTGAGAGTCAAAATTTGATACACAGGCTTCACTAAAATCCAGATGATTGATAAGGGGTAACCCCTCGGGGTGCAGGTCATGCTGAATTTATGCTTTTAGTGTAAGAAAATTATCTAAAATATGCGTTTTGAATTGGATTATATAAATAAGAAATGCTGAGCAATCAAATTTGCCCAGCATGGCTGGGCTGCACTCCCACACTGCAGGGCTGGGTAAGGGGTGATGCTCTCCTGTCGCCCTTTACCACAAAATGAGGAGAAAGACTCCAAAATTCCAAAGAATCAGAAGGTATTTATCTTAACAATCCATTCCCTTTTTATAGGGTCTTTTGCTACTTGATTGGTTAAATGACACAACGCTTCTCTACCACCATTAGATGAGATAGAGAGAGCATGTTTTAAAAACACACACACAAGAAAATAACAAACTAAAGTGAAAAACCGCACCTGTTCTTTTGAGAACAAGAGATGCTTACAAAACTTCTGTCAATCTTTTCCTGAGAACAGAAATGCTTACAGAATTGTTCTCTAGGAAGGCAAACTGTTTTTCCTTGGGAAAATTCAGGCTTGGTGCTGGATCTCTCTAAGATTCACCCAATGTTAGCCCCACACTCTCCAGAGAGGATGCAGGAGGGAAATATCCCCTCTTTCCTGAGAGTCCTGGCTAGCCCACGGGGGAGTCAGGGATGAGGGAGGGGGCAGAAGGCAGATGCTCAAGGTGTGGCAGCCTGGCTTGGCTTTGGGATGCAGCTGGGGAGGATCTTGGTGGTGGTTCTCACGGGAGCAGGGGGCAGTGCTGCACTGTCATCTGAAGCCAAGGCTGAGTGAATCAGTGTTTCTGCTTTTCTAGTTAAAGAAGAAACAAGAGCAACTTCCCCTCCCCTGCCCAGCCCTGCTCTGCACTGTGGGGAAGGGTCCAGCTCCAGCTGACGGCTGCAGCACGAAGGCACCCAGGAGACCCATAGCACCAGACCTCCTTTGTCCTTTGGCCCTGCCCAGATTATCCCGTGAGTTCAAGAAGCATTTGGACAATAGTCCTGCATATGGTGTGACTCTTGGGGATGGTTCTGTGCAGGCCCAGGAGCTGGACTCAATGATTCTTGTGGGTGCCTTCCCACTCAGCATGTTCTGTGATTCTGTGATCTCTTAAGAGTTGGCAGCAGACAGCAGCTCTCTGTGTCCAGGACTCCCTCCCCACAGAGCATCCCATGACAGCATCTCCTGCTCACCAGCAAGCTGTTCTCCTCGGCCAGGCTGGAGCAGCGGTGCCGCAGGTCCTCCAGTGCACTCAGGAGCTTTGTGTTCTGGCTCACAAGGAAGCTGTAGTCAGCCCCACTCTGCAAAACAGCACAGAGAGGCAAGGCAGGGCTTCACCTGCCCAGGGCAGGTCCTGCAGGGCCATAGGGCTTCACCTGCACGGGGCAGGTCCTGCAGGGCCACAGAGATTCACCAGGGGCAGTGGCAGAAGGACCACAGCCTCACACCAGCCCCAGCCCTGAGGTGAGCCTGGCCTGGCTGTGCCAGTGGCTGGCGGGGTCAGGGTGCTGGTGGCAAAAGGTGGGATGTGGGGGCTGATTTCAGGAAGAGGCAAGGCGCTGCATGTCCACTGGGGGACAACTAGCCTTTGAGGCCACCCTGAGGGTGAGAGCTGCCCTCTCCATAGCTTTAAGAATTCTTTCAACTTCCACCCAGGGAAAAAGCCCAGACTCTTCTGTTGTCCTGAGCCTTGGCACCATCCAAACTGGCTCAGGTGAAATGCAGGCAGAGCCAGGCAGGCAGAATACACCCCCTGGCAGACCAGGCATGTGTGCTTCCCCCCACAGCTAGGGGACCCAGTGGCCTCCAGCACCACATGGCTTCAGAGGCAACCAGACTTCCTCACCCTCTTCCCCACACCAGCACTCATGTTTGGCCCAGGAGAGTGCCCAGGAGCCAGACCCCAGATCATCCTCTGTGTCAGCCTTGGCTCTGAAAGAAGGTGACATGCAAGATTCTTTGCAAACACCGCCTTCATTTTGTCACCTCAAAAGCAGCAGCAGCAGCTCTGCCAGGACCTGTATATAGAGTTTTGTGGTTGCTGCTTCCTGCCCAGAGCAGCTCACCGCAGGCTCTCCACCGGAGCCAGCTCCCAGCAAGGATTTCTGGGCGTTAGCAAAGCTCGGAGCCGAGCTGTTGCTTCACAGCTGCCATATGGCAGTGCCTTGGGAAGATCCAGCTACGTGTTTTCCCAGCAGCCAGGCAGGTCTTGCAAGACCCACTCCCAGAGCCCAACGAGTCTCTGCTGAACAGCCATGACCTTCTCAGTGTGCACAGCTCTGCCCTGCAGTTTTCCAGCCAAAGCTACTGGGGAAACATCTCTCACTTACAAAGGAATGCTGCCCAAGCTTTCTGGGTAGCAAGAGCTCAGACAGGAGTTCAGCTCTAGGAGGTGTGAGACTGGCTAAAACTCATTGCACTTTTGAGCAATTCTGGTTTCTCCATCATGTCCATTGTAGAGATGGAGGGCAGGAGACCAGTGCCACAAAGTCCCCTTCCACTGAATTCCCCCTCGTGGTGCCATGTCCACGGCTCTCCCAACCTCTCACACCTGTATGGAAATGCCTAGACAAAGGGAGGGAAAACACAGCTGAAGGAGGTTGAAAACAACAACAACAACAAAATCAGATGACACCCAGCCCTTCCCATCAGCCTCATGTGGTGTCCTGGGCCCATCAACCCCTTGAGACAGCAGGATATGATGTGCCACGAGCTGACAGGCTTTTGGCAGAGTGATTTGTAGATGCCCACCCTCCCCACAGAAAACCCAGCATTTGTGAAAGCTGGAGTGAAATACCCCATAGAAGGAGACTGTACTGCTACCCACACGTGGGAAAGCAAGAATACATCTTCCTCTATTTTTTTTCCCTCCTAGGCACTCCAGGCCACTGTTCCTGGGGACATCACACTGCAGCACCTGGGTGCCCTCTCCTGCTCTCCAACAACTTAGAGCTGCTCCCAGAGATGGTCAGGCTAGGCCCAGGAAGAAAGGAAATCCCTGAACCCAGCATCACAGGGATGCCAATAAGCTCCCCCAGGAAGCATGTGCACAGCTCTGTGCTCAGTACCAGCTCCTGCAGCATCAGTCCCACCCCTGCAGCTTTACAGGTACAGTGAGGTGTCCCAGAGACCATTTCCCCCATCACCAGCTCCAAGAACAACAAAGCACTTCCTTGAATCCACACAGGGGAGACTGCAGGTGACAAAGAGAGGACAAAACAGGGCAGGTTCATGGAGAGAGGGGTCCGACTAGCATCTCCTGTGCTGTGCATGGCAGTGCCTCAGGCTGGCCCCCTGCTGCCACCGCCAGAGCCAAGCAAGCATCACTGCAATGAAGTCAAAGTGCATTATTTCCATCTCCTTGCCACTGCCAAGAGGCCTCAAAATTCTCGTCTGTGGTTGACCTAAGACAGGGCGAGCACCGTGAGCCAGCAGCCTCTGCACGGGGATGGAAGCAAAAGAGCTTTTGAGGAGGAGCTGATGTGCTCCTGCTTCCCCTACCAGCCAGCCAGGACTTCTGACATCAGCAGCATGGGGTTTCAGTAGAGGACAATCAGCACCTCCAGCATGATATGGGGATATTTTGGGGACCTACATTCAAATTTCTGAATTTGAAACCCCATTTCTGTAGCCATAAACCATTTCATTAAGGCAGAACACAAAGGCTCATAACCCCTCACTCCCACCATGCCAGGCCATTCCCAGCTCAGCCCAGGTTTCATGTCACGACTCCAGAGCCTGTGACATGGCAAAGCTGGCATGTCCCTTCCCATTCTGTGGGTATTTCAGTCTCCCTGGGCAAGGTGCCATGGAGCAGGAGAGTGTGGCTCTGTGCTCGAGGCTGGGGCCAGACATGGGGCCAAGCCTGCCCTGTGCCAGCACATCCCTCTGTGGCTGCAGCTCCTTGGGGTTTTGCCCAGAGAGGCACAAGGGACAGCAGCAGCAAGAAGACGTGGAGGCAGGAGATCCTTGCTGTGCCAGGACGTCTGTCCCACGCAGGGACCTCACTGCCATGAAAGCTTTGCCAAACCTTCCTGTTGGCTCTGAGCCAGTGCTGGCTTCATCAGCTGAGGCCTCCTCCAAGACCACGGAAAGCCTGGAACTGAAGGGCTGTCTAGACGTCATCCCACGCTCATTAAACATTCATTTCCTATAATGAAATGGCTTTTAATTTATCAACTGCTCTGCAGTTCCTTAAAGATCCCGCGCTGCACGGCACAGTCTCGCTGCTGGCTGCACTCAGGGCTCCCATGGTGCTTTTCATGGGGAGCTGGAAGAAATCATTAGGTAGGAGAGACACAGAGGCTCCCCCCACAGTGACTCATCCAGATGGAGACATACAGAAGTGTCAGCAGGAGCTGGAATCCAAATGCATTCCTCCATCAAGGAGGTTTTCTGTAGCCGAGGCAGAGCTGGGGCAGCACCATGGGGCAGCAGAGAGGGTCTCCAGGCAGCCACACTCCCCCTATCAGGAGCATCCTTGGCCACTTAAAAATTAACCTAAAAATTAACACAAGTGATGTGGTCTTTTGCCACAGGGAAAGTTTCTAAAATGAGAGGAAGGCAGGAGCAGAACAGCAGGGATGCTGAGGGGGGAGAGCAGCAGGCACGTGGCTTTGAAGCCTCCATTTCATCTGTCATCTCTTTTGGCAAGTAAAGCCCAAAGTTACTCCAAGATGCATTGAAAACAGCAAAGAAAGAAAAGCCTCAGCATGGCAGCTGCCAGAAAACTGCTGCTTTTTCACCTGAAAGCTTCAAACGCACCAGAGAGCTGCAGCGGCTTTTGCAGGGAGAGGTGCCCAGCCAGGCTGTTAAATGGGTCATGCAGGCAAAATCCTTCTGAAGCACCCAGCATCCAGCACAGTCCTTAAAGTCCTGCAGAGAACTTGCAGGAGGCCATGGAGGGACAGTAAATCAGCCAGGCACTCCCTGCACCCGTGCTCTGCAATGCGGCTGGGGCTGTGCCGGCACTGCAGCACGGCCTGGCACCCACCGGCCCAGGGCTCCCCTAGCCAGCCCCAGGGAACAGCCAAAGTCTAAACCCAGCCTTGCTTTGAAATCCCTGCTGAAAGCCAGACAGCGAGGAGGAATTCACGAGGTGGGCCCATGAGCAGGAGGTCTCAGGTAGCCTTTGGAAACAGGCAGGCACACAGCTGATTTGAAAACATATCTAATTTGACAGTGCAGAAACCACACACAATTTGAAGGTGTATAAACCACTGACAATTTCAAGATGCCCTGATTTCTCCATCTGCAGCTGATCCGGGGTCCAGTTCCTGGGTTTGCTTTGCATGAGCCATCTGTGAATACAACCCGCCTCAGCGCGCACCTTGCAGAGTGATTTCTCAGGTGAAGCTATCCCAGCTCTCCTGCTATCTTGGATATATTAAACCCACCACTTCTCCTTCATTTGAAATCATTGTCCCCAAGCCTCCGCCATGTCAAAGCCCTTTAGCTGTTTGTTCCACCTGACTTCAATAATTAGTTCCCTTAACTTCTCAATCCTCCTTACTTGAAAATGAAGCCTGTCATTGCCAATCCAATTTCTCCTCTTCCAGACAGTTTCAAGGGAATCAGCCACCTCACAGGACAAAGTTATTTTCCATAGGCTGCTCTTTTGCAGTGCCCTCACTGCATGTCAAAAGCGAGACAAAAATAGCCTCAGCTCCTGTTGGGTCAGTGAGCAGAGCCAGCCCCATGCTGCTGCTGCCGGCACAGCGAGCAGCACATCTCCACACAGGGAACAGGGACAGTGCTGCCAAAGGTATGGGAGAAGTGAGAAACATGCCTGGGATGAAGCTTGGTTATCCTGCCACTCCTCTGATAGGCAGTGTGTCCCACTGTGCTTGTCCTGCTTCCTTCCTGCATTTTGCGCCGTTCCTGGTTTCAGACACAAACATCTCTGTTGTGCCCTTGCCTTTAGGGCACTTCCTCACAGCTGCCAACTCCCCTTTCCATCAGTCAGCATTTTCTCCTGCTGCCCATCCCTCTTCCAGCCTACTACCTGCCCTTATTTATGTGATTTCCTCATTTATCTGATTTTTATCACCCCATGTAACAAATTCATGGAAGAAAAAATCCATCCAAGGCTATTAACTTCAAAAATCCTGCCTCCATCATGAGGAGTGCTGAAAACATGAATTGGAAGATATTGAGGGAATATTCAGGAGAGCAGTCACTACACATTTGCTGTTTCTCTGCATTTCCCCAGGCATCTTCTCCTGCATACCCTCTGACCATTGCCAGCTTGTCATATGCTCCCGACTGGGTGTTTAAAATGAGATGCAGCTAAAATTGGAGTCTCACAAAACCAGGTTCTCTCTATCTTTAAACCCTCTGTGGAAGCACCATTATGAATCCCAGGAATACAAACCTAGCTATTCCAGGAGGAGAATAATCAGCTCAATAGCCCTGATGGACATGGCTCACTGTCCTTTGATGAGCTCAGCTTCTCCAGCCTCCCAACCAGGGAGAAATTAATGTTCCTGCAAAACTGACACAGGGAGGAATGTGAGTGGAAAATAAATTCCCAAGGTAGAGGATCAGCTCTCCAAAATCCAAGGCTGCAGCTGGGTCCAGGGTGCAATGTGGCACAATTCCACAATTCCTCCTGTTTGACAGCAAATCCAAAAGACAGGAGGATTTACAATGAGATGAGAGAAAATGACACTGAAATACCTCACGGCTGGTAGGAAGGTGGCTCTGAAATGCTTCTGGGGTGCTGCCCATGTGATTCTTCATCTTTCACCATCAGACAGAAAATAAGGCAAGGAATTGTGAGGAATGGAGGGTTTGGAGAAGCCATGGGGGATTCTGGCAGGGGAGAGGTACTGCTCAGGGTGCAGGTTCTCATCTGGCTGAACACTGCTGGTATCACCAGTTCTTTTGTTTGGCCAGTTTGCTCCTGGCTTTGCTCTCCAGTGGGCTATGGAGACATGTCCCTGCTTCCAGATGGCCACGACCTACCTGAAGCAGAGGCATGACAAGGTCTGTGTGGCCCTGGACAGGCTTTCCCCAGCTGTGACCCAGCTCTCTCCATGTTAAGCACAAAGTGTTTTGCAATCCCAGGTTGTGCGCAGCCACAAACTGCAGCTGATCTATCAGATAACCTGCAGCAGCACCAGATTGTGCAACACTCCTCAAGTACAGGAACATCACCCTCCTGCTCTTGGGCCACTGTGTGATCCATGGCCACCCCTGTGTCCTCTGCAGGGTCTTTGCCCCCTACACACCTTGTGAGAAAGATATCTGCATTTTGTAAGGTGAAAAAAGGTATAAAGCCTGTTCTCCCAACTACTATTTGAATACTGGTGTACAAGTGTCTTCCTTGTCTCTTACCAGCTTCCAGAAAGATTTGGCCGAGCTCTAAAAAAGCAGGACTGTGCTCATCCCCACTGCACTCAGGGGATGTTGCTGTTTCACCGCCCACCTGGGAAACGTGTGGAAAACAGGCTGTGCACCATAAAACCTGGTCAGGCTGTAACATCCTGAAGCCCAGACAGCTAAGCTGTCTTTTTCCTCCACTGCAGAATTTTCTAGGTGGTGCTGAACAAATCATTGAATCTGCAGAGAAGTAGCTCATGCTACACTATTTCCACTATATTAAAAAAAATGCAAAATGTAGAAGATGTGGGAAGCAATGTGTGAAAAACTTTAGCGCAAACACAGAAAGACTTCGCAACCTCTGCTGCTGTGTACTCATGCACATTGCAAATTATTTTAACTAAAACATAGGTACTGGCTTACTATAAGACATTTTTGGAGCTTTCTGTTGCTTAGTTCTTAGCAGAGGTCAGTCTGCAGCTCCCAGCACTGTAGACTCGGGCCCAGACCACCCTGAGGTCTTTGTGGAGCATCTTGACTCTTTCTGCATGCCATGTGTCAGATAATTCTATTTTGTGAACATGCAAAAAACCCCAAAATCCCTGGTGAAGAATGATAAAATTTAGTTCTTTCCAGGTTTAGTATTTGATGGCTGGAGTAGGGATGATTGTTCTCTGATATCTCATCTTTCCTGTAACAGAAACACTAATCCAAAGAAACACTCCCAAGAAAGGCATGAGACTTCTGCCTTCACCCTGGGAAGCCACTGAGCTGCAGCTCAGTAAATCTTCTGTCCATACAGAACAGCCACAGCCCTCTAAGAGGATCATGGCTTGCAAAGTCAACACCAACTCTCCTTCTCATCACAGAGCCTCAGCAGCAACATCCATGATCACAGGTGTGCTTTGATTAAGTGGAAATACTCAATTCCTCAAGCATATTCAGCTCTGAAGAGGTATATTTGCTCTTGCACCTAGCAGAGTACCTCAGGGAGCTGAGGGCAGATTTTGTATGTACAAGTCCATTTTTGCCCAGAAATCTGCACTGCAGTTTCTCATCTACTACTTAATATTTTCCAAATCACTGGCAGCTTCCCAGGGGCCAAGAACACCTTTTCTTTTGGGTCACATTGGCTAAAAACCTGCTCTAGTTGCCCAGGGTATGGCATGATTAGATAGGAAGGGATTCCTCCCTGGCAGGGTGGGCAGGCCCTGGCACAGGGTGCCCAGAGCAGCTGGGGCTGCCCCTGGATCCCTGGCGGTGCCCAAGGCCAGGCTGGACACTGGGGCTTGGAGCACCCTGGGATAGTGGAAGATGTCCCTGCCCATGGCAGGGGGTGGCATTGGGTGAGCTTTAAGGGTCAACACAAATCACTTTGGGATTTTGTGATTCGAGATTGGGATCAGTGTTCTTGCTCATCTTGGTCATGGTCTGGCAATGACCAACAGCAAGATGATGTGGCAGCCCTGTCCCAAATCCATTTTATCTCCACTAGTCCAGAGGAGCCAAGGACACAGAGAGGAGGCACTGCTTGGTATCCCTTACCCTCCATGTCCCACACAAGTGACCTGGCCATTTGGACATGTCTTTGCACAGAAGGCATGAGCTTAATTTAAAAAAAGAGCTAAAATGAGCATTGCCTTCCCCTTCCTAATCTCACTTTGCTTTTTTTTCCATTAATTCCTACAAATAGGCATTGGCTCTTCCTGGCAGGCAGCTGCCTGAGGTGGCCATGCATCCACAGTGCTGCAGCAAACAGCACTAAGGCATTTGCATGAGACTGTGCACTGCCAAGCCAAGGAAAATTAATTTACTCAGATTTTGAGCATGATGGAATACAACCTTCTAATTGGGATTGCAGGAAATGGCAAGAAGTGACTCCATTGCCCAAGGTCTCCCTGTCCTACTGCCATCTTTCATCCTGTTGACCTACCCTTCCCAGTCAAGGGTGCAGCTCTACACACCCTCAGACACTAAAGGAAGAGCTTTCCAGCTTTGCCAATGGAAAATCTGAAGCTCTTGAAAGACCACAAATTCCTGTAAAAGGCACTGAGCTTATCATTAAATGCAGCTTGGCCTGAGTACTTGACGTGGAGTATATTTACCAGCATTTTATAATTCTTCCTGTGTCTCTGCTTTGTTTTATTAAGCCCTACTGGGACTGACAGGTTTTTGTGGCTATTTAAATTCCTACTCACTGGAGCGCTCCTTGATTTAAGCATTTTCAGTTGGGTTTACGGATTTATTGAATATTCTCAGCTCCACATAACCTCAAGGGAAGCTGAGGCTTGGATTTTAAGAAATTCAAAGCCAACCTCTTGTGATTGAGAAGAAGTCACGAGAACCAGCTCAGAGCACCCTAACTGTGCCCCTTGCCTATGTGGTTCTGGGATGGGAACAAGGAATGGTCAGCTGCTGAGCTCATCCCTTCCATGAGTGATCTGCAGAGCTTGGGGAGATGAGTAATCCTGGAAGGGAAGGATGCAGAGAATATGCAGAAAGTGAACAACCTTGATCCTCTTCCCTTGCTCAATGTAGGGCACTAGGAGGAGGCCTTCCCTTCAGCAACCCACTCCCAAACCACCCTGAGTTTTCCAGGGCCAAAGCAGATCCCGCTGGAGCAGCATTCCCTGGGAAATACAGGCAACTGAGTGCTTGTGGGAAGTTCTCTAAAATCCATCTGACAGCATTCTGGGAACTTTCCAATTTCCAGACAGACTGTATCTGTGCCACTTTAACCCCATTCTTCCTACACAGACAACGTTTTTCTCCTTCTCTGATATTCATTATTTGGACTAGGATCCTACCCCTGCAGCGCCTGGAGATTCTCAGCAGGAAAGTAATTTCTTATGTCTCACGCCCACACAGAAATTTTGGGAAGCAGGACCAGAACAATTCCAAAGGCCCAGGAGGAAGGATACACTTTTGACAATCCCCAGACAGCATTATCCACTGGGGCCATGGTGGGACACGCTGCTCTGTCGAGGAGCTGGGAAAGCATGCAGTGCCTTGCAGGATGTAGGGACACATGACAAATGGATGGAGAGACGTGAGCACAAATCTCAACAAGGAAAATTCCCACCGCGCTATGGAGAACATTGCTCTGGTGGGATCCCAGCCCCTGGAGATATTCACCACTTGCCTGGTCAGGACATGATCAGCCTCTTCTATCTCTGGAGCCTTCTGGGGACAGAGGGTGGATGGGAGGCTCCAGGTGTGTTCCCTCATCCCATTTCCCTAATTCCAGAGTTCCTCTGCCAGCACCCAGATGGGAGAGGGGCAGCAGCTCTCCACACTCTGCACTCAGGAGAGACCCAGGCAAGAACACCGAGATTAACCTGACCTACAGACAGTCTTAATGCCTCTCCACAGCCTGTTCCTGAGGGAATGGCTGAGCAGTGGTGGCAGAGGCTGGGACACACAGCAAAAGCTTCATCTTTAATCACCATCTTTAATCAACGCTGTCAGCGATGAGCTCTCAGGAGGCTCTTCCCCACACCAGGAGAGGACTCCCTGGAGGCAGCTGTCCTGTTCACACAACGGTCTGGCAAAGCTGTGACATCCCAAGGACAAATGTCCTAAAGGAAGCCCGGCTCTGGCAGCACGACACACAGGGCTTGTCCCAGCCTGGCCAGGAGCAGCCAAGCTTTGGAGGGGAGCTGTGCATGCCTGTCTTGACCCCAGCTCTAACACAGCACCTTGTCCCCAGGTTGGAGGGTGTTCCTCCACAGCCCAGCAGCACCAGCACTTGTTCTGCTGAGGATAGCAGCACTGAGCTCCCTCCTGGGGTTAAACTGGAAGCCTTTCACATCCCTAAAGCCACTTGGCTCCAGGAGAAACTGCTGGATTTTTTTTCCCCAGGAAAACATAAGGTAACCTTTCTGGAGATCAATATCAATGTTAAGGAGGTGCTGCCATAGTACCACCAGCACCACCCCAATGACATCACAGTGCCACTGTGGCACTGCCACGGTGCAGCAGAGTAACACTGGTCCCACAGCCACATCACTCTGACACCAGAGCACATCACAGCACCACCAGTCCCACCACAGTACACGGTGCTCTGATGGTACTACTATGGTGCTGCCAGAATGCCATGGGAAGGCTTCCACCCAGCCAAGAACCTCCAGAATTGCAGGAAAACACTCAGAGCAGCCCAAGGACCAAGGCAAACTGGATGGCAGGTGCTTAGCAGTCACCTCCATAGAGACCAATGGGGGGGACCCACTCCAGGCATCAGCAAGAACTGGTGCACAGCTCCCACCCCACAGGTGCAGTTCAGCTGCTGGAGCACCCATAAACATCCCTCTGAACCAGCCACCCACCCTCCTTCCAATCCCAGCCTTCCCACCCAGGCTCCATCAGGACACAGCATCTACTCCCTCCCTTGCCAGCCAGCTCTCCCACAGGAAAGCGTTCCAGGACACGCTAGGCAGGGCTTGTGGCAAGCTGCTCTAGTGGAAAGTGGGTTGGAATGAGATGGTCTGTAATGTCCCTTCCAACCCAAACCATTCCAGGATGTCTGTCTTCTGTGAAGACAGTAAGTCTAGCACAACTGACTGGACTCCTGGGATGCAAAAGAGGGGTGGGAGCAGAAATCCATCCCGTTCTGCTGTCCCATATTTTGACTTTGATGCTTCTGGCACAGCCAGGGCTGGGGTCAGAGTCAGGCCAAAGTTCAGTTTGGTCTCTCCCCGAGCATCACAATAAACAGCCCTTCAGAACAGACCCTTATCAAACTGAGCTGGAGTGAAATGATGTTCTCCCTCGGTGGGTATCCAGGGGCGCCGTTTCTCCCTCATGCTGCTCCAGGCTGCTCTCCAGCTGGGCTCATCAGCACGGCACAGCCTTTCTCAAAACACCTCTGCTAATCCCCGAGCAGCACTGGTCAGCTCTTCTCCCCTGTGCTCAATAAGAAAAGGTCAAGAGCCATTTTCTCCCCTACTTTAGAAGCATCACAGAGCTTCCCCAGATCCCAGGAGACCCCAGGAAAATGGCTGATGTTCCCCATTGGGAAAGCGTGGCAAGCAGTCCTGAACAGGGTGAGCCAATGAACTTCTGTGACCTAGATCAAGGCAGTGAGACCCTGAGGAAGGCTTTTGGGCTCTTTTTAGGGAGATCCTGCAGGGGCCGGGCATTGCACTGCCCCGAGGTGCCTGGGTGCAGCCTGCAGGGGCTGGTTCCTCCTGCAGTGGAGGTGCCCCCAAGCCTTCCAGTGCTACCCAGAGAGGAGAGGGGATGCGCTGGAAGAGGGTGGCACTGAATCATGTCCCTGCCACTACCTGCAGAGCCATTGCTGCTGCCGGAACGAGGACATGCCGCAGGGATGGCTCAGCCTTGGCTGGTGCAGAGCTGTGCCTGCTCCAGGTGGGCTCTGCCCAGCCCTGGCTCCGTCAGGGATCCGGCAAGACCCCGCACCAGCTCCAGCGTCTTCCAGGGCAGACGGAGCTGGAAATGCCTGCTGAAGGGCAGCAAAGGCTCTCTTCTCTCGCGCGGGTGTGTGGCAGCGGCTGTGGAAGGTGCCAGCCCCACGGGGATGGTCTTGTGGATGGCTCAGCCGCAGCCCCGCTCTCCCGATTCCCCGTGCCCGTCTCGTACCGAGGTGGCATCCTCCTGCCTCTCCCCCAGAATGAGCAAACAGCCCGACCCCCGCCTTACCTGGGGGGATCTATCTGTCCGGTCCATCGCTCGCAGCGGCCTGACGAGCTCCGGTGCGGAATGAACCCGCTGGGGATCCGGCGGGGGGACGCGGGGAGTGCCGGAGGACTCTTCCTGGGGCTGGGATGCTCCGTCCCGCTCCGACCCCGCAATCAGCTGGCAGCCGGCCGTGTCACTCCCCGCGCCTTCACGCGTGTCCAGGTCCGGGCGGGCGGAGGCGGCGGGGACACCGCTCTGCCCCGGGGCCGCGCTGGGCACGCCGCGCTCCGGCTCTTGCATGGCTGGGGCAGGGCTGTGCTCACTCCGCACCCGCCAGGGCTGCCCGGGGCGTCGGGAGCCGGCAAGGGAAAGCCAAAGGCATCAGAGCGGCGGCGGGAGCAGCCCGGGCCGCGGTCCTCCGCGGCGGGATCGGGGCCGGGGGCGGCCGCAGCAGCAACATCCCCGCACCGGGAATGGCTCCGTCCCGCACGGGGAATGGCTCTGTCCCCGCCCGCATCCGCGGCTCCCCGTGCGGAGCCTGCTCCCGCCGCCCTCAGGCCCCCGCCGCCCCCGGCCCCATGACGTAGCGGAGGGGCCGGGGGAGCTGCCAGCCCCTCGCCGCGGCCCCGGGCAGCCCCCGGCGCAGCCGCTGCCGAGTCATCAATACGGAGCCAGGCCGGGCACCCCGGAGGGGCCGCGCCGCGCCCCGGGCCGCCAATGGCGGCGGCTCCGCCCGTTTCCACGGCAACGCTGAGGGAGCGGGATTTGGTGCCTATTGATGAGGCGGCGGCGGAGGGGGCAGCCGCGCTCAGTCCGCATCCCCCTGCACCGCATCTCCCCCGCACCAGGGCCAGGGAGCCTTGGAGCCCCCTCCCCACGCCGCCGGGATAGGGGTTTGGGGACAGCACCGGATGGAGCCTCTGCTCGGCTCTGCCCCAGGGCTGCTCAACTCTGGCCCTGGATACCCGACTCTGGCCCCAGGATACCTAGCTGTGCCCCAGGGATGCTCAGCCCTACCCCAGGATGCCCGGTTCTGCCCCAGGGATGCCCATCTCTGCCTCGAGAATGCTCAGCCGTGCCCCGGGATGCCTGATTTACTGCAAAGATGCCCATCTCTGGCCCAGACATGCCCTACTTTGTCCTGGGGATGCTCAGCTCTGCCCAGGATGCCTGGTTCTTTCCCAGGCATGCTCGCACACCTTTCTTCTCTGTGAGCTTAACCTCGGTACCTTTTGGACACACCGTGCTGGAAACAGCCCTCTTCTGAAAAGGGCTGGGCCCTGCCTGCAGCACGTCCGGGACAAGTGGCAGAGCGTGGTGCAGGCAGGGATGGAGAGTGGGCTGGTATGATCCTTGGCGACAGGAGTTCACAGCATAACGCCACAGCCAAGCGGGCACTGCCATTCCTGAGCACACGGAGCAGGCAGGCGTGTGCTCTGTCTCTCCCTGCCTCCTCCCTGCCGTGCTTTGTCTTTGATGAAGATCACTTCATACATCAGGCTGCACAGTGTTAGTGATGTTCAGGGGAAAGCCACTGGGCCACCCTGGGAGACATCTGTCTGGCCCCTCTCCCCAGCCCCACTCAATGCTTCACCCACTGCAAAGCAAGGTTTGCCTATCCCAAATCCAAGAGGGATTGATGATCCCCAAAGCCCTGAGCAGCTGGGACAGCCTCCCCACATCCTTGTGTGTGGTAATAGCTCTCAGTCCCACTGCTGGTGCCTCCCTGCTGCAGCGTGGGGGTGGCGTGTGGCATCTCACATGCACCGCTCCCTTTGTGGTGGTGGAGCCACCAGGAGAACCTGCCTGGGGCCACCTTCTCCAGGGGAGGTACCCAGGGGGGTTTTCAGTGCCCCTGTCAGACACCACTTTGTAGGCACCTCCTTTAAGCAGCTTCTCTAGCCCATTCAGATGAGCAGATGTGTCACCTCTTGAACCCAATGCCATCAGCTGTGTGTCACATCTGCCTGAGCCCAGGTAGCACAGGGGAGTCACCATCAAGACAGTAAATTCACTGATGACTGCCACAGGTGTAAGACCCACTTGGATGGGTCCTGTGTGTAGGGAGTTATCACTGGGTCTGGCAGAGTCTCTCTCACATCTGGGTGTGGCTACAAGTCACCTCTCACAGCATACATCCCACCTGAATCCCAGATCTCTAAGCCCATTCCTAAGGGGTGTTTGTATGTGGTGGGGGGAAGCCCCAAGCTTGTAATGAGCAGAAAATGCAGCCAACAGATCAAAGGGAAGATTCCAGAAAACCGATCCCATCTTCCTGTGTGTTCTGGTACTCATGTACCTTCGAACCACCAGTTTATGTGGCTCCTTCTGCTGCAGGAACAGGTCAGGGTAGATCTCACCATCTCCCACCACTCATATCCCCTCAGTCCCTGCCTGTGGCTGGTCCCCCTGGCAAGGTACCAGGCAGGCTCTGCAGGTGCTGAAGCAGTGTGGAAGAATGCCCAGGCAATGCTCAGCTCCCCAGCGAGACAGAACAAGCAGGTTTCATTACGAGGAGGCAGCAGCAGTGGGAGGAGAAATGCGCCCTGATAAGATCTCATGTGCCTGTTGGCCTTCTCAGAACCTTGGCTTCCTTTGTGCTTGCACTGCCCTGTGCTGCTCTACTTGGCTCATCTGGGACATGCTGCCACCACTGTCCTCCGAGCATCTTTCCCCCTGTCCCACTCATCTGTGCCAGACCCACCTGGTGCCACGACACTGCTGGGGCCTGCTGCCCTGGAGAAAAAGGGGCCAGGGATCCCCCAGGCTCATGTCTGGATCGCCCACACTCTTCAGTGAAAGCCCAAGTTAGGTGAGGTGAAGGATGAGGTATCCACACCCCCCACACCATTCCTGGGGAGAGGATATCTCCTGAGGCCCTGAGCTTGGGAGGCTGGAGATGATCTTTCACATCTTGGCCTTATCCAGTCTACAGCTGGATAAGTCCTTAAAGTCTTATTGAGTCTATTTAAAAAGGAGAGAGGAAAAATTTATCTGGGTTATTGAAGACTCAGTGGGTCATGAGCTCCCTGAGCTCTGAGTCACTAAGTTCTCATGAGGGCTACAGGGATGGGGTGCTCCAGGTCCCCTTGGTCCTCCAAGTCACCCAGGGAGCTGCTGTGGGGCTGTGCTCCCCACAGAGGAGACCTAGAAAGATCCTAGAAACTCTCCCAGGACAGGGGAAACCACAGGGTCAGGGAAAGGAGGTGATGATATAGAGAAAATTAAGAGCAACAGCGACACTGGAGAGCTCAAGATCAACAGCTCAAATGTGGGGAGATGACAAAGGATCTGAGGAGAGCTCTCCAGCAGCTCCCACTGCCCTCCAAAGGTCCCCAGGGAGCCAGGCCCGTGCCTGGTCGTGCAGGGACAGGGATCCAGTGCATGGTGCTCCCCGTGCTCTCCATCAGGGAGCAGCAAGGATAGGGCTGCTCCACAGCGAGCAGCAAATAGGAACCCAAGTGTGATCTAGAACACACAGAGTCCTCAAACCCCAGGGGGCCACCCCAGAGCTTCTGAGCAGGACAGTGCTAATGGGGCCCCTGGGCAGCTGCAGACAAGATCAGATGAACCAGGATAGGGACCCCAGACAGGATCGGGAGACAGAACTGGGGCTACAGATAAGGCTCCAGCAAAGGTGGGTCCAGCCAGGTGCAGGGCCAGAGACAAACTGCTTGGTCTGGGCTCCAGCCAGCACATGTGGCTGGAGACAGGATTCTTACAGTGATTATCCAGAGACTGCTGAGGAGATCAGATCCAAGAGAGCTTCACCTACACAAAAGCCCAGCTGAGGCCTGAAGAACCAGGGCTGAGCCTCACTGATGCTCCTGGCCCAGCACCTTCAGGTCCCACAGGCAATTAAGTCCAGTTAGTGCCTGGTGAGTCTTCCCAAGGTCCTCCCCTGGTTTTGGGGATTCCAGCAGGGACTGGAGTGGGCAATGTGTGCTCTGCTGTGGTTTTGGCTGGGAAAGAAGCACCAGAATGAGCACAAGGGGCCAAGGCAGCCCTAAGGGAGGTCCCCAGGGAGTGGGGACAGTGACGTGTGTCAGCACTCAGGGGCACCTCCAGGCTGAGGTGATTTGTGGGTGCCAACCCATTCCCACCATTTCTAGCAGTTCCCTGGGAATGGCTCCAGCACATGTTCCCTCCTGTCTCTGTTCATGAGCCCTGCTGGTGGCTGCAGGGATGTGCAGTGACACAAGTGGGCACCTGCTCTGCCTGCAGAGCCCTCCAGCTCCCATTCCCACTTCCTGTGGGTCTAATGTGTCCTGGAGCAGCTACAAGGAGGAGATGCATATGGCACATTCCCCCTGATCCTGCCATCCCCAGCAGCACATGGAAACTGGCAGGGAATGGCTCCACCCTCTGGAGCAGCACTTTGGATGGAACCCCTGTTAAAAATAACCTAGAAAAGGAATGTGCTGGGCTGGCCCTGCCAGGGGTCACAGTGAGCCCCAGCCCTGGTAGCCCCAGCCAGTGTGGTGTGGTGTGGCGTGGTGTGGTGTGGAATGGCAACACCAGGTCAGTCACTGGGGCTGTGCGGGAGAGCCTGGCAAAAGCCTGGCTGGGCTCTGTCAGTCCTTACAGCCCTTCCAGAGCCATCCTGAGAGTGCTAGGATGGGCACTTGCACCCCCCACCGCCCCCAGAGGGGTCTCAGCCCCAAATCCTGCCCTGCTTGGGGCATTTTTGGGTCAGCAGAGCAGCAGAACCTGGGGACCACCCAGTTGTGGCATCAAAGAGGGAACAGATGAACACAGCGAGGTCCTGTGGAGACTGAGAGCTCACCCCAACAGGGACAGGACATGTTTCCTTGCAGTAACCTGCTAAAATGCCTTCAGGGTGGAGGGAGAGCTTGAAAAAATGGAGGGTTTTATTTAAAAAAAAAACAGGAAAGAAGTAGCAGTTTCTGTTTTGCTGCTCTCAGCATGAACCACGTTTCCAACTGTCTCTCCCAGCAGTGACCACTGAGTAGTATCTGTAACCACAATAGACCTTGGGCATGAAAGTTGGACCTTTATCCTTCCTAATACTTGAATGAACATTATTAGGAGATAAATTTTCAAAGGTTTTGCATGTTAAAAATGTGAATTTGTTTTTCCCTCCCAGTGCTCACAAACCGAAAGCTGCTCAGGGCAGTCCACAATGGCTGCTTGGGGTTTTTTTTAGCTCTTTTTCGTTTTTACTGTTTAAAAATTTGTCTCCTTGTGACCATGACGACAGTTTTGGTTTGATTTTTTTTTTCCTTCCACATCCCCTTTGAACAGCCACAAAGCCAAGGAACGTGGGAAAGCTGGGAGAGCAAGAAGTAAAACACCCCAGTCCTTTCTGGACAGATCAATGAAAGAAAAATACCACAAACTCAGTAAACCCCCCCAGATGATCCCAAGACCAGCATAAGAAGTTCTACAAAATGTAAAAACTTTCCACTGACATTTGGGTTTAAAAAAAAAAGGTATTTTAAATATTTTTTCGTACTATTTTTAGATGCACTCTTCCACGGGCAGGACATGGGGAGTCAAAGACAAAGGGAAGATGCCTGGAGGGGTTTTGGGAGCTGATATTTGGAACAAGGACCAAACCTCCTCTGTGGAAGCTGGGTTGGTTTTAGACCCCAAGGAAACACAAGTCAGGCGTGTGTGGATGGAGGGGGACTGGGATTGTAGGAGGATTTTTTGGTTTCATGTGGCCTTGTGACCATGGTCGGGGCTATCATGGGACACAGCAGCTTTGCTGGTGACCCTCGAGGGACTGAAGAGGACAGTCCTGTGTCAATGGGCTGAGATTTGCCAGCCACCACCCCCAGCCATGGTGTCCCCAAGGTCCAAATCCGGAATGACCCCACTGCACGTGGCCCTGTGCATGGCAAAGAGCTCTTCCCCAGTTCTCAGGAATTGCGTAAAAAATCCACAAGTCAATACCAAAGAGTTTTATTTAGCAGTCCCTCACCCCGCTGAACCCAGCAATCACCAGGAACCCCATTTTGTCTCCCACGCTCCATGTGGCTGTCACTGCGCAGCTCTTCCCAGGGCTTCACCACGTGGAAAACGAAGATGGGGGAAAAAACGTGCATTGGAGGCTTTGCTGCCTACCTGGCCTCCCAGTGCAAGGCTCACTCCAATGGGATAGGTCCCTTCAGTGGCACTCATGGGACATTGGGCTGGCCCCTCCCACCCACGTGGCCATCCCAGGTGCCAGGGAGACAAGTGGGGACAAGCAGAGCATCCCCAGGAGGGTGGTGGGGCTGTGGGTGGGTGCTGTGAGCCAGGCAGGGCCCGTCGGCGCTCCTGGGCCGCGGAGGCTCCCGATGGGCTCGTGGGTCCAGCGCTGCTCCGTGCTCTCTTCTCCGTAGCCCACAGTACACTCATCCATAAAGTAGGAAACACTACACCCTGCAGTGCTGTTTAGTAGTGCTTTCTACTTTATGGGTGACTGCACTGTCTCTCAGTCGCTGTCGGTGGCCGCTCTCCTCCGGCGTGGAGCTCCTTTCCCCACATGGGGCCACTGCCACGCCCCACGTGGCCCCGCCATGGGGCACCTCTGGCCTCGGTGTGGCCATGCATGTGAATAGCAGGTCTGGCCCCGGGACAGAGAGCCTCTGGCAGTGTCACCTCCTGGAAGCCATGCCAAGCATGGAGGACATCCTTATCCCAGAGGAGAGATTCTGCCTTGCCCTCCCTTGTGTCCCCAAAACCCCCATCCTGAGCACAGGGGACATCTTCACCTTTTACCCATGGGTGAGACTCTACCTCATACCCCATTAGTCCCACCTCAAGCCCTGTCCCAGGCACAGGGGACATCCTCACTTTTTCCCCCAAGGCAGGGAGGCCACTTAATACCTCATCCTGGTCATCGGGGACAGTTTTGACTCATTCCCAAAGGAAGGACGCCACATCAGACCCCATTCTGGTTACAGGAATAAGCTTTCACTTGTCCCTCAAGGAGAGAATCCACCTCAGACCTCATCTGGGTCACAGAGAACCCAAATTCCCTGTCCCTGCTTTTAACGCCTAGTCCCCACCGCAAACGCCATCACCTCCTCTCAAACTTCATCCTAGGCACAGAGGGAGTGTTTGCTTTGACCCCATGGGGACATCTCCACCTCCCATTGCATCCCCAAAGGACCCCCTTGCCTTGTCCCCATAGGAGAGATTCCACCTTGAGCTCCATTGCTGCCCTTCAGACCCCATCCCGGTCTCAGAGGACCCCCATGTCTGGACCCCTAGGATGAGATCCCACCTCAAACTCCATCCTTGTCCCTCAAATCCCATCTGCATCACACAGGGCCCACGATGCCATGTCCCCATGAGGGGACCCCACCTAAATGGCACCCTGCCCACAGAGGGCTCCTTTACTTGTCCCCGTGGTGGCGAGCCCACAGCAAACGCCATCTGCGTTACAGGGACTCCCTGCACTGCCTTGTCCCCATGGTGGAGATCCTAAGGCAATGGGTCCCTCTTGAAATGTCCTCATGGGGACCCTCCTTGTTCTCTCATCCTTTACTGAAGTACCCTTTGCCCCATCCCTGCCCTGAGGCCACAGGAGCTCCCTGACCTGGCGCTCCCCTTCAGCTCCCCCTCACCCCATCTGCCAGACACACGGAGATCCTTCGGATGCCCCCACAGCCCTTCGGGGTTACCTGCGGGTCCCCACGACTGAGATCACCCAGCCCCAAGAGCCTCACTTGCCACACCAGTCTCCACGTCCACTCGGTCCCGTCCTGGCTGCCACCAAAAACCCCCTGGATGTCACTTCTGCTTTGGGCACTTCCCGCCTCTGCCCGCCTGCCAGCACGGAACCTACTCCCCTGCCACCCCACTGTGCCTCCCTTGTGGGGAGGGGAGGACCCCCTTACCTGTCATTGGCCCCCGGCACCCACTGCCCCCCTCGCAGTGGCATCAGAGCCACAGCCGCCAGCGCCCCGGACACCCCACGCTGCTCCTCCAGCACCGTGCGGCGCCTCGGTGGGTTCCCGTTACCAGGTCGGGGTGCAGGTGGCCTTCGCCGGGTGCCGATGGCCCACGCCAGGTGTGGGTGACCCACGCAGGTACCAGTGGCCCACACCGGGCACGGGGGTGAGTGCCATGTGCTGGTGGCCCGTGCTGGGTGCCGCTGCCAGTGTCGTGGGGTGCTGCATGGGGTGCTGGCTGGGGAGCAATGGGCCCCTGTGGGGCGCGGGGCTGCTTTTAACCCCATCCTGCCCACGTGGCCTCACCACAGGAAGAGCCGTCGCTGCGGAGCAGATAACGGTGCTGGTCCCACCCAGCACCGCCCCGCAGCCCAACCGCAGCCGGCCCAGCCAGGCCAGGAAGCACCAGCCGGTTACGCTCTCGTGGGCTTTGCTGCTGACAGCGACAAACATGTTTGCACCAAAAAAAAAAAAAAAAAGAAAGAAAGAAAGGGGGAAAAAAAGAGGTGTTTGCACAGGGTGACAGTAACTGAATCCGCCTCCCACGGCTGCTCAGCTGCACCGTGGCCCCTCACCCAATCTTAGTGGTGAGACCTGCATGGAGGCAGTTCCTGCCCACAGAGAGTCCAGCAGCCCGTGGCAGGGGCTGCAAGACTCAGGGGCTGCCTGGTCATTGGGGTGAAGCAGTGGGGACACAGGTGCCAGCAAGTCACAGACCCTAAACCTGTGCTTTAGGAAACACATGGTGCAAGTGGCTTCCTGGAGCCTCTCACCCTCTCAGGCGTCTGCAGCACCAAACTTCCCCTGGCCCTGGGCAGCTGTAGCGACCAACGGGGATGTGAGGCCCCGGGAAGAAAACCGAAAGCTGGGTTTGGAGGTTGGCACATCCAGGTCACAATGGCCCTGGTGACGGCACTGGGATGGTGCTAGAACACAGAGCAGGAGGATTTTGCACAGCCAGCACCACCCCATCCCAGTGTCAGGATAAGCCCACCACTAAACTAGATCAAAACCTACAAACTGAATCCCCAAAACTGACTGTAAATGGGTCCATGTCTGTCCCTGCACTGGTTTTCATGTGTCTCTGCCAAAGGCTTCTTTTTAGGCCAATGCGATTCACTCTCAACGTTGATAATCTGGACAGAAATGTATAAAAAAATGGTGCTGGTGAGGTTTGCAAGAGGCGGGGGGAGAGCAAAGCCAAAAATAACCAAGCAGCAGCACAGGAAGAAGTGATTTGACTTGAGCTGCATGTGTGCTGATGGCAGCAGGTAAAGGAGGCTTTAGGAGAGAGGGAATTGGTTGGAAAGCCCTTTCCAAACCAAGGCTGGTAGAAGTTTCAGTGGAAAAAAAACAAACAGAACCCTGTACCTTTGGCCACCAAGGGCTGCCCTGTCTCCCACTCTTCCTGGCCCTGTGCCCATCTCCATCCCATATGATCATGGGGCTGCAGACACTGTGTTCCCTGTGCTGGAGAGAAATTCAGCAAGGAATGTAAGTGCTGTTGGTGATGTCTCCTAGGGCCCTTTTGGCAGCTCTGAGCCAAGGAGCATCACGCACCAGGGGCCTGTGGCAGCAGCCATTCATCCATGGCAGAGGCCACCACGTGCAGGCTGGGTCCATGGGGTGGCCTCCTGATGCCCGGTGACTTCAGGTGCCTCCCAGACTGGCCCTCCTGGGGACTTGAAACATGTAAATATCATTTTTGGTGTGAATCACAAAATATTCTCATTTGGAAGGGATCCACAAAGATCATCAAATCCAGCTCCTCATCCTTCACAGGACACCAAAACAATCCCACCCTGTGTCTGAGAGCAGATTGTTGCCAACCCAGAGACCATCCCCCATTGCCATCAGCCACCTCAGTGCCATGGGACAGCCTCCAGCTTTGGTGGGTTCCATCACAAGGGGTGAAAGCTGCACAGGGTACAGGCAACCACACTCTTACAGCAGAGAAAGGAGCCTTTTGGAGGGCAACCAGAGAGAGATTTGGCCCCAGAGGTGCTGCTGAGGGACTTTCCCGCTGTGACCCAGGGTCGCCATGCTTCTGGCTGATGACAAACTGGTCCCTGGTAAATACTGCAGGCTAGGACGAGGGGACAGGGTGAGAAATCAGGCCCAGTGAGGAAACCTGGGGCAAAGCAGGATGAAGATATTTCCGAACAGAGGTGGCTGGGGCAGATTGCACCCAAGGACAAGATGTCAGGGGAGAGTGAAGCACGTGGCCAGAGCTGGGGATGTGCAGGATGACAGCAGGGAGGAAGCTGTGCCTTCCCAAAATGGGGTCCCCAGCAGAGCCCTGCCCAGCACCTGCCTGTGCTGCTGAGGGCCTTGCAGAGAGGCCACAGGCACTTTCCCAGCAGAGAAGTGGGGGGAGGCAATGCTTCCTCTTTCCTCAGTCCAGCAAGGATGGGGGATATGACATTTTGGGTCCTGAGCTGGTTTCCTTCTGCCTGCATGGGTCTCAGAAAGGAAGAAATCGGCAGATCTGGTTCCTTGGGCTCTGACGAGGTCTCTCAAAGTCTCCAGCTGATGATGAACTTACCACATTCCCCAGCCATTGGTTAATTTTACTGGTTGGCAAACAAGGCTGCGAGAATACCTACTCAAGCCCTTGGCCCTGCATAATTTGGTTCTGCTCCACTCATGTGCATCTGAAGGAGCTCCAGGAGCTTTTTGGGGTCGGGGGAGGCTGAAACAGCTGTGTTTCCTCTCCTGGGAACCTCATGAGAATATCTGGTCCCCAAGGCCCCTCTCCATTCTCTGCCCACCTGCTTGGCATCTCTCAGGGGCTTGCTGAATGGACCCTGGTGTGCAGCTTCCTGAGACAAACCACGTCCCCCCAAGGCACCACTCCCCCACTCTGCCTTCCCCTGCCCTCGTCTCAGGGCACCCGGATGCAGGTCAGACACGGCCATGCACCCCAAAATTTCCTCTCCATGGAGCACCGCGGGTGCCTCATTGCCACCCCGCAGCACCGAGGTCCCCTCTGCCCACAGGGCTGTTCCTTTTCCAGTAACTCTCCCAGTATCAGGGAGCGCAGGGGAGCAGGAACCCGAGGCCGGGGCAGCGGCGCCGCCGGGCCCAGAGCACGGCAGGGGGAAGGGCCCTTGTCGGGCTGTGCAGCCGAGGCACTGCGAAAGCGCTGATAGTTCTTATCGGCCTTGCAGCAACTTCCCCTCCTCGCCTGCGGTTGCGGCACTCGCTGCCGGCAGGGGAAGTGCTGCCTTCAGCCCCAGGGCTAGGAGACGAGCCCCTGCCGGCGCCTCGGTCTGGCCTGTGAACCCCGCTCGGTGCTGGGGACACGCAGCTGCCCCGCCACGCTCATGTGATTCCCATCCATCCAGCACCCCTTGAATCCCATCCAACTGGCACCTTGTGGAGGAAGATGAGGAGGAGAAGGAGGAGAAGGAGGAATAGGAGGAGGAAGAGAAGGAGGAGAAGGAGGAATAGGAGGATGAGGAGGAACAGGATGGTCTCACCCAAATCCTCCCTGAGCCACCTCCACTGCCCTGGTGCCAGCAAGAAAGTGGTTGGGTGAGCCAATGGATCCACAGCCAAGCTGTAGCATCTCCTGGCCAGGCCCCGAAGGAGCCGCAGTGTCTCAGTCAGGCCACTGTTAACTCTGAAGCCTAATGACAGCATTCCCAATGCACCACATCCCTCTGAGAACACAGGACAGAGGCACAGGGGGGCATGACTCTCTCTGCTTGGCAGTCCAAAGGGTGACCTCCTAAAAGAGGGCTCAGAGCCCTCTCTCTCCAGGAGAGCAGATGCTAGGGACATCTGCAGCACCAAAAAATCAGGAGTGCCAAGCACTGCCCCTGAGAGCTTTTGGATGGGAAGAGCATTGTCTGCCACCATCATGGCAAACCTTCAAGGAAGAACTGCAGCACCTGTAGCATGGCTGAGAGGCCACTTCTGCACCCCAGAGAGGGACTGTGGGACCGGCGTGGGCTGAGGCCCATTTCCCCACCGGGCACGGGATGAGGCCGTGAGCAGGATGTTCGGGGAAGCTCCCCGAGTGTTCCCAGCCCCACGCCCCTGCCCGTGCCCTGCCGGTGTCCCGGAGGCCAGGCAGGAGCGGGGCCGTTAAAGGTGACTCAACCAGAAACTGCCGGGCCAGGGAGGCGGCGGCGGGGAGGCAAATGAGAGCGCGAAGGGAAACCTCAAAAAGGCGAAGTGACGCGGGCGGGCGGGGGACACGGCGCTGGATTTGCCCAAATATGGACAAAATCGCGGCCCGGCTGCGCCAATGGCGGGCGCGGGGCGGTTGGGCCGGGGCCGGGGCTGCTCCGTCACTTTCCGTGGCACCTGCTGCCACCGGCCACGCAGGTGGGGGAAGGGGCCCCACGGTCCAGGGGCGCAGGAGGGACCCCCACGGCATCCGCTGCTGCAGATGGGCGACTCCTGTTTTCCCCTCTTCCTGGGATGGAGGATGCTATGGGACAGAGCCCAGCAGGGATACCAGGAAGGAGGGATGAGAAACACCAGGCTGGGCTGTGGATTTGCCAGGGCAGGATGGGCTCAGAAGGTGCAGGGCTGAGCTCTGTGGTGACAGACCCTGCTGTCCCTTGGCTCTCCAGAACAAGGGGCAGGAGTAGCTGAGCATCTCTGAGGGTGAGAGATATGGAGGAGGGGGGACAAGCACTCAGGGCTGCTAGGAAGCATCTCCCTGAAGTTGGCATTGATGGCACCTTACCAGCACCTTTCCAGGCCAGCTGTGCAGTTCCAAAGCCCCCACCTGGCCAAGGGGACAGATCCTGCAGCCATTGGAGTGTGTTGCCCTGTACGACACACTCGGGCTGTTTGGGGACCAGAGGTGCAATGTCCTTTCCCAAAACAAGTCCCAGGGCTCTGTTTGGCCACTCAGTGGTTCTTTTGCAACTGCCCCTGCAGAAGGACCGTTCCCTTGGAGGGGAAAAACCCCTTCCAGCCCAGCACCAGCATCAGCCTGGGTGACATGCAGCTGGCCAGGAGGAGGGAAAGGCAAGTGCCACCTGTGATGCAGCAGGAGGTCTGGGAGAGCTGAGGATGGGGAGATACCATCAGTTTCTCAAATCCCTCCTTGGACTTCAGCTGTGGTCTCACTTTGCCATGTGCCCTCAGGAAACGTGTCCTTAGCACCCCCAGCCACCTCCACTACCAAGCTGAAACTCTACTCTGCCCCTCCCAACCCTCAGTACCTCCCTTTCCATGATGGAGTAGACCAGGGAGATGAAAGATCTCAGTCTAGAGGAGGGTTGGGACCCCCCACCAGACTCCAGAACCCCAACTCTGTGGGCAGGCCTGTGGGTTTGGAGGTATCCACCATGAAGCACTTTAGGGCTCTTTTGCAACAGCCCCGAGCTCACAAGAGGTGGATGTTTCACTTCAGGTGCCCTTTGCAGGCCTCTGCCAGGAACCCACCGGTCTCTCCCCTTCACAAAGCAGAGCCTCCTCCTTCCACTGCAGTTCCTGAGGGGAAAGCACCCAGAGGACTGATCATGCATTGCAACTCCCTGTTTCTTTGCAGATCCCCTGAGCAGGGAGCATATCCCAGTTCCTTGCCCACCTGCGTCCATCCCAGTGCACCAGGGATCCCTTGGAATGGGCACGTGGCAGCTGGGCCCTGTTCCTGCCATGCTTTGAGAACTCTTGTAGCTTGCTCCCTGCCCCAAACTGCCCCCCTCCTGCTGCTGCTCAGATCTGGCCCTGGGCTCCTCCTCTCCCCACCACATCAGACACAGAGGCCTCGGTGGCTTCTGTCCATGTGCCCCAGCATGGAGGTGACAGGCAGGATGGGGCACCCATTCCTGGCATGCCCCAGGCTTTGCCATCCTCACTACAGCAGCATTTCACTCCAGGTACCAGGAGAACTCAACCATCACCTCCGCCTACCAAGGTCTCCTCAGCCAGTTTCCAAGGAAAACAGTCTTAAGCTAGAGTTTGTTTGGGGCTTTCCCCTTGCCCCTACCACCTGTCCCCAAGGGTTTCCACGTCCCTGAGGCAACCAGTTCCCCAGGCACACAAGGTGGCCAAAAGGCACCTGGGAAAGTTCAAGTCCACACTGGGAGCCAGTAAAGCAGGTGAAAGTGGATTTAGGGTGAAGCAGGAATGATTCTCAGAGTAGGAGCACCTCTCCTATCAGGAAAGGCTGAGAGAATTGGAATTGTTCAGCGTGGAACAAGAAACTTCAGGGTGACCTAACTGTGGCCTTCCAGCACCTGAAGGGAAATTACAGGAAAGATGGAGAGAGGCAATTTACAAAGGCCTGGGTTAGATGGGATATTGGGAAGGAGTTCTTCCCTGTGAGGGTGGGCAGGCCCTGGCACAGGGTGCCCAGAGCAGCTGTGGTTGCCCCTGGATCCGTGGCAGTGTCCAAGGCCAGGTTGGACACTGGGGCTTGGAGCAGCCTGAGACAGCGGAAGGTGTCCCTGCCCATGGCAAGGTAGGGAACAAGATGGTCTTCAAAGTTCCTTTCAGTCCAAACCATTCCATGATGCTGCTGCCAGCCCTGGCAACACCTCAGTGTACCAGGCCCAGAGCAGCCCTGGGGGCAGAATGGGGGGATCACCGTGCCTTGGCCCCCTGGGCAGGGTCCAATGTGCTCTTATACACGTCCTCCTTCACCTGAAGCCCGAGTGGCCCAAGTGAGAGGCCGAGGGCCGCTTTGACCCAGCTGTGGGCAAGTGCCTGTCCCCAAGCAGCGCCGGAGGGGCCCCGCGCAGGTGGGGACAGGCATTTCCCAGCAGCTGCCGCTGCAGAGGCACCGAGGGCTCTGCGGTTTGGAAAGTCGCTTTTCTTGTCCGCAGGGAGAGCCGGGGTATCAGTTCTCAAAACCCGCACAAAAATCCACTAGCTCATGTTTACTGCCCCACTGCTGGACTGCCCTGGCCCCGCCGCCTAGAGCTGCCAGGCTGCTCAGAATGCCAAACCTGCAGCATTTTTGGGCCTAGCTGAAATATTTGAGCGTCATTTGGTGCAGGGGGAGGAGTCATCCTGACTCATATCTCAGCTCCCAGCCCGATGACGCTTTTCTCTCCCGATTCCCACTCCGGCTGCTGCTGCACATTTTTCTTCTAGTTTCTTCAACGTGAGATCTTCCTGCCCTACTTTTTGCAGCGAATAAAGCTCCGCATCATTTGCTTTTTTGCTCGTACAAACCCTAGACAGCTCCGGGGCTGGAGTCTCACTGAAGGGCTGCTTTTGGGAGCCTTGCGGGAACAGAGGATCACCGGAGTTGCACGGTGTGGGATGCAGGGCTGGCGTGGGCGGGCAAGGGAGCTTGCAGGGTGAGAGGGAGCTCAGCCCGGTGAGAGGCGCCGCGTTCTTGGAAGCACTACAGGCACAGGAGGTGTAGCTTTCAAGGACCATCACCTTCATTTTCCCCACTGGGGCAGTTCCTTTGCATCTGCACTGCAGCTCCTGCCAGTCTTAACTCTACATATCCTGGAGCACTTGGGCTTTGAGCAAGGGGTGAGGTCTCTGCAGGGTTTCCAGACCCCCTCAGTTTCCCTGAGAGGCACAATGACTGTGCACACCGCTCCGCGGGGACAATTTCCTAAGTAAAGTTCCCAGCCCTGAGCGGTGACTGCAACTTCCCAGGAAGGGAGATGAGAACCACAGAGCCTCAGCCCCACAGTAACCCCAGACAAACAAGCCCATCCTGCTCAGGATCCTGTGCACAGCACTCTCGTCAGCTCCTTTACATCATGGGCCAGGGGACAAGGGTCCTGAGTCCTGATGTGGCTCCAGCCTTGAAGCAGCTCCAGCATGGCCATTCCCTGCAGCCAAGGGAAGGCAGTTGGATTGAAAAGTGCTGTGAAACAGCAGAAAATGGAGCTTGTGCCTCAGTCGGTCTCCAGCAGTTCCCCAGCCTCACCACAAGACCGTGCTGCCACCCCGTGGCACTGCCAGTGTTAGGCTCCTCGGGCTGGGCATGGCAGTCGGGTGGATCTGTCATCCAACATCCTCCCAGCCTGGCTGGAGCCAAAGCCTTGCTCCCCAAAACCATCTCCAGCCAGCTGGAGAAAGAGCCACCCACCTCATCCTCCTTGTCCCCTTCCATCCTGACTGTGTCAGGCTGCCCAGACAGCCCTGGCTGCAGCTTTCCCAGACCATTCCACGGGGGATGAATGCATCTGGGGGGATCTCAGGTCACCCTGTGCCGCTCATGGCACAGCTGGGCCAAAATTGCCCTCCAGAGCCCAGAGGTCCATGCCCATACCTACACCCGAGCATCCTGCAGAAGCAGGCTCTGGGCTGCTGGGACACTCACACCTCTTGTCCCACAGGCCTACTGGGAATTCCCAAGGTCCATCTTCTGCCCAGATTGCAACTCAGTGAACCTGAAGGATGATTCACCAGTCAACTCAAGGACTTTGATTTCACCAGGGATGTGTGAACGTCATGGTCAACTCCCCCTTTTGAGTGCAGAACTGAACCTGCGGCTCCCTCTACCCAAGAGGAGAGTCCAACCCCCAGACCAGGGTCCCATGTCCTCTCAGCTCTTCCCACAAAAAGTGACCTGCACCTGGAGACATTTGCTGGAGCTCAGAGCCCAGCAAGGACTTGACTTGGCCCTGGTCTGCACTGAGCAAATACTCGTTACGTCAGCACCACATCTGCAAGGGCCCATGCAAAAGGTGGCTTAAGGCACCTTCCCCTCCAGCCCCTCTGTGCTCCAGGCTTCTCCCACCATGTATCTGCTCCAGATCTCCACAGGAGGCCATGTTCCGTCTGACCTGGGACACCTGGGACTCATTTCTCATGGCCAGCTCTACAAACCAGAGCAGTGGAGAGAGGGCATCATCTCTGCACTCCTGGCAGTGTCACTCCTCAGCCAGTCCTGAATTCCCTGTTCTGCAGCTGCTCTCATCCCAGACCAAGTGCAATTTTCAGGCTCTACTGGTTTTCCATTATTTGTCTCCAGAAAACAAAACCTGAGCGTCCCAGCTCCAGGATTATCTCAGGGAAAAAAAAAAAAAAAAGGTTATTTCACAGAGCTACTGATCAAGGACTCAGCCCTTCTTGATCCATGGCTACTGCTGAACTGAAACAAAATAAGCAAGAGCTGTCAGCTAAGAAGGTCGAATCCCTCAGGAGTTCAAGTGTTACAGACACTAAGCTGACACTTCTGACAGTGGGATCTGCAGAATAGGAGGCTGGGTCCACCCGCTTGTCCACCCTTCCCGTGTGCAAGGCCTGGTGCTGCCTCCCAACCACACCAGCAACGGGCTCATCCTGCTCTGCCTGGCCTGGAGCCCAGCAACAGCCAGTGGATGGTCCCGGAAGCTCCATCCTACTACCGCATTCCTGTACAGGACCTGTAGGCCCAGGGCTCCGTGACCTCCATGTAACCAACTCCACAGGAAACACGGGCTATCACCGTATCTGCTCCATCCAGCAGGGAGCTGCAGGTTTCCCACATGGAAGGACACCCAGCGCACGATCTCCCTCTCAAGTCAGGAATATGGCCCATGGCACAAGCAGTGACAATTGCAGGCTCCAAACAGTGTGGCACATGCAGGGGGTTGAGTGTGAGCCCCACTACCTCACCACCCTGCAATGGTGAAACCAGTGACAGTGACAGCTGGAGCCAGCCCTGACCAGGCAGTTGGTTTTATTGAACTATTTACACAGCTATTTCCCAAATCCCCTCTTTCCCGCACCAATTGTAAAAAAGCTTGGGCATCACGATTAAACACCCTTTCCCAGCTCTACTCACACCCTCCCCCTTGTCAAGGCTCAGATAAATGTCTGTGGTCTGTGGTGTGGTGGAGTCTCGAGGTACTGAGTGAGGGGAGCTGAGCCAGCACACTCCGAGTTCAGCCCCACTTCCCTACAGGATAAAGCTCAGAGGATTTGGAGCAGTGCCCACTGCCTCTTCCATGCAGCACTGGGATCTCCAGGCAGCACAAGGACCCTTTAAGTTTTTATGGCTGTGTCTCGAGACTTGTAGGCCACGCCACGGCTCTTCAGCTCTCGGACGATCCCTGCAGCAAGGAGACAAACACATTTCAGTCTTCTCCTAGAATGAGGAACCCTGGGAACATCTGGTGGTTCTGTCATGTAGCACTGGACAATCATCTTCGTTTCACAGAATCATGGAATATCCTGAATTAGAAGGGAGGGATGCACAGGAATCATGGGAGTCCAGGTCCTGGCCCTGCACAGGACACCCCAACAATCCCACCCTGTTCATCCCTGAGAGCAGTGTGCAAACACTCCTGGAGCTCTGCCAGCCTTGGGGCTGTACCATCCCCTGGGGAGCATAGGCAGTGCCCCAGCATCCTCTGGGGGAAGAACCTTTTCCTGATATCCCATTTAAACCCTAACCCTGGGTATTTCAGAAGTGCCTGGGCTGTGTCAGAAGGTCTCAGCTTCCAGCCTCAAGATGTTTTCAGCGCCTTCCCAATGCAGAACTCAGTCAGAAATAAGGAACCTGGGATTCCAGACACAGGCATAGCTTCACCTCAGGAGTCTGGGATTCACTCCTGGGTTAGCAGTCTACTCTAGAGCTACATACTGGGCAGGAACTCAGCTGGATGGATGATGCCCTTTCTGCATTCCAGAGATGAAGCAAATCCTCTGTGCCCTCTACTCCATTTGTAAACACACAAATCCACCATGGCATGAGCTCTTAGTGCAGGAGGAGGGTTCTGCTCCCTGGGATTGCCACAATAGTACCCCATCCTGCAAAATCCTTTTCGATGAAGAAAACTCCATGTTTTCCTGGAGCTGAATGGTTTGAGATGTGCCCACTTTCCAGAATCACTCATTAATCCCAGTTTATCTCTCTGCTAGCCAGGCTTTAGTCAGCAGTTTACAATATAAACTTCTGGCAGGTGCAGTGCTGAACCCTGAAACTCCCTCCCCAGCACCTCCTTGCAGTCACTTTTGGTGATCCCATCACATCTTTGCTGATCCCATCACCCACATGGCATGTTCCCTGTGCAGTGTTTAGAGCCTCAAACTCTGACTCCATCACACATGTACCTTGGGGCAGGCGGCCGGTCACGGACACTGCATAGACACCTGGCTTGAAAGTACCTGTGGGAAAGAAAACCCCGAGTTACTCCACATGGAGCAGCCAGGTGGGAATCCTCAACCTATCCAGATATCCCCTCACTGGGGGGCAGAACCCCTTCCACAGCCCAACCCCATGAGAAGGGTTTCCAGAGAAGGAATCTCCAGCTCCCAAATTACTCACTGATCCGCTGCCACTTGGAGACCCAGCTGTCCTCAGGGCTCATCATGGTGATGATCCTGCAGGAGGGATGGCAGTGAGGGGACATCTCCTGGCTGGGTGACCCCACAGTGCCACTTCAGTGTCCCCAGGCTCCTGGGGGACCGTGGCCGGCCCAGCCCCACTCACCCATCAAAAGAGGAGCTGGTGCAGTCATAGACCATCTCGCGGTTGCCCTTCATCTGCAGATACGTCTCACAGTTGTCACAGCCATCATACTCGAACTGGTCGATGGTCTAAGGGAACATGGGTGTCAGTGACCGGGACCAGCTGGGAGCTGGGTGGCCGCGGAGCCGGGAAAAAGGATGGAACCCCGGGAAGCAGGGCTCAGGGCCAGGGCCGGGGCCGGGGCGGACGAAAGCGCCCAGAGGCTGCAGGAGACAGGGGAGGGAGAGAGGCCCGGGAGGGGAAGGGACGTGGCAGGAGCGGGGAGGCCGCGCCGGGGTCGGAGGGACAGACCAGGCGGGGGAAAGACCGGGAAGGTCCAGGCCGGGGAGGGCCGAGACAAGGAGAGCCAAAACAGGCGGGGAAAGGGCCGGGAAGGACAGAATGGCTCGGGCCGGGAAAGAGAGGGAATAGAGCCGGTGTTGGGAAGGGCCGAGGCCGGAGCAGGGAGGCCCGAGTCGACGTGGGAGATGCCGAGACAGGGAGTGCCGGGGCCGAGGAGAAGGGTCCGGTAGGGGCTGCAAGGCTTTAAGCCGGACGGAGGAAGGTCCCGGGCCAGCGGGGAGCAATCCCCTGTGCCGGCCCCTGTCCCTGTACTCTTCCCGGTCCCACCTTGACGAGGGAGCAGAGCAGGCAGGCGCGCAGGTGCCGCAGGTCCTTAGGGACGGTCTCCAGCGAGATGGCGGCCATCGCTGCCCCAGTCCCATTCTGCGACTGCGCCACGGCCCCGGACCCGCCCCGTGATCGGGAACGGGCCCGCCCCGGCCCTGGATCCGCCCCGGGAACGGGAACGGCTCAGGGCCCGCCCTGGCCCTGGATCCGCCCCGGGAACGGGAACGGGAACGGCTCAGGGCTCGCCCCACCTCTGGATCCGCCCCGGGAACGGGAACGGCTCAGGGCTCGCCCCGACCCTGGATCCGCCCCGGGCCCGACCGGCGCGGCGGGTGGGGGCTCTGTCACGGCTGGGCCTGGCCGCGCCCCGGGTCCCTGCCCTCGGGCTCCTCCGCCAGCGCAGCCTCACGCACAAAGAACAAACGCAGGCAGCACACCGGTACGTGGATAAATATATTAGTAAATAAATATATTTCTGAGCACATCAGCATATTCACACATCTTTGTGTTTATCGGACATAAATACACAGTTTCGCATATATATAATTTTTTTTTTTCCTGTGTGTGGTCTTTTTTTTTCCTGGATCATAATTTATTCCCAAACCCCAAGAGCCAGGACAGACTCAGCAAAAAAAAAAAAAAACACCAAACGAAACAAAAAGCAACAACAAAACGAACCGATATTCACATTCCAAAGGATCTGAAGGATTTGTGCAGGAGGGGAGATATCCAGCCAGTCCGACCATATGCCCAGTTCAGGGGGTGGGAGCTCCTGGGAAGGGGGTCCCAGAAGGACTGGGCCTTCAGTTTGGGTAGAGGGAGTTTGGGGTACTCTGGCTTCCATCAATTTTCGGCTGTGACTTTGGATGCAAAGAAGGAAAATGAGCTCTGGATCTCTGCAGGGATGCTGGAGAAATTCCATAGTGGAGCCCACAAGCACTGAGCACTCAAAAGCATCACCCAGAAGCAAGAGGTAAAAAACTGTGAGGAATCATTCTGTTTTCTCAGATACTGCTTCTTCCCTTCCAGGCAGCCAAGGATAGTCATCCACCTAGGATCTTTCAAACCCAAGTTCCCAGACAGTTCCTGCCTCTCCTTCCCTTGAGCCCCCACCAACGCAGACCTGCACTCCAGCATTTTTTAGATGAACAGAAGCAGCAGCATAAGGTCAGGAAAGGGAGACACCTGCAAGCAGGTGCTGCCCTGGCAGCCTGGTAATACTGCAGTGGGGAGCAGAGAGGGTGCACCTTTCCCAGAGAAGCTTGTGGCTCACAAATTCAGGAATCTCCTCTTCTGTTAGGGGTAAGGAGGGAAAGAGAGGACTTTAGAGCTGCACTTGTTCATTTGAGCAGTGAAATGCATCCCTTGAGGCTTTCTGCCTTCCTGACTCCTAAAAGCAGGGAGAGCACCCCGACTTCATGACCGTCCCCGTTACGCCTCTGAGCCCTCCAGGATGGTCAAGGACATGGGGAGCTGGTTCAGACAAGCCACAGACCAGGAGCACAAGAAGCCGAATCCAGACCCACTCCTGGATTTTTCCTTAAGACTGACTTCCCTGCACAGGAGAAAACTTCTGAGCTTGTGTCTTGTGCTTGCGCTGTAGGACAAACAAGAGCCTGGAAAGGTCTAAATGTAATTCTGCTGGGTTCTTTGATGAAAGAAATTCAGCTCTTTCCTAGACTAAAAGGGGCCTGGTCACAAGGAGACAAGGAATGAGCACTACAAGGGAATAATGTTGGGTTTAAAGCACTGCTATTGGCTGATCGCTTAACTGATTAGCAGCTGGGACAAAGATGCCTTTTTTGAGAATTAAGGGCAGCAAACCCTGTAAAAAGGTTTCTCACCAACAAAGGAAGGCAGAGGATTATCCTGAACTGGGACTGAATCACTAGAGCACTCTCTTGAGAAGCTTCTGCTTCAAAAGAAGACACAAGAAGCTTTACTGAGCAGATGGGAAAGTCTGTCCCTACATCAAGTTTCAAATTGTTAGAAATTATCTTTAGCTCCAGTGTTGTATCCTCACCAATGCTTCCTTGTGCTTAGAAGCACTTGGTGCCACAGAAATGTGCACTTCACATGGGAATCTGGCTGATTCTTTGGCCTGACTGATCATTTAGGGCAATGAACTTGACAGGGATTCTCTGCTGTTTGAAAGCTGCATGGGTTCTATATGTTTTGAATTTGGCAGGTTTTATTTTGCTTGAATGTCTGCAAATGATGAGATGTAGGAAAAAATAACTAGTCACATTCAGAAAAACCCCAAATATTCATAAATGGAGGGAGGAGGGGGAATGCAATAAACCAGAGCCTGATGATTTCTCAAGTTTTCTCCCTGAATCATCAAAATGTTGGAAAAGACAGAAAAATCCTTTTGAAGGATTTCAGGAGTCTCAGAATGCGAAGTTAAGGCTGCGTGACAGATAGGGCTCTGCTCTGCATTTATTATGGAGGCTTTTGCTGGGAATTTTTACTGTGTCTTAGGGCAATGAGAGGAAGGAGAGAAGCAGGAGACACATGAACTCCAGATTTGCCATGACTCCTGTGATGGGGACATCTAAGATATGTTTGAAATATGCTCTTAACACGGCTGGCTATGACGGCTATTTGAGGGTAGGTGGAGTAGTTAGGGGGTGAGTGAGAGACTTTGTTCACAGTGCCAGATGAGAGGGTGGATTCTTTGCAATGGAAAGAGTCTGACCCAGTTCCTTCTCAGAAATGCTGACGTCCCTGTGTCTTCCCCTCTCCTGCTGCTGGCAAACACAGTCAGTGCCCGAGACGGCGTCAGCTGAGGGATACTGAGGTGACCAAAAGTGATGAGAGCTCTTGGTTTCCACTGAAGTCAGAAGCAGCACCTTGCAAGGCAGCCCTGTGAGCGGTGAGATGGAGAATACCTTGTTCCTGTGTCTGAAATAAGCATGGAAAAATTAATTGAAGAAATCTGGCTTTTGACCTAAGTGAGGAAATGAAGTCAGGAGCTACCAGGCCACAGAAAGTAACTTCTGCAGCTTTTGGTCTCGAAGGCTTGTTTATTTTTGCAGTGTTTAGCAAAACCTTCTGTGGCATGAACACGCCAAAATAGCAGCTTGCACTCACTCGGTGAGCTCTCCCTGGGAGCCCTGCCCAGCGTGGAGCGATGCCACGGGATGACGAGGGGCTGCCTGTGCCTTCAGAGGAGATGGGCCTGGAGAGCAGGGCTCTGTCTGTGTGACCACTGGGGCGTGGGGATGTGTCAGGAGACCACGAGTGGCCAGTTGCTCTTGGCAGTCTGTGTCTCAGCAGGGCAGGGCAGGGCTGGGCTGTGCAGAGCCAGATGTGAGCAGCTCCATCAACATCTGTGTCCACTCCAGCTCCCAGTGAGCAAACAGGCCAGTGTTTTATTAAACTGAGTGTTCATGGACGTCCTGGACCTCCTCTTCAGATCCTGCATTCAAAGAAAAGGAGAAAGAAAAGTGTCAGCTACACCTGGCTGAACACTCCCAGGCTCTGCAGCAGCTGGGGCCTTGACCCTGCAATCCAGAGAACAGATGCTGGAGGAAAAAACACTAAGTGAAAACTACTAAAAAACCCACTAAGCCACTGAAACACGCTCCCCAGGGAATGGTCCCAGCCCCAAGGCTGCCAGAGCTCCAGGAGTATTTGGACAAGGCTCCCAGGGATGCCCAGGCTGGGATTGTTGTGGTGTCCTGGGCAGGGCCAGGGACTGGACTGGAGGATCCTTGCAGGTCGTTTCCAATTCAGAATATCGCATGATTCTAGGCAATTTCTCTCCGTTTTTCAGACAGAATTTTCTGGCTACCTCCCAGCCAGTTTATTCCTCTAAGGTGACGTACAATAAAATCTTAAGATAAGACATCAAGCTACTCCTTATATATTTCAGAGGAGGCAGACTAAGGGCACTCTAGGATTCACATCACTACTAGGTGTTGGCTTTTGAGCCTTTTTAATGTTTGCTCTTTGTGAAAATCTGTACAGCTGATTCAAAAATTATTAGGAACAGAAAATAACACCAATTCATATCTCACAGAGCCAGGGGGCAACAGAAACTCCAGGCAATAAGAGCAGAGAGCAGTGATGCAAGACAGGAACAACACATGTTCCAGAGTGTTTGAGAGGTTGCACAAATTGCTTCTGAACCCAGCTCAGGCCCAGGCTCTTCCCCAGCCCCTTCTGTCTGCAGAATTATTGACAGGCAGATGCTGAGCAGTTTACTTGGAACCATCCAGCAAAAGGGCTGCCTAAAAAGGTGCACCCAAGTCACTGCTCCAGACAGCCCCTTTCTCTCTAAGTCACTGCGTGTTGTCACACACACCACAGTCCCTTCCCAGATATCTCTCAAGCCTGCCCACAATTCTTACACAAGGTCAGCATAGCCCAGCAAAGGCATACAGGCATTATTCTTCCTATTTCCCTTTTCCTGAATGTTTCTGAGATCAAAGGAAAGAAATGTCCACTTAGACATTCATCGAGGGCAATTTAAAACAACTTTTTAGAACAGTCACAACAAATTCTTGGTTATGTATCACCAGCTGTAGGAGCAGAGCCTTGAAAATTAAATATATGGGAAGAAAACAAACAAATGAGATTCTGCTTGGAAAAGCATAGCTAGTCAATGTGGGAAAATGAATGCACATGGTGTTATACATATACACACGTGTGCAAGCATGGCCATAGTACCTGAAGACAGAGTTTAAGCATAAATTGCATTTGTGACTTGAGTCACAAGTATGTGGAATAAGCCATTTCCAACTGCTTCCCTTGTCACCAGCTTATGTGCAACCCAGAAAGAGACTGTTCAGCTTCAAGCCCTCTGTGTTCACATGCCTTCAGTCTCAAATAGCATTACTAAAATATTTTCTGAAAGCTGTGCCTGCATAAGTGTTCCCTGCTTGTGCTAAGAAAAGATCATGAACTGGGAGAGGTGGGAGAACCTTGGCTGGTGCACTGGCCATGGCAGGGCAACGACCTGGAGCACACCTTGATGACACCACAGAAATCATGTTCTTTGGGTGTTAGGTTTTAAAGGTAGTCTTTCTTTGCCCTCCAATCCCTTTCCCTCTCCCTAGCAGAGTTAAAAGATGTGACAGGAAAAGGGACTCAGGATGAGCAGGAGGGAGGAGAGGGGGAGGACACTGAGAGCACTGCAGGAGGTGAGATTTCCCAGGGAGAGAAATCAAGAGATTTCATCAGCCTGTATTGGAGTAAAGTGGATGTCCTGGGATGCTTTTGGGTGTGCCAGGGCAGTTCAGGAAGCCAACAAGCTGGAATTCACTGCCAGCTGTCTGTCTTCCCTTAAGAGGATCCATCAGCATTGCTCCAGGATTGATTCTCCAGGGACACAACTCCCAGGTGCGGTCTCTCCCAGGCAACAGAAGAGTTAGGGATGCACCTTTAATAGAAAGCCTGCCAAGAATGGCTAATGGAGGTGCTCAAGGAAGAGGCATAAACTCCAAGATCATGCAAGGCTCTTTGGGATCATCCACAGCATTATTCCCTGTGATGCCAGTGCAGGGAATAACAAGTGGAATTTCTCCACGGGCTGTGGACCAAGATTCAGCCTCACCTGGCAGATGGGTGAGGTTAGCACACACCTGGAGGGTGCTGCATCCCACAGGGGCACCAGCAGCTTCTGGAAGCCCTGGTTTAGGAACTTCCTGAGCCAGAGGGTGGATTTGCATCTCTGCATTTGTTACCTTTTGATCTGGGCTCTCAAAACCATTTTATTTCTGGCATCTGCATCCCAGGGGCAACCAGCACCAGTTTCACTACACACCATGTGTTGCCTTTCGGGTGTTTTAAAGCTTCTGGTTCCCATTTGATGCCATCAATTACTTTGTTCTAAGTACTCTCTTATTTGCCTTCTCCTCTGCTCTCCTAATTTCATATCCTCTCTTCCATATCCTCTGCTAATCACTTTCCCACATGAAAGTCTCACTATTCTTTCTATTTTCTCAGAAAAACCCATTGCTGGGATTGTACCAGATACCTTTCTGCCCTTCTTCCAAGCCTGATTTCCCTTTCTTTTTCCATTCTTTTTGGTGATCAGGAGGTGTGAGATCACCACAGGCTTACACAGCTGCATAAAGGCACTTTCTGCTTATCCCACATAGTTCCCAGCCAGTTAATGATAATGACAATAATAACAACAATAATGATAACAATAACGTTGTGATTTTTACTTGAAAGTGGCTCTGCTCATGTGTGGCATTTTGTGCTTACAGGGGACTTCACCCACCACTCTCTCACTCAACAGCTCAGCAGCAGGAGATCCTCCTGTAACACTCTGTATCCAGTTTTAATGCTGACATCCTGATGGATTTTATATGTTATACACTTTGCTATCTCCTCTCCTTGTCCAGGATATTTATGAGCTTGCTGGAAGGTTCATACAGTCAGAGAACTCCACTTTTCTCCTTCTCCCCTCTATTAAGTCTGATCTCCACTCTTGTCTCTTTTTTCAGTGAGTTATTACATGTGGGAGCACCTTCCCTTTTATCCTTTCAGAGCTTCCTTCCCCTAAAAGATCTGCTAGGTGTTATCTCTCCCTACAAAAACTGGGCTGCCTCCTTCCCTGGTTTTCACATTCAGCCATGTGCCTACAAGTCAGACCTTTATTTGAATTTTTAACAATTTGCTTGGCTGGAAAGTCAGGCTCATCGTTCTGTGGCTTCAGCTATTTCCAGTTGATATTGCCCTCAGCTCTTCCTCCTGGCTCTGGGCATGGATAAGTGACTGCAGTCCACATTCAGGATTTATCAGCTGTGTGCTTGAGCCCTGCAGGATGCCCAGTGGGTAATCTGTACCCCTGGCAATTTGTTACTCTCCACTGTATTTCAGAAGTGCTCAAACTGGTGATTTGATTCATGAAGGATCCTGCCCCCCCTGCTCTGAATGGAGCTGTGCCAGGTGAGAACCTCCCCGAGCACTCCCCTGGTGATCACTAATGCAATAAAGGCAGCTTGCTCTTCTGCTCTGCACTCACAGCCCCTGAACATCCTTCAGACCTATGTTACGCCCTAGACCTGAAGATCTCCAGGCAGCCTTCTCCCTTCCAATGGAGCTGAAAACATTCGCATTAATAGTCTGTTTTACACAAGCTATTCACAGCAATATTCCCTGGCCTGTCTCTCCATGGCTCTGTATTTCACTTGGCATCTAGCTCTGTTCTGATTTCCTTCTCCAGCCACACCTTGGCTTTGGAAAAGCAGTTTCCAAGTGCCCTCTCTGCCCTGCTGCTTGAGCAGCCCTTTTCTGGGGCTGTAAATGATTCTTGTGCCCAAAAGCATCTTTTGACTGCTTATTTTAGCAATATTCTCATAAGATACTCCTGTCTATGCAGGCTCCTCTTTGCAGCCTGTGCTGATGCAGCGTTATAACCCTAATGCCACCCTTTTTATGCTTGGGGGCAATTGGAGATTTTTGTCACTCCAGTGTGACTCGTCACTAGACTTCACACTTTTCTTAGTGCAGTGTCTCCTCCCACCAAAAGAGACACATGCCTCCCTCTCTGTAATTTCACCTAGAAATTACAGGTTCCCACTGTTTGCTTTTCTTTTAAACTGGGTTTCTAAAAAGTTTATGTCAAAACTTTAATTTAAAACTGGGATTTCTAATTCATCCGCTTATATTTTTAGCCTTATGCCATTTATCTGGAGGCAGAGATGCATTTTTCCTTGGTCTCCTTGTCCGTGTTTTGCATCCTGCTTGCATGGGACTGTCTACTGAGATTGTTCTTTGCTGTTTTTTACTTCTCTAGTGATTTATACCTTTCTCAAGATAAAGAACCAACGTGATTATAATTCAGAGGTTGTGTTACGTCAAGCAATGTTTTCAGCTTGGTGGCTTTTCTGTGTAAGCTCTGCACAAGCTCGGTGCTCTTTCCTCTGCTCTTAATAAAGTTAAATCTTGAATCTGTGCTGTCTCCCAATCTTGCAAGTGAATTCTGACTCTGTGGCTGGCCCTGAAAGCATCCATAGAAGCTACTGCAGTAAACAGACATAGATTCACAGCACTTCCAGATACATTGGTCCTTCTACCTGCTGGAATGGAGAGGGAAGAGGGAATGAAGGCTTTGTGTGCTTGGCAAAGCAGCTGCCACTGGCTCTGGGTGGGAGTCAGAGGGCCATCAGGGGGTGGGCACAGACTGGGGCCACTGGGACCATTTCCAAAGAGATAGAAGCATCCCAGCACGGACCTTGCAATGCCTAGCATCCTGTGTTAGGTGCACAGATTCCTGCTCTTGGAGCCCTCCCAGGTTCATTTGGGGCCTCCAAGCAAGCCCTGAGCCAGGAGGGCTCTCTCCATGTGGGATACCCTGCAAGGGCATTGGCACTCAGAGCTCCCTGCAACCAGAGACATCTCTGCCCTGATGCCTCCTTATCTCTCCAAACACCAACATCCCTCTAGGCCTTGGAAGAACCTCCCTATCACCTATCTGCACTGTCAGGCACTTCTGCACCTGGGAAAAACATCTGTTGCTGGGAGTCTGAGAGGCCAGAAGGCTGCAGGGAGCCAGGACCATGCCCGTCCAACCTCCCCTGCCCCACTGCCTCCGCGGCACAGGGAGCCTGGGTGTGGGGTGGGGCTGGACAGACAAGCACTGGGAGGAAGTCATTATCTCTGCGGCACAATGGGCACAGTGAGTCACGAGTTTAAGGCCAGTGTTTTAACAGAAATTAGACAGCCAGATCTGTGTTTGGTACCTAAATCAAAAGGATTTGCCCGAGGACCTGCCATGAGTCAGTGGCAGGGCGAGGAAGGGAGCCCGGCTCTGCTCCCAGCCAGCACCTGCCCTGCTGACTCGCAGGTTGCTGCCTTCAGAGGACCTGAGAGAGCAAGACCTGGGAGCTAAAGTCAGGTTCTTTCAAAGACACTCGTCTCAAAGGCATTTTCTCTCTCTTTGTGAGAGACGTGCAGCAGTCAGGCAGAGGGCCAAACTTTAATTACATCTGATTTCCAAAAGACACTAAAAAGCAACTCCCACGCAATAGGGGCAGGTGAGAAATGAGGAATGTGCAAATCCAGCAACTCAATTAGTCTGTTCTACTACCCCGGGCCACACACACTTCCTTTCTCACTGCTTCCAGTTAGCTGGGCTTGGCTAAAACAACTGGAGCCTAAAAAGCCTTAATGATAACGACTCTGCCAGTAAGACACCCAGACTGGTGCAAGGACTGAAAAACGTGGTCCCACCCCTTCCTCTGGGAGATATTCCAGCTGCTAGAGATGTTTAATTAAAATTAGCCACCTTATTTCTCAGCTGCAGTATTTCAGGGTTTGGTGCACTCTTTAACACACTTGCTCATCATTCAGGCCATCACCCTCACAGGTGAGCTCTGGAATGCTCCTGCAGTCAGTGCTCCCGTAGGAAAACCCATCAGGAAGGTACCAGGTGTCCTGGCAGCTGGAGTTCCTCCAGCAAACCCCCTCCTCATTCACAGGCCCACTGCCAGGAGAGGCGAAGGCCAGACTTACCCTGACGACCCTGCTGAGAGGGGCAGTGAAGGCGGACACTGAGACTGTGTCTGGCGGTGCACAACCCTGAGAAATCTGCAGGAACTGAGTGGTTTCTCTCCCGTCCTGACAACCCCTCCTCCTGCTTCCTCAGCTGGGAGCTGGACTGTGGCACTAAACACTTCCAGAGGGGCCGGGAGCCGGTGGGCAGGGGAGCGCTTGTGATCAGGGGCTGGGCTTCGGGAGAGCAGCGGTAGCCAGCGGGATGAGCAGGAGGAAGGTGAGTGTCGCAGGCTCCGGGCTCGGCTGAGTCCTTGGGCAGGAGAGTGGGGTCAGGCTCCAGGGGACACTTTCTTTTCCTTCGGTGATGCCTGCTCTGTAAGCTGTGTCTGGGGGGCAGTGGGACGGGTAGTGTGCCAGCTGCTCCCAACTGTCTGTTGGCATCTACACTGAAGTCCAACCTGTTTGGAAAAGTGGAGGGGGTGTGAGGGGGCTCCTGGCCTTCCTGGGGACAGGCTGGCTGGCCTGCTGGAGCTGCCTCCTGCAGCACGGCACTGCTTTCCAGAGGCTGCTGAGAGGGATGGCTTTTCTCAGTTCTCTTTTGTGTCCGAGCACTGTGGAAAGCAACCTTGGCCCCAGAATAACGGGATTTGCGTGGCCCGAGCCTCTGTCCGGCCCGCCCAGGGGGACAGTCAGCATCCTGCCTGTAGTGGTGGTGCTGGTGGTGGTGATAGTGGACGTGGCTGAGCACCTGGGGCTTGGCTGGAGCAGCTTCCCCGGGCACCATCAGGTCCAAGGACCGGGGCCGCCTCTCCCTGGGTGGCCGGAGCTGCTCCTGGCCGTGGTCGGTGGTGGGGCCCTCGGAGCTGCAGTACACGAAGGGATCATAGTCGCTGCTGAGGGAGCTGCGGAAGGTGGAGCAGCTGCCATGGATGCCCTGCAGACTAACATCCGTGCAGTTCAACATGGAGTCACTGGAGGAGCCGTGGCAGGGCCCCGAGCTGGAGTCGCTGCCCGGCCCGTCGGCCAGGTACCCGCTGTGCTCCGTGAGATAGCTCTCCCCAGAGCCACTGCTGTTGTGCTGGTGCCCATGGCCAAGCCCTCGGCGCACGGCGGGCGCGCGGTGCTGCTTCTGTGCCACGGCTGCCTTGGGCGCCAGACAGGGAGGCTGAGGCTGAAGGGGACATGTCCTGTGGGGTGCCAGTGCCTGCCCGCATGCAGAGGGGTTGGGGTGCTGCTGCCCCAGCAAGCCTGGGGCCAGTGGGGCCACGTGGCCACAGGCCAGCAGGGAGGTGGTTGGTCTGTAGGGCATGTAGTGGATGGTGCCAAAATCCAGCTGGGAGAGCTCTGGAGAGTGGAAGAAGGGGTTGCCATGGGCAGGCTCTGAGGGAAAGCTCCTGACGTTCCTCTGAGGATATGCTTGTGGGAGGTGGTAAAGGGCATGTCCTGGATGCTGGCGGAAAAGGTGGAGTCGCCGCCCAGGCTCCGTGTCCTGAGGGACCAGCCTGGAGCTGGCAGCCATGGCCTGGTCCCCCGAGTCTCTGGCTGTGGAGAAAGAAGGGAGTATCTAGCATATGTCCCACTGCCCAGAAGGGAATATCCAGCACATGTCCCACAGCCCAGAAGGGAATATCCAGCACATGTCCCACAGCCCAGCTGCAGCAACCCCAGCACTGATACTCCACTGCCCTCCCATCATGGCCGCACATCCCACCCGTATTCTGCAATTCCTCACTGCCATCACCAAACTACCCTCATGGTCCTGAACACTCAGCACTCTCCCTGCTGCCACAACCTCCAGATCCCACCTTCCCTTCCCCACAGGTCCTGGGACTGGAATCCCTCCACTCAATTCAGGTCCCAGCCCAAGCCCAGCACCTCACTGTACCCTGGTGGGCTCACAAAGGAGTCCTCTTTGCAAGGGACTCCTCTCCATGCACACAGTCCCCTGTCTACTCTGTGCACAGGGACACAAGGACCTGCTGATCCATCTCCCAATAGTAACTGGAACTCCTGGGGACAATCCTGCACCCAACCCTGTCCCCATCCAAGAAATGCTGTGTCTGAACCCTACCAAGAATATTGAACATGCAGAGTGGACATGTGTGGTGTTGCTGCAGCCAAGGGTCAACACACTCCCGATGGAACTCGTGGGAGCATGAGATGATCCGCAGTTCCTAGAAAGAAGGGGAGAGGAGGAGGATGAGCAAGGAGAACCATGTTCCAAGACCTGGATAGGTCCTTCTTGATGGAAGTGAGCCTTGAAGGATGGACAGATGTCTAACAGTGAGGGATCTGCAGCCCAGCTGTGCATGGAGGAGGCTGTGGAGCACCGCCAGTCCTGTGCTGTGAACATCCAGAGAGGTGCAAGCCCTCAGGAATACGGAGATTTCAGGCTGGGTGCTCTGGATCAGCAAACCCAGTTTTACCCTATTTCAACATGAGCATTTTATCCCACAGGCACAGCTGGAGACCTGCCTGGAGACACGACTTCAGCACAGGCATTACAGCCCAGGGGCAGGCACATCTCCATGGATGCAGTACCTTTCCAGCACTCAGGAGCTCAGAAGGAAGCATCTCACAGGCCTCCGGCTCCTGCCATGCTCAGCTCCCACTGCTGACCCCCCCACCTGGGAAGCCAGAGCCATGAGTGCAGCAGTCCTGCCCAAACCCTACCTGCCCCTCGCTGAACTCCTCGAGGCAGATGGCACAGACCGGGGCGGAGCTGCAGCTGCTGGCCGAGTCCCAGCGCGGGGCTGGCCGCACCCGGGGCTGGTAGCGGCGCGTGGCCAGTTGCCCGATGGCCTGCAGGGTCTGCTGCTGCACCAAGTCCTGCAGAGACAGACGAGGCTTGAGGAGAGGCTCAGCCTTACTCTGCCCTCCCGTATTCAAAATGGGATTATCAGGAATTTGGGGACGATACTGATCTGCAGAGGTGACTTTCTGGCTAAGCTGAGTCCGAGTAGGCTTTGTCACCAGCAGGAGACATCTGGCCCTAGATATTCAAATCACCCAGCAGTGCTGAATTTTTGATCCCCAAAGGATTGTCTCTCTATAGGACAAAATGGAAATACATCTGACTCTGGGAAGATGATTATTTAATTAATTTCTATTAAAAATACTAAATCATGCAATCATAGAATCAAGGAGTGGTTTTGATTAGAAGGGACCTTAAAGCTCATCTTATTCCACTCCCCTGCCACAGACAGGGACATCTTCCACTATCCCAGGTTGCTCTAAGCCCTGTCCAATCTGACCTTGGACACTTCCAGGGATCCGGGGCCACCCACAGCTTCTCTGGGGAACCTGTGCGAGGGCCTCGCCACTCTCACAGGGAAGAATTTCTTCCCACATCTAATCTAAATCTGTCCTCTTAGTTTAAAACTGTTTTCCCTGTCCTATCACTATCTGCCCATTTTCCCTCCCAAAAGGTGTCTGTCCCTGCTTTTCCTGTATTCCTGTTTGCTCAGACATGTCTGCTACATGAGATCCCTACCTGAGTCCTGTTCAGCTGGCACTTTGTGCGGACAACAAAAATCAAAATGATGACGACCACAGTGCTGACCACTGTGAGAAGAATCCACACGTCGTAGTCTGGCTGTTGGATAAACAGAACAGAAATTAATTGTGTGGAAATTACTCTTGGTGGGAGTGAGAGGCTACGGGAATCTCCATCTCTTCTGGACCATCAGCCTTGGGAAATACCATCCTTGGTCAAGCTCTTCCTCTTTGCTCTTTAGAGGTAAAAGAAAAAGCGGTTCACTCTTTTCTGCACATCCATACAAGAATGGAATATCTGTCTTGAAGCATCTCAGCTCCCTTGAGACCATGGTCTAAGGCAGCACAAGATAAGAAAATCAAGGCTTGGTCTTACTTGAAGAGACAGAGAATCCCCTTGCCTCACTCATGATTTTAAAGCAAAAGAAACCAAGTAAGCTGAAAGTACTTTTGAGCCTTTATTTGTAGCAGGCCTGAATGCTAAAGACAACTCCTGCAACACGCCGTGATCTCCATCCTTGAAGAGGAAAGCTCAGCCTCTCTGGGAAAGCCTAGCAGGTTGGGAGGGAGGATACAGGAAGCAGTGAGAATTATGTCTCTCTCACCCAAGCTGGTGGCTCCTTGACCTCTATCTTCACATGGGCCTCTCTGTTCTTGTTCACAACGCCCATGAGGAGCTCAGCGTCACGGCCTCTGATCAGGACCACGGGCTGGCTCAGGCCTCTGGGCTTCCTCAGCTGCAAAGAAACAAACACAGTGAGGGCTGATCTAGAACAGCCTGAAACGAGATGATCCAGGCCTCCAAGGCACTTCAGTTCCCTATGATACTTCTTGCAACACTTCAGAGACTGACTGCTCCCCCAAGTTTACACTGTCCCTCTATGATGAATCAGACGGAAGCTTCTCTTTTACCAAATTTCCAGCATGGATTTCTTCATTTTCCCTGCTCGTGACTCCTCATGCACAACTGGCCATTGCTTGGTGTCTCTTGAGCTCCTTTCAAACCCCTGTGCAAAAGCTCTTGGTCCCTCCTCTTCCCTGTGGAAGTGCCAGCAGCACTGCCAAGTGCTGCCTTCACCCCAGAAATGCTTCCTCTGCTCTGGACCCATCCAGTTCCCCTCCTCCCTAAGGACGTTCTGCTTGCTCCTGGTCACACTGGCAGTTTTGCAGTGTGGTCCAGGCAGCATGGCACAGGTTGGCTCCGCAAGCGTCCAGGCCTGCTCTCCTCCAGACTGACCTGGATCAGGGTGGCCTTCAGTAACCCCTTCCATACCCTGGGGGAATCCAAAGGTCAGTGGACAGGGATGGAGATGTGAATGGAGGTGCAGATGGTCAAGACCATGGTCGAAGGCTCTGAGCTGTTGACAGGATTTGATGCTCTTGGCTTTGGTGTACCAAATGGGAAAGCAGGAAAAGTGGGAACCAAGGCTTGGGGTAGGGATCAGAGACTGGGACCTGAGCAACCTCGGCATCACCTCATGGAGCTGCATTTGCTGCTATGTTTCTCTGGCACCAGAAATTAAGTTGTAAGTGCATGAAAGAGCCATGAGGGATGGATCCAGCAAGGAGTCAGCCCAGAGTTTGGATGAGGTCAGGCACCAGCTCCCCTGTCTGTTCCCTACCTAAAACTGGATGTTTTTCATATCCCTGGATTATCTGGATGGGGAATTGATTCCCTTCCAGAGATGATAACAGTTCTGGGGAAAGGGAACTTTGGAGGAGTCTAAACCAAGGTTAAACCTGCACCAACAGCAAAGCAGGTTGGCTTGAAAACTTGAGAAATCCCACTTCCTGAGGTACACTGGGCTGCCTGGACTATGTGGAATGGGGAAATTTATGACTTCCCAAGAGGAAGCATCCAGCTCCTTGCAGAAAAGTTTGACTGACCAGACAATGTCTTTTAAGAGCATGGATGTACCATGGAAAGTGTCTGTGTGGGGTAAGAACCAGCACCCAACACCAGCAGCATCCTCCTGGGACCTCCCACTGGTGGCTGGAGGGTCCTGCCCTGAGCACATTTCGGGATAGGACAGGAGCACTGTGTTTTAGCTGAGGGTATCACTGGGGGCTGTACCTGATCAGCAGCACTTTCATCATCAGTGATGTCGAAAAGGATCGCACGGGCTCCACGCTCCCCTGCCAGCTTTGCCTGTCCAAAACAACAGAAGTTTCAGTGGACATTTCGTACTGTAACCTGTGTCCATACCTGCCATTGGATCCGTGTCTGCCTCCTGGGCTCTTCCCAGGAGAAAGAAGCACTTGCTTGGACTGAGGAAACTGTTCCCACCTGTGTTGGGCTGCAGTGCCTGCACTTGCCAGAGCCCTGCAGAGGTGGTTTCTTCCCAAAGTTGTGGAGGTGAACTAGTTGGTGGCGTTGCAGTCACAGCAACACACAAACCTAACCATTTTTCAGCTGTCCACATGCTAGGTGCTCCCTTGTTTCAGAGCTGGATGTGCTCGGGAGGGACGTGCAGCCCTGTTAGCCCTGCTGACCTCCACGGACAGCAGAAACTCCCACAGGTCCCCTGTCATCACCAAGGCTGTCAGAGGGCCTGACTCCCACTCACGCTGCTCTCCCTGGTTCCTCCTGCTCATTAGGGAGAAGCTCAGGTGGAGCCAGGGCTGCAGGTCTGCTCTAGGATTAGCAGTTCGATGGCTTTCCCAGCGGGGAAGGACAGCTCAGAGACCCACCCAGCTGAGCACACATGCCACCCTGACGAGGTAACCAGCCAGGACCTCGAGGGTCACCCACATCCTCCCAGGCAGCCCCTGGAGCCCTCGGGGCAGGCAGAGGCAGCCTTGGCAGATGGAAGGTGAGCAGAAGGCTGGGCTGGGCCACGGTTGCTCAGGTGGAGCGCTTTGATCCGCGCCTCCCATCCCGAGCGTGCGTCCGTCTGTCCGTCCGTCCTGAGCGTCCAAGCAAACGGTAGCAGCATGGCTGGAGGCCGTGGGGTGCTGCCCCACTCCCAGCTGTGCTGTCAGGAGCATGGAGCAGGCCAGGCCAAGGGATGTGGCATTCCGGGCACGGCTGAGGGGCACCAGCTCCATCCCGGCTCCTAGGTCACCTTGGTGAGGAGCAGTGGGGGCCTGGGTCTGGGTACAGGGATGGGAAAGGAGCTGTAGATGGTTGGGAGCAGGCAGAGGTGGAGGCTTTGAGCTGCTGATGGGATTTAACACTCATAGGGAAGCTGGAAAAGTGGAATCAAGGCTCGGGACAGGGATCAGAGACTGGGGTCCTGCCTGGGATTGAAGGAACCTCAGTGTTTGCCAGCACTTTCAGAGGAAGAGGACTTTCAGGGACTGAATTCCATCTGATAATCAGGCTTTGATGAACAACAGACAGCTCTACAAAGATTTTATCCTGCTAAAGACACTGACTATGAGGCAATGAACAACTGAGACTGGACAAGTGACTTTTCCCAACATCTTTCTGACTCATGTTTGCAAAGGATACAACATGACCAGGATCCCTGGTGACCAGGGACAGGGCCCAGGGAATTGCTGGAGCTGCACCAGAGAGGTTTAGTGTGGACATCAGGAAAAAGTTCTTCCCCCAGAGGGTGCCCAGGAAATGGGCATGGTCCAGAGGCTGCCAGAGCTCCAGGAGCATTTGGACACTGCTTCCAAGGATGCACAGGCTGGGATTATTGGGGTCTCTGTGCAGGCTGGGGCCTGGACTGGATGATCCTTGGGGTTCCTTTCCAACTCAAGATATTCTGTGATTCTGTTCATGCCTTTCACAATCTGATTGATACAGTAATTTTCTCAGTGTTAGCTGTCTTTGTGCCGTATCTCTTCAGCCGCATGGCACAGCCAAGCTCCCTCTTTTAGGACTGAAACACTTCTGGTGCAAATAGGTATTTACAGGTTGATTTTGGAGGCCTCAGCAGTCTGACAATCAGACTTGCAATCACTGGTTCACTCAGAAATAAAAAAAAAAAGCCCCCCCCAATTTACTAATTATGATCAGAAAGAAAAAGAAATCACTTTGAATTGATTCCAGAGGTCCTTCCCATGCCTTCCTCCCCTCATGCTTTCCCTGCTGGTTTCAGTTTTGGAAGCTGAAGCAGCGATGGAATTTAGGAAGCAGGGAAGTGCCTCAGGTGGCTGGTGGAGTTCTCCTCATGCTGGGCTGGCCAGAGCTGTCCGTGTGCAGGGCTTGGCTGGGTGACAGCTGAAGCAGAGGTTGTGATAACACTCTGCACATGGCTATTTTTATCATCATTGATATAGCCCTGCAATTCCACATGCAAAGCTCTGCCCCAAGACACACTTGCCAGGAAAACAAGGTTCCTGCTCCTGCCAGCACCAGCTACATCCCACAGCTCCACCCCTGCTCCAGAGGAGTGTGGTCCTGGGATTTCGAGGAAGAAGACTTCAGCATCCCTGCCTATGGCAGCGACTTAGAATGAGATGATCTTTTAAGGTCCCTTCCAGTCCCAACCATTTTGTGACTCTCTGATCTGTACGATGTTGGAGGGAGGGAGTCTGGCAGAGGCTTCAGGAGGATGAAGAAGCAGACAGGCAGGAATTGCAGGGGGTGGAGGATCCATGATATAAGGCAGGGCCCAGAGATGTGGCCAGCTTAAGTAGCATCTGCTCTATTTCATGGCTAAACTACTCCTGTTCAGGGGAGAAAGAATTGTGAGCCTCCCTCGGTGAGATTTTAGAGCAGCAACACCTGCAGGATGGCAACCGCTGTCATGTACGCTTGGATGTCAAAATTCAGTGTTGGATCTGGCTCTGGTAACAGAGTAGTGATGACTGACAGACAGTGAACTCCATCTACCAGGGTAGACTGAGGGTTTGTTTCCTTTGGGGGGTTTAGGAGTCCTGGAGAAGGTGCATGAGCGAGTGCAGCAATGCACTATGTCTCGTCCCCCCTGTGCCAACCTTCCTCAGCTGACCCTTGGACTCAGTAACACACTGGTACTTCCAGTGCTGTGATCAGAGTCTCAAAGATGAAGGACAAAACTAGTGAAACAGTTAGAATCCCAGAATGGTTTGGGCTGCAAGAGACCTTAAAGTTCAACTCATTCCAACCCCTGTTCTGGCCAGGGATGCCTTCCACTAGACCAGATTTCTCCAAGCCCCATCCAACATGGCCTAAGTTTTGAAACCTTTGAACATTCTGAAATGGGAGATGGGCCTTTGCAGCTGCTTCATCCTCCTGTTCACAATCCTCCACAGCAGCTGCACTGACCAAATATCCTGGGGCTTCCTGGCACCACCAGCATGTGACGGTCACGTCTGGATGGACATGGGAAAGCTGGAGGCACCTGCCCAGCCCTCTTCCTCGTGTCTGTCACAAGCTGCCCAGGTGGGCCCAGGCCATTTTCCAGGTGTGGGGGAACTGACAGCAGGTTGACAACTCCATCACACTGGCTCATCCCAACATCTGGCATCGGCTCCAGAGCAGCAGCATCCCAAATTTGGGCTGGGCAACCCAGGAAGGGATAAGTACTGCTGCCTGGCTGCCTGTGCAGCCAGGGGGAACCAGCCCTGGGATGGCAAATCCACCATGGCATCACATCCCTTTCCTTACTTTTGATGCCACAGCCTCTGTGAAAAAAACCTGCTGTGCAGCAGCAAAAACTGGGTCGAAGTTTTGCCTGCCTGCTTCAGCTGAGCTGCAGGGAACATGGAAAAGGACCCTGCCCCCATCTCCACAGCACCACCAGCAGGAAGAAGGCAAAAGGGTGAAATCCAGGCAATCCAGGTAAAGCCAAGAAGAGCTGAACAAGGGGGTTTTCATGCTTGTACAACACTTGCACAAGCATGAAAATAGTCCAACATTTAGTAGAGAGACAATCAAAAGAAAAAGCCAATATCATCCTTATCCATGCAACTTAATCAGAATCACAAAGATTTTAAGGCTTAAAATGACCCTTGTTCCTACCTGACTTCCTTATTACCAGAGAATTGGACCAGTGACCTCAGCTTTTGGCACAGAAACTGCTGTTTCACTGAGGTGCCTGATCCAAAGACCTCTGAGATCTCCCAGGGCATGAACTGTTAACAAGTCACGACCCACCACTAGTTCAGCTGGTCTGCATTTATCTCACTGCTCAGCACTGACTCTTCTCATGCCTCATCCAGTGAAGTATTTTTGGAAACAAAGTCCAGAAGATGTTTTCTGTGTCCATGTTTTCCCACAGACCAGAGAACACAGAGAAACACAAATCTCACAGGGCAGGAAACAACGTGAAGCTGTAAAACAGGAGGGGCACAAGGCTGCTGGGCAGCAAAGAGTGTGGGATATTGGCTAAAGTCTGAGCGTCCCAGAGCTGCCAGGCTAGGGGGAATTCCACATCTTTTACAAAGTCAGGCAGCCCAAAAGGTCAAGGGATGGGTGTCTGGGATGGCTGGCACAGCATCTCTCTCAAAGGACCCGTTCTGCCAAGGACCATGTTTGCCAAGGACCCTGCTCTGTCCTTGTCCTTTTCTCTACCTCCCAATAGCTCTTTCCTACCTTGCTGCCTCCTCCTCCTCCTTTCTCTGCTGCACCACGGGTTTCACTTCCCAGGCTGATGCCATTTCAGGCATTTTTGCACTTACCTTGTTGGCCAGGGACAGGCAGGGGTTGGGATCCCGCTCTGGCTGTTCCAGCTTGACGATGGTGATGAATCCCGACTCCGTGTGCTCATCCTCACTGGTGTTGCACAGGGATAGCGGGTGGGACTGCGTGACAAAAGCAAGGGGAAACTCAGATCCTGGGGCTCAGCATTGCAAAGGGGGCTCGAGCCCACCCTGCAAACTCACTGGACCTGCCCAGATGTGTAGGACCTCCTGTTGCTGGGTGTCACCATAACACTGCTACATCCCATGGCCTTGCCTGAGCCTGTGAGGCTTTGAATGACACAAAAGAAGAGTCACTGGCCAAGCTGGGTGTCACCCCAGCCACTCCAACCACCACAGTCCCCCCAGAGCCTGGCCGGACTCTGTGGAGCTGGAGACCCCAGTTCTACGACCTCCAGCTGTGCCTCACTGACCCCGCTGGCACTGGGCTTCCCAGGAAGGTGGCTGGCAGACATTTCCCTCAATCACAGGATTATACCCATTAGAAAATTGCCAGGAATGCTAGTGGCAGTCACGGGGGGGGGGGCGCTTTTTGCTGCCTGTGCAGTGATACAACCCAGTACCAATCCCACATCGACAAGCACCCAGCACTGCAGAGTTAGGCGGCACCACAAAGTCACAGAGCTGCTTTTGGTAGCACCAAGTCTCGGCCATCAAAACAAGAACAAGTCTAACAAAACCATGAAAGTAAGTAAAAATTATCAAATTCTAGGACGATAGCATGGAGACCAACTAGTTCTAATGTCGAGGGCAAATGTCTGTGGCTGTGAGTTTGTATCCAACTCCTAATCATGTCTGGAACTGCTTAAAACCAAAGTAAAAGCAAAGGATTTCAGTGAAATTTGAAATATCTTAGAAGTTCATAACCTTTTGTCAAAACACGGGTCTAGTGGAAGGTGTCCCTACCCGTAGCAGTGGGGACAACTGGATGATCTTTAAGGTCCCTTTCAACCCAAATCATTCTGGGATGCTACAATTTAGACTTCAGACTTCAGGACATCAGATAAAGTGCAATTGTACCAAGCCAAGCACCACAACTCTAGAAATCTAGGTTTTCAGGGAAGCAATGGGATCTATTATGGTTTGGAGCAGTCAGGGAAGCTGCCAAAACGCCCCTGCTCTCTTGGAGCACTGACAGGTGCTGCCTTGACCAACACCAACATGACATCCAAGTGCCTGTGATCCTGCTGGATTCACCCAGAAGTTACCCATTGCTTTGTGCTCTGTTTGCCTGGCTGGGAGCTTGGGTTCATATGTGATCATGGCTTTGGGTTAATATGTGCTTGTCACAGCCACAGAAAAGCACCAAACAGGAAATGCAGAGTGTGTCCCAGGATAGCTCCAACAGCCCAGAGGAACCCCACCTGAGCCTCCTCCAGGCTGCTCCTGGAGACTGTGGGAGCTGGGAAGGACCCTGGAGCTGTGTCTGACCCTCCAGGTGGCTGTGGCACTCATGGGGAAGTGATAGTCCTGTGTGCTGAGCTTGGAGCAGCCTCTCTGCGACCAGGATTGCTGGGCCTGATCCCAGCATTAGGGTGAAGGGGCCCTGGCACAGGGTAGCCAGAGCAGCTGTGGCTGCCCCTGGATCCCAGTAAGTGTCCAAGGCCAGGCTGGATGGGGCTTGGCGCAATCTGGGGTAGTGAAAGGTGTCCCTGCCCATGGCAGGGGGTGGAACAAGATGAGCTTTAAGGTCCGTTCCAACCCAGGCCATTCCATGATTAACGATGAACATCAGGAATATGAGCAATGGGCCAAGCTGCTGCACCTCCAAATGTGCACGGGAAGCATATGGAAAATGCTGGCAGCTGCTCTGGAGCAAGACCCAGATGATAAATCTGGAGAAGACTTGCTGAGGAATGCTGGTACCTGCACCTGAGACCCTTCCCACGTGGGCAGCTGTCCATGGAGCTGAGGCAGAGTAATGGCCCCTCGTTATTCTGTGCTGGGTCCCTCAGACACGGATCAGGCTGGAGGCTGAGCCCAGGAGCCTTCTCAGCACCTTGTAATGCCCAGGGGCAGCTCAGGGGCATTCCTGGGGCAGGGACACAGGCACCATCCACCACAGCCACACACTCCACTCATCTCTGCTCCAGTGACCTCTTCCCTCTCCTCCCCTCAGCTCCTTCCCCTGTTTGTTGCTGTACGAGCAACTCCTCCAGCAGCAGCACAGCAGCAAGACATGGCTCTCACTTTCTAAATCCTTCAAGAGCATTTCTTGGCATTCCCACTGCCCCGTCCCTGGCATTACGAGTGAGGGATCCTGGCTGCACACTGTGCTCACAGGACAAGAGCAGACTTGAAAAATAATCCAAGGATGATGTGGAAAAACAAATATTATGAGACTTCTCAGTGCAGAGGACTCGTCCCCCATGCGTGGCTGTGGCTGCAGAGTCAGGATCCCTTGCACTCTCCTGGGTCTGTGGCTGCAGATGGGCTCCCAGGCAGGACACCCCCCTCTCTGCTGGGCTGGGCACCTCTGCAACACTGACTGCCACAGCCACGGGGCCACGGCTCCTTACAGACGCTTATCTGATCTAGGAGACAACAAAATCCCATTGCTGGAGAGAGGGGGTATGTTCATAGCCAAAATCAGACAGGTTTCATACATTCTGTCTAAATCCCACCACACTCCTCTTCCAGCACTGCCTGCTCCCATGGGCTCCCAGTCAGCAGAGGGACCTCAGGGGTTATTCTGCTTCTCCAGCTGGAGTTCCCTGGTGGAAGTCACACTGCTGCTCTGCCAGATCCTTCTCCCAGGACAACCCCTGCCTGGCTCTGTGCTCCCAGGATTGCAGTGGCGAGCTGGGATCAGCCAGCAGGGTTTGGACCCACCCTTGGGTAGTTCAGCCCTGCAGCTCTGTCCACACCCCGGCTTTCCTCTGGTAAGAAAGACACTGTCAACCTGTGACCCATGGCTTTGTCACTCCATCTGTCTCTGTCACCCCATCCCTCCTGTCACACCTTCAGAGAAGACACGGAGCTCCTCCTCATTCCAATCTTCTTGCTATAACCTTTTTGGTTTCTTTATGGCTTCTCTTTATTTTCTACCTTTTCTGTCCATAGTGTCACTCCTGAAACACTGAAATTGACTTTTTTAACTCCTCCTTGCCATCCTTCCCACTTTATTCCCACCAGTCCCACTAACTTCACATCAACCTGTCCCTCCCAGCCTCACTCACAGGTTGCACTGAGCAGCAGAAACATGAGGAAAGGTTCTGGGGAATCAGGCATGGAGAGATGCCCAATTCCCACTTAGGAGCTTCATGTAGAAAACAGAAGGAAAAAAGGTGACCCTGAGAGGTCATCTAGCCTACTTTGCTGCCTGAAGGCAGGACCAGCCAGACCTAAAACATTCCTCAGAGACACTTGCTCAACCTGTTTTCAAGACCTCCAAAAAGGGGACTCCTCACCCACCCCAGGACTCCCTTCTCCTCCACATCAGAAAGTGTATTGCAGTGCCTCACTGGAGTCGGCTTTGCTCCAGCCCGAGCCTATTAATTCTCACTGAATCAACCATGCCCACAGAAAAGAGATTATTTGTGCTTTTTTTTCTTTTTCTCCCCAGGGAGCCTTTAAACATTTCTGTTCCCCTTTCTGTTCACCAAAGAGTCCTGAGGGACAAGGGCTGAAAAAGGACTCGGAGAAGTTTTCTCTGTAAGCGAACTCCGAGCACTTCTCACACTTTCTTCATGGCGGAGGAATCAAAATTTGATCTGAAGTGGCAGGAGAAATTTTATTAACAACCCATAGGATTGGCATGGAAAAGACAGTAAGAGAAAAAGACAGGAGAGTGTTCACCAAAGGGCTTGAAAAAAATCCTGGACTGAACTCTTCACTACACCGACCACAATACCAGAAAAACTGCAGGCAGCAAATACCAAAATGCATTTGAAGAAGTCAAGAGCAATGCAAGGAATGGCAGATTGATAATCCTGACTTCCCTGCCAAAAGAAAAGCCAGGTTAAAAAAAGAGGCTAATGAAGAGAAGGGAAGAACTAAGAGAGCTTTGGAAAAGGAAAGGGATGGTTCACAGAGCCACAGGGTTCCTCAAAGTAATCAGTGAGTGTGGGACTAAAGGCTACTTACGAATGCCAGACTCTCTCCTCTCCTGTTCTTCTGCAAGGTCAAGGCTATGGAAGACGATGGAATATTGTGCAGTATTGCCCAGGGAGAAGGACTTTGGATATGGGCCTGAAGCAACAGAACAAGGGGGAATGTCTTCTCACTGCCAGAGGGCAGGGCGAGATGGGATATTGGAAGGAATTGTTCCCTGTGAGGGTGGTGAGGCCCTGGCACAAAGCGCCCAGAGCAGCTGTGGCTGCCCCTGGATCCCTGGAAGTGTCCAAGACCAGGCTGGACAGGGCTTGGGAGCACCCTGAGATGTTCCTGCCCATGGCAGGGGGTGGGATGAGATGGGCTTTAAGGTCCTTTCCAATCCAAACCATTCCATGGTTTTATGATCTTCAGAACTAAAAAGAGAAGAAAACAGGGTGGCCCTTACAATGAATTCACCAGAACAGTCCCAAGGCAAACTGTGTTGTCTAAATATTCACAAACCACATGGAAAACGAGAGGGATGGTGAAAGGACTGTACTCTTCAGTAACACATAAAAATCCAAGTTGGTAAATATTAAAACTGTCTAGCAAAGGATCTCATGATACTGAGTGATGGAATAATACAAGATATTAAAAAATGCAAATATGAAAAAATATATCCAGGTATTTTACACAGGGATGTGCTCCAGGTGAGCCATTAACGAACAGGAAAGAGCTTGGAGTCACTGCGGGGAGTTTGATGGAAACCGTTGTTGAATCATCCAAAGCAGTCAAAAAGCAAACAGGCATTAGTGTAAAAAACAAATGAAAAATGAAAATCCACTAGATAAAGCTGCAGTGTGTCAACATTTTGACTATTACAAGGAGTCCTGCTCACTCCATCTCAAACAGAGATTTCTGTACAAGTGATTAAGTGAACAAGAATTCTTCAGCTTAGTACAGGTGGGATATGTTAAAGCTACAGAAACTCATTAAAAATAAGAAGAATTCATGGATCAAAACACCAGGAAGAGCTGTTAAATGCAAAGGTGGGGACACCAGCCTGGTTGTGGGCACAGCCTGCTGAAGTCAAGGATTGCAGAGGAGTATGCATTGGAGTCTGCCTGTGCTCTGCACATTTAGGGGAACGCACGGGGTTCTGCACTCACCAGGCAGCACCATGGGCTGCACACTCACCTCCCCACTAGGAGACTTTTGCCACGAACGTTTCATCTAGGAACCAAACTCCAGAATACAGCTGGGATTCGCGGTCAGTGGTGCCATAGAGCCAGGATAGCATCTGCTCCCAGAACACCAGCAGAGCCAGCTGCTGCCTTATCTGTGGGACAGTACTGTGACTTCTGGCTGTGTCCCTGCACCAGTTCTCCTTCCCCTCCTCTCGCCAGTATTCCAGCAGGTAGAATCCCATGCAAGACCTTGAGGGAATGCTCACACATGCAGGGCCAGGAGAAGAGTTCAAGGATTTTGTGCAGGATAGCAAGGCATCCCCTATCACAGCTCATGCCAGGACCATTCTCCATCTCATGCCAGGACCATTCTCCGCATGCCACTGGCGCCACAGCCTTGAGTGGCTGAAATGCCTTGTGGAAAAGCTCCTTCACAGATGAGCTACAGCCAAAGCAGCAGTGAGGGGATGAGCCAAGGGCCTATGGCACCACAATAGCACCTTTGGTGACACAAAGCATCTCGGATATTGTCGTGACATATCCGTGCATCCATGGGAGACGCTCACTGCCCACTGCTGGCTTCACCCAGCGGTGTCATGTCACTGTCACTCAGCATGAGCTTCTGAGGCAGGATATGGACATTGCTGGATTTCTGGATATGTCTGGCTCAAGACACCTCTCCCCTGGTGGAATTCTGTCAGTGACCTCTGAGCTAAGTAAGGTTTACGTTCTTTTGTAGGCTTCAAAAGGCAAGTGGAAGTGGTTAGGAAACCACCCTTTCCATCTTTGCTGCCAACACTAGCCTAGCTATAAGAATTACTGGGCAAGATTCTCTGCTGGGTCTATGAGGAGATGGAAACAGGGCACCTGAGAAAGGATTCCTGTGGGAAGGAGCAGGGCAGATGTCTCAGCTCTAAAAGCCAGATCTGCATCTGCACAGTGCATCTCCCAGAGGTGTCAGAGCACAGACAGTGTCCCAGCTGCTAGCACCAGGGACACCTTCAGGGATCGTGCATGGCTGGGATGTAATAGGCCATGTGCACTTCTCAGTCACTGCAGAATGCTCCTGACAGCAACACTGCCCTGCTGGGACCACCCAGTCACCAGCTCCTCCTCTCCCAGCCTGCCCCAGAGCTCAACCTGATAAGAGGTTGGCTCCAGGTGGGGATCGGACTCTTCTCCCAGACAAGTGACCGGACAAGAGGAAACAGCTACAGGTTGTGTCCAGGGAGGTTCAGGTTGGATGTTAGTAAGAATTTCTTCATGTCAGGTATTGGAAGGGGCTACCCAGGGAAGTGGTGGAGTTCTCATAGCTGGAGGTGTCCAAGGAATGGCACTCAGTGCTCTGGGCTGGGTAACAAGGTAGGGATTGGCCACAGGTTGGACATGATGCTCTTTGAGGTCTTTTTCAACCTCAGTGATTCTGTGACTCTGTGAATAATACTGTGTGAATGTCTTTATTGCTGTAAGAAAGGCTCTTCCCAGTTTACCTGAACTCTCCAGCTTTACCAGCTGAAGAGAAGCCACTCTTATCCCAAGACTATTGCACTCTACTCACAGAGACAGCAGCAGGAATCACAAGACACTACCACAGGCAAAGGAGATGCTGCCAGGAGGCTGAAACACAGCGACAGCAGAGCTGGAAAGGGCTGTGGAACACTCCTAGAAGGACATGGGAGGATGAGGAGTGACGGGTCAGAGAGGTTTGATGGATTTTAGTCACAAAGAAGATGGAAACGGCTGTCTAGAAAAGAACAGCAGAGTGTTTCAAGAGGCCCAAGGAAAAATTGCCACTTCCATGACTCCTGTGCATGAAGCTCGGCCATCAGGATATAGAGCTTTTTAAATTTACCTGCATAAAGTTTCAAGAGCTGTTATAACAGCAAACACACCTTGCCCACATGTGAGTCACAGACAAACACATTCACTGATAACAGATGCATTATTCTTAGAGAGACTCAGGTCCTACCTCAACGTGTGAACAGCTCAGACAACCACCTGAGTCCCCTGAAGGAATGGCCAGAGGTGGGAGAGGAGACAAAGGACCTACAAGGTGCCAGTGCAATACTCCTGTGCTTCTGCCCTTACTCATGCTCAAGAGCTTCATTACCTTTGGCCTGAGTCAAGGGTCAGCAAAGCCTGAGGATTTGATACAACAAATCAGTCCCTAATCAAGAAATGACTCTCTTTCCCTCTCCTTTTCATTACCAAGCTGGTGAGCAATGAAGAGCACTGCTGAACCCAAGAGGGATGTTTATTTGATTACCACACGTGCAGGATTAGACAGTTTAGGTGAAGTCTGGATCTTTTCTGTCGCTCTCTGCAACTCCCTGAAAGGACTTCAGAGCCAGGTGGGGGTCAGGCTCTACTCCCAGAGAACAAGGGACAGGACAAGAGGAAATGGCCTCAAACTGTGCCACGGAAAGGTCAGGTTGGACCTCAGGAGGAATTTTTCTTTCTGGAAATGGTGGTCAGGCATGGGAAGGGGCTGCCCAAGGAGATGGTGGAGTCTCCATCCCTGGAGGTTCCCAAGGAAGGCCTGGATGTGGTACTCAGTGCTCTGGGCTGGTGACAAGGTGGGGATCAGGCACAGGCTGGACTTGATGGTCCTGGACAGCTTTTCCAACCTAAATGGTTCCCATAGAGCTGGAGAAAACTCTCAAAACGCCCCTCACTGCCAGCTCTGCTGAAGTTTGCTCCCCTGCAGACAGAGAAGTCTCATATGAGGGAAGCAAGTGTCACTTCTGTTGGCCCAGCCACCATGAGGACTGTATCGACCAGCAAGGAAACCTCTGGCAAAGTTCCATAACAATGTCTGGTTAAACTGTCTCTGTCGGCTTCACACATCCATGCTGGAGTATCAAAGGCAAAGGGAGTCTGGTCAGCTCTGACTCACATCACTAAATGGAAGTAAAGGCAAGCTGGCCCAAGTCATGGGAGAACAGCTCATGCTCCTCTGCCTCAAGCACTCTGCAGGCAGTCTGGATCCCAAATCCCATGGATAACATCCAACCCATGCTGACCTGCTCACCTCATGTACCTTGGAGGGCCCAGCCTGTCCGCACTCTGGAGCCATCTCTGTCCTTGAAGACCCTCTTTGACACAACCCTCTGTACTGTGCTGGCAGTGGCTGGGAGGTTAAAGCTGTCCCACGGAACTCACACAAGTGTTGTCCCTCTGTAGCCCTTGAAGCACTGGCAAAGCCCAAGCTGTACTGACAGCTCTCTCACCTCTCCAAGTACAGAGGTCCCTTGGGAACAGCTTGGGGGTGGCACAAACACATCAGGACTCCCACAACTGATTCATGAAACACCTGAGACAGCTCTAACCCTGAAAGCAGCTCTGCAGTGAGGGTTCATGTACAGAGACTCACCTGAGCCCAAACCACTTTACTGCAGCCACTGGGTACTTTTCCTCAACCACCAGCTTTTTACAATGGGTTTTAAAACCATGACAACTGATGCCAGAAAGAGCATTCTTGATCTTCTAGAAAGGAGAAAAGACTGACAAGAAAATTCCTTTTGGGGCAAATTAAGCAACAACTTCTGAAGCATCACACATCTCCAGGAGGGCTGAACTGCTTCCAGAAGGAGACCAAAGGGCTCTCCAGAGGTTGATGTGGACTGGGAAATTCTCCAAAACTCTCCTGAAGATGAAGCTCAGCAGCATTGTTGCCTGGAAATGTCAGGACCCAGAAATGGCCCAGAACCACCACTGCGGCCATTTCTGGAGAAGCCAGAAATCGTCCAGGGAAGCTTTACCTGTTCATGAGTGAAACGTTTGTTAGGATTGCACATGGAGCTGTTCTCACCAGGGAAAAGTCGCAGCCAGGAGATGGGCTTGGAATGGAGGACTCACCCCAGGGAAAAGCTGCTGGCAGGAGATGGGTTTGGGGCGGAGGAGCCAGCCCCGCTGAACCTTCCCGGCTAGCGCCGGGGGGCAGAGTTGCCTGATCCCTTCCCCCACCATCTCGCTGGGCTCCACTGCTGAACCAGGTGCAGAACAAAAGGAAAGTCATGATTTAGTTATTGCTGCAGCGCGGAGGGTTTGAAGGTCAGGTGCTCAGCAGCCGCTGTACGGCCAGGCCGTGCTGCAGCCCTGCAGCCAGAGCTGCTCCGCAGGGGCCAGCGCTGCGCGGCTCCGGCTCCTGCGCCGGCACATGAAAGGCTTCTCTCTAATGTAATAACTGACGGCCTCTTCAGTGCCGTTTGAACTGTTTACAGACCGAGTTAACGATTACAGGCAATGTGTACCTTGGCTGCTGCCCAAAATTCTTACCCACCCGTCAGATATTATCAAAGGGCCCTTCACTGCTGGTCTGGAGTCCTTCCAAAGCACAGCGCCAAAATGCCGGTGTAGAGGAGGGGCCTTGGGCGCTCTGTCATGGGACCCAAGCTAGAAAGTCACAGATCTGCTCTGGAGAGGTGTCCTGGGATCCGGGCGCCAAGCCACACAGAGACACAGGAAGGCCCGAGGGCTCCCTGAAGCCCCTGTGCCCAGGGCTGCAAGCGAGTGGGCCCTTCCCTGCAGGACATCGGCCTTGGCTCTGCTGTGCTGCCTTCCAGGACTTCACAGAGGACACCACACTGTCCATGAGCTCTGGCTGCCCAAGTTTCCCTCCCTGCATGCGGTTACTGCCATCCATATTTGGTTCTTTACATACAGCCTGGCTGGTTGTGCTAATGCTGGTGGTTACACAGCTTAAAGCTCTTCCTGCCAGAAGTGTTTTCAATACCCTCATGCCTAAGAGTGAGCACAAGAACAAACCAGGTGGTGGGAGATTAGATAAAATCACTTCCATCGTTATTTGTAGATGGAGAAATGCAGTCATAGGTATAAGGTCTGGCTAGATTTGGGCTCAAAAACAAGCCCCAGTTCTCTGGGGCAAATTGCACTAGATCTGAAAATCCCGTTGAAATGAAGGGATGAAATAAAGAATTAGCAAGCTGCTCTAATTACAGCTGAGTAACACAGAGCCACATTCAAGCAGCATCGAGGATGCAGAGCAAATTCTGCTTCTGAGCAGGAAATCCTGCAGCTGCAGAGGAGAATCCATCCTACCCATGGTCCTGCACCCACAGCCACCTGGGGAGGCTCAGCAAGTGCAGAAGTTAATCTCTGCACCATGCTCTGCCCTGGAAGGTCCTGTCAGAGGCAACTTCCTAAACACAACTAGAAAAAAATTAAGATTTCCATTTCAGATAGAACTGTGTCTCATGGCCCATCAGTCTCCCTCATCACCAAACTTTAGGCTGTGAAATGCTATTTCATGCTGTTCATGTGCAGACTGTGCAATTGTGGCTTCAAAGTACCACCAAACCACTGTTAAGGAAAGTGCTGCTTTAGTCCATCCCAGAGTTCCAAACTCCCAGCTACACCAGCAGCAGGAACTGATGCATCCCATGCCTACCAAGACCCTGGACAGTACTGGTTTGCCATCATCCTAAAGCTCTTGGTACAAATTGCCAGGTGATAAAACTATGAAACGTCAATTAAAATTTTGCTCCTGTGTTCCTAAAGCAAGCTATTTGGTCCTGCACAAAAAAATGCAAACACATCTCTTTCACAGGCTGACAAGAGATGGAGTTTCCAAGGGATGCTTTCAGAGAAGGGCTGATGCCTTCACTCCATGCCAGTTCTGTCTTGAAATACGTTTTATATCAGCAGGTCCTGAGCACAAGGACAAAGATGGAACAGCTAAAGGAATAAGTTATTTGCTTCACAATCTCACTCTGCACTGGCTTCCTGCTATTTTATTGCTCAGATGTAGTTTTCTGTAGTATGAATGAGCAAGTGGCTGGTGGAAGACATGAGTCTCTCTTGTTGGACATTGTTGTATTCCCAAAAGACAGAAATGTAGATGCAAATACATTTGCTGTGATTTGATTCAATGAAACTTGCTGGTACAGTGCAGTACACGACAGAAATTGGTTCCTCCTACGCTTACTTGCTAAGACATGAGTTCAGGCCCTCTGGGATCTGCAATTCCCTGACTGCTATCAATGACATCACTGACATCTAAGGAGCTGCAGGAATGCCAAGAATGCAGCTTCGAGCTCCTGGGGATGCTGAGCTCATCTGCTGCTGCAGGAGGCACCAAAGGTGGGGCACCTGGGTTGCACTCCTGCCTCACTTCCAACCTATACTCACTGCTCTTCTTGAGGCCACATAACAACTGGGCTGCACCAGTTTAAACAGCAAAAGTGAAATTGCTTGAAAATTTCTTTCACTGGTGTCTTCAGATGCTGAGCAGAAACAAGAATTTCAGCACAGGCCCAAGGGATCAGACCCAAAATTGACATAACCCTGTGACCTCGGCAGGAACTGATGCCCAGGAAGTTCCACATGAATATGAGGCAGAACTTCTTCCCTGGGCAGTGCCGAGCCCTGAACAGGCCGCCCAGGGAGGGAGTGGAGATACTACAGACCTATCTGGACACAATCTTGTGCCCTGAGCTCTGGGATGACCCTGCTGAGCAGTGGGGTGGGACCAGGTAACCCACGGTGGCCATTCCAGCCTGACCATTTTGGGAATCTGTGACCTGACTATCACAAGCCAGCAGAAACCACTCAAAGAGTGGTTTTCCACCTGGTGCTCCACTTGGGATACCTTCCCAGCATTACGGGAGTTACTGATCTGGGAGTTGTACCCAGAGCCAGCTGGTGAACAGCCTGAAGGATTTCACAAACACACCTTATTTCCTTTTAGCCCATTTATACTTGTTCCACGACATTCCCTGCAATTGATCTCAACAAAGGATTTCAGAGAAGTCAATAAATACTTTCTTGGACTGAAGATAATTTCAGAGGAGACTTCCAAGAGTGAACTCTGTTACCATCCTTGCTGCATCATGAGGGACTCCATCCACTGAAGAACACAGAATCCCAGAACGGTTTGGGTTGGAAGGGACCTTGCAGACCACCTCATTCCACACCCTGCCACGGGCAGGGACACCTTCCACTAGACCAGTGGCTCCACGGTGTCACAGACATTCAAAGAGCTGAGCTGGCACACTGGAATGAGCTTAAAGCAGGTAAGCATGAAACTCTTCCCTCAGTTTCAGCCTGTTGGGAGCCTCTGGAGACTCCAGCATTCATCACCAAAGGGCAAATCTCCATGTGGAGGTTCTTAAGGACAGGGATGACAGAGCTCTTGCCCCAGGACTCAAGCGCCTCAGGCCAAAAATGTGGAGAAATTTCCATTTTCAGGCATCTCTGCTGCCATTCCAGTGCAGCACAGAGCAGTGAACACGCAGGATGAAGGACAAACAGGGCACAAAGTGAAATAACTTCCCTGCTCAACAGAGTGAGATCCAGTGGATGCTCTACCCACTGTCTTCATTCAAGACAATAATTTGATCTAACATTCCTTTGAAATGACTGAGCTCTACTAGCTGTTTTACTCCAAGGAATGTGAAGGGAGCCACTCACAGCCCATTTGTTTGGGGCAGTGAAAGGAGATGAGTTGTGACATTATCTCCACTGGAGCATCCAGCCTTCACCATCCTGGATCTCTTCAAGAGGGGACAGAGGAGGATGAGTGCTGGGATAATGACGACATCTGAAGCCACAGTACTTGAGACTAAAGAAGTTCAGAAAGGAGAAAGTCCTCCTGGTTACTAGAGGGAGGTCTGCTCTCATCCCTGGTTCCTGCAGAGGAGGAGACACAACAAACAGAGTCTCCACTGGCACATGCCAATTCTGCATTTTTCTGCCTTTTTCTTAACAATGATGCTGGCCTCTGACAGACAAAGACCACTGGGAGAGTCAAGCACTGCCTGAAGCTTCTGCTTTGGCTGCCCAGCACTGAAACTCTACTCTGTTGTGTAAAATGAGCCATGAACACCTTGAGTCCACTCATGCAGACTCTGGTTCCTGGGCTCCACTTCCTTTTCTCCTGGTTCTGCAGGGTGGAGGTGGTTGTTGCAATTACAGATTCTCCCTCTCTATCTGCTGCTTTTCATCTTGTGGTGCTCCCATTCCCAAGGCAGGATGGCTGAGGCAGGTTTACTGCACAGCCATGCTGGAAGCACAGGCAAGAGCTTTTTTGGTGTGGTACCTCACCCCCCTATGCCATAAACCCTCCATACTCTTGCCCCGATGGCCCAGGAAAATGGCAGGTGCCCATTTCCCAGGGAAGGAGAGAGTTTGCTGTACTGGATCCCATATCCAGAGCCATGCCAGGTCCGCACAATGTGGATTTGCTGCTCTTTGCAGAGAGCACGCTCTCTGCAAAGCTGTGACTTGCTGGCACCACGGAGAACCTGCTGGTGTCTGCTCACAATTCTGCAAACTCTGCAAGGGACAATCCTTCGTTACAGCTCAGTAGATTTCTCCCCTGGTCCAATGTAGTTGTTTTTCTCACCAATATTCCCTAAAGTCACACTGAACAATGTGCATTTACACTGCCCAGTACACTGAGCCCTTGGTTCCCTCATGCAGCTGGCATCCTTGTCACAGGGGAAGGACAAAAAGCCATTGTAGCTAAAACCTTAAGAGCCCCCGATGGTTTCTGTGGTATTCGGAATCAGTGCAGCACTTGAGAACACAGGGATAAATCATTAACAAGTCATTATTATTCACAGGTATTTTTGGCAGGAAACCACTGAGGTCAACTTGGACAAACTGCTGTGGGGTAGTGGGGGTGGCACTCTTCCCTCAGGAGCATTCAAATCTTCCTCTAATACCAAGAAATAGGCTGGAAGTGACCTTCCTTGCTGAATCTAATCGAGATAGAGAGCAGCACAGCCCCTCTTTCCCACTCTTCTTGGTCCGAGCTCTCTCCTAGCTCTGTGATCAATCCCCCACGTTCGCTCGCTGACAGTGCTGCTCATCACAGCTCCCTTCGCAGGTGGGCAGCCTGACAGCCCAAACACCACTCTTCATGTACCAACCCCAGCTCCCATCAATGACTTCTGCTACTGGGAGCTGGGGAATTCCTAAACACTGTTGCTTCTTCCAGAGATCTGTCCAGGGATGGCCATTTCTCATGTTTTGGAAACTTGCAGAGATGTTGCTTCTGTACAATTTTATCAAATTCCCTCATTCCCAGCCAAACTCATCGGCTTGATGGGCAATGGGGCAGATGAATCCATGTGCCATCTGCTCCCTGGGCTATCAGCACTGGCAGAAAACACTTAGAGCCATCTCCATGGTTAATATCCTGGAGGCTGATCCATCCTCACAGCTTCCAGTGCCGTCAGACACTCCAGCTTCCATGGAAAACTATTCATTCTTGCTGTCATCCAGTTTCCTGCTCAGTGGCCAGCTGGCCACTGACCCCACTGCTATTTAGTTGCTGCAAATCAAGTGCCACGGACACTTCCAGAGCACCATGATGTGGCAATTCCTCCGAATATGGGGATGAGGTCGGTTTAGAATTAAGTAACCAAACAATTTGGATACAAATAGCTTAAAAGCTGTGGTGTGTTGGTCAGTGTGAGCTCCTGCCTGGGAGATACAACACTAAAATGGGGCTCCTTTTAAAACCCTAAAAAATCTTCCAGAAGATGCCATGTATTCAGCTCAGCTCCTCAGGCAGTTTCATGCCCAGCCAGCTTGGGATGATTTGGCAGTTTCCTGTTTTTGTGGGGTTTTTTTGGTTGTTTTGGTTTGGTTTGGTTTTTTTTGTTGTTGTTGTTTTGTTTTTTAACTAAGAAAAAGTACTTTCAACTTTGACATTTAAAAGTCACCTTTTGTAAGCACAAAAAAATTTATTTCCAAACTCACTGGCTTCTGGACACATTAATGGAAGCCAAGAAAACCAGTCAGGTAACCGAGTCCAGCTCCTGAGGCAGCCCATGTTTCCCTCTTTCTCTAAAAGATATTGACTCCACAATTGCAGATCCAGACAGGGACACTTGTGCTGCAAAGAGACACAACAGCTGCTTTCCAAAAGCCTGAGGTATGGTCAGATAATTCAAAACAGTTCTTCTGCCCAGCCTGACCTGAGAAGGTTCACAACAGGGCTGACATCAAGTAGGGCTTAACGGGATTGGTTTTTCCTTGGAATGATAACAAACAGCGCTCAAAGAAAATCCTTCTGAGTTTATCATGGTCATACTGGCTGAGGTACAGCCTGAGCTACAACCAACATTTCAAGGACCTTCATGCCATGGAGCACCCAACAGACTGTAAATCCAGCCAGAAGAGTTGCAGGAGTAGAAGTCTTCTCAGCCTACCATGGCACACACAGGGGATCTCCCTGCTTTCTTTCCAGGGATTATTCCTTTCCTTTGCTTTGCATCTCGTCCAATTAATCCCACTCCCAGAGATGCACTCAGGAGTTTCACTGGAACTGGAGTGTCCCCACAATTCCTCCACCCTATCCTAGCTGGGCTGTGACACTGTTTGCTGTCCTCTTCTTCCACAACCTACAGGCTCCATTTCCCTGGTCCTTCAAAACCCCTTTCACAGCTCAGAACTGGGGATGAACATCAAGTTGATTATAAAACAATTTCTTTTGTTGATAGAAAATTCTTTGCAGGGCGTGAACAGCAGGAGAAAGAAAGGACTCCTCTGAACTGAGAGCTGGCTGGAAATCCCCGGAGGGCAAGAATCCGATCCCTCCTTTGAGGAGCACGGGCCTGTCTGTACAGGCTGCGGGAGCAGGAGAGCTCTGTGTGTGCAGCTCCAACAACACTCACCAGCCCTTGCCTTGCTCAGGACCAGTCTCCAGCTCATGCATGGGAAATGGCTGCGCTCCTCCCATTAGCACTCCTGGACAGACCTTGTCCTCCTCATCCCACTAAACTTCTCCTCCAGAGCCAAACCTTTTCCCACTCACCTCCCTACCCACCTGCTCCACATGCCCTTCAGCACCCCCATCATCCACCCAAACCCAAATCCTTCTCTCCTGCTGCTCAGAACCACCCTGTGCATCCTTCAGAGCTGCTCAGGAGGAAGAAATCCTCCACGCAATGGTGCCAGATCTTGGCAGGAACATCCACCACCCATTATTTAATATTTACCAATAACCTACCAAATACTCTGCCCTGGATGCAGCTATTCTGCAGATGCCATAGCAACACTTTTAGAAAGACATCCTGAGGATGGAGAGGACATGTTCCTTAGGAGCAAGGAATCTGCTTATCAACACTGAGTTTGAGAATCCATGTCCAGAGGTTTTCTAGCCTAAGAAAGAAATATCATTCCTGGAGCAGCCAGTTCTGTTCTAGATCAGCCTCATCTGCTTCCCACGAGGACCAAGGTTCTTCAAAGTCCTTTAGATTCAGTAAAATAACAAATATAGAAAAAAAATCCCCCCAAAAACCACTAACAATGCAGAATGGTGTGAAATCCCCCTGACAGTCTCTGCATCCTAGTACAGGTAATACCCCAGGCCTACCAGCATCTCTGGACTCAGCAGTGCCATCCTGAGCAGTCCCACTGGGGCAGATCCATTCCAGCACCATTTGTGTACCACAACCAGGAAAACTCATGGGTGTGCTGGTTACCCCTCTGTTTCCTTTCTCCCTCTGCTCCCACCACACAGCTTTCACAGCCTCTCATGCAGTGCTTCCACTACTGATATTTATATAAAATATACAAAGGGCTGCTCCCAGTGCTTAGTGCCAGCATCTGAGCAGGGATGAGGCAAAGTCAGTGGACCTGCGGAAGGGAGGGAGGAGGTGAAATTCCCTGTTCCTGGACCTCAGCATTGCCAATGAATGCGTGCTGCTGTCCCCTTTATCCCACAGAATCCTGGAGTGGGCCAGGCTGGAAGGGAGCACAGAGGGTCCCTGGTGCCACCTCCCTGCTCAGGCAGGGCCATCCCAGAGCACAGGGCACAGGATTGTGTCCAGGGGGCTCTGGAATATCCCCGCTGAGGGAGACTCCAGCCCCTCCCTGGGCAGCCTGTTCAGGGCTGGGCACTGCCCAGGGCAGAAGTTCTGCCTCCTGTGCAGGGGCAGTTCCTGGGCCCAGTCCCTGCCCGTGGCTCTGGTGCCACTGCTGGGCCCCGGAGCAGAGCCTGAGCCCTGCTCTGCCCCTCCCTGCAGACATGTGAGGAGTTTCAACTGGAGCCCAGAACAGAGAACTACTACCAAAAGAGCAAAGACATTTTGGGAAGCTTCCCTGGAGCGGTGTTGTGCTGCTACCTGGGATCTCAGTCCCTGAAATCAGAGACCAAGACTTCAGGAAATGCTTGAGAAGGGGCTCAGCTCAGGTGGATTCCAGAACATACACTTTTCTTCAAAAGAGAAAGTGCCCCTTGGGTACCTCCTTGGAGGAGTATGGGGCTGCTACCTGGGATCTCAGCTCCCAAGAGGAGATGTGAAAAGACTCCTGGAGATGCCTGGTGCATCCTGAAAGATGAGGTTTCCATGAAAGGAGAAAAACTATTTCAGATTTCTTCCTTGGAAGAGTCTGGGACTGCTGCTCAGGATATCCAGTGCCTAAATCAGAGATGAAAAGATTCTGGGAGATGGTATCTGGGATATCACCTGCCTGGAGGAGATATTAAAAGACTCCAGGAGATGCCTGGGAGGTGTCTCAGATAGATCCTAGAAGAAGCACATTCCACAAAAAGAGAAAAATCATCTTGGCCAGTTCCCTTGAGCAGTCTGGGGCTGTTACCTGGGATCTCAGGTCCTGAAATCAAGAGATCAGAACTCCAGGAATGCTACCACCTTGTCATCTTTGAATTACAGTGGTAATACAGTCCTCAACAAGGCTGAGCAAGAATATCCACAGCTGCTGTCTGGCTGATTCTGGTGACAGCCCCTGGCTTGGGACTCTGCTTATCCCAGTGCCCTCCAGCCCACCCAGCCAACAGAGACAGCTCTGGGGGAGATTCTCAGCCTTTTCTGCCACTCCCATCCTTTCTGGAAGAAGAACCTGTGCTTTTCCCAGCTTCCCTGCCACAGCAAAGGATGCCCTGGAACCAGTGCAAACCCAGGGTGGGGCGGACACTGGGATGTCTATCCCTCTCTCCACATTGCACCGTGGCTGAAGAAACTCCTGCTTGATTCTTGCCCTCCTGGCTTTGCTCTAAAGGTCACCTGGCCACTCCACTGCCACTCACATCCTCCCTGGGCTGGCAGGACATCAGGGATCCAGCAGGGAATGGAAGGGAAAGTCTGCTCAGGGGAGCTCAGCTAAAGTCTGATTAGGACTGTGACAGGAGCTGAGAAGAAAGTGAAGGGTGTGGAAAAATAGGGAGGAGAAGGATTGTTTTGGAAGAGAATAGGTCCAGAGCTCTGGGCAGTTTCATTAGAGGAATATTAAGTAAATGAGTCAGAGCTTGTGGTGCCTGAGGCTCGGGAAAGCTGCTGCTGGAGTGAAGGATGGCGAGGGAAGATGAGGATTGTGGCGTGCTGTCTGCCAGCGAGATCCAACCAGGACACAACAAGAGGAAACTTGTTGCCTGCTCAGACTTTGATGAACGTTTGCAGAGATCAAGCACTGCAGATGTTCCATTGCTGCCTCTGTCTGTGCCCGGTTCCAGCTCTGGACCAGGCACTGCAGAGAGCCTTTCCCAATCTACTGCTCTTCCCAAGGCACTGGAGCTCCTGGAGTGCCCCACTCCAGCAGCATCCCCCAGACCACACTGATCCCTCAGGTCCCTAAAGTAATTTTGCAAGTCAGGTTTTGTGTATCATAGCTGGTATCTGGAGATAAAATTTGTCTCTTAATTCCTGCACCTAAAAAACTGAATATTGCACTGATACCACATGCAAGAATGCTCTGGATATCAATAATCTCTGCAAGTGTTCAAGGCCAGGCTGGACAGGGCTTGGAGCAACCTGGGTAGTTGAAAATGTCCCTGCCTATGGCAGGGGTTGGAACTGGAAGACCTTTAAGGTCCCTCCCAAACCAAACCTTTCTGGTTTGATGAATAAATGTATATCACGTATGTGTAAACTTTTAAGTACATATGCGTGTGTGTATATATATCTATATGTGTACATATATACAGATACACATCTGTATGTATAAATATATATAAATATTTACCTGTAATGCAAACACAAAACCCAAGCCTGAAGTTAAGATAGGTAAACCAAATTGACTACTTTCAAATTATGAAATTAATTTCATAAGCACCTGAGAAATTCAAGGTAAAGAAGTTAATTGAGATATTGCTGTGATAACAGAGATACAGGAATGACACGGTGGGCTGCACTAAAATATATTTAATTGCATGAAAGAGTTTCAAAGATCTATAGGTTGAAATTCCATACCAGTATGTAAAAAAATTACCAAACCTACCAACTGATGATCTCTCCATGGTGATCCCATAAACCAGGAAAGGCAAAGGCAAGTGAGGGAGGTTACAAAAGTAGAAAAGCACAGTACTAACCACAGAATCACAGAATCACTGGGGTTGGAAAAGATCTTCAAGACCATTGAGTCCAAGTTGTGCCAGATCACCACCTTGTCCCCAGCCCAGAGTACTGAGTGCCACATCCAGTCCTCCCTTGGACACCTCTAGGGATGGGGACTCCAAACCTCCCTGGGCAGCTCATAATTAATGGGTGACTTCAATCATGGCCATACCAGCAGGGCAAATGTTGTACTGAAGTCTGATCAAAAGACAGATTTTGTTATCTTTATCAACTTCTTTATGGAAAAGTTTGGAGCAACCTCCAAAGTAGGTGTAATCCTGGATAGCCCACAGGGGGATTGGTTGAAGACAGATTATTTCTCTAATAGTGTCCATTATATATTCAAATTTCTGTATTTGTAGGAAAGAAAAATAAACAAACAAATAAATAAATAAAACATTCTCAAACCATTAGAAGTCCAAGAATAAGAAAAGTAGTTGGAAAAGCATTTTAGAAAGCAAATGAAAAGGCAAAATGTTTTTGGGTTACACAGAAAATATTGAAAGATTTCCTGCTGGAGGCTTGTAGTACATTTACACCACTGAGCACAAAACCCAACAGTGAATAATAAAGGAAAGGAAAACATCAGAAAGAAAAGGAAACCTTTGAAAAGTGGAACTTGAATCCAAAGGATGAGAACAGCAAAGACCATAATTCTGGCAAGTTAAGGAGACTGGTCAAAAGAGAAAAACATGCCAGAGGCTCCCATACAAACAATAAAGCCTTTTTCAACACATTAGAAGCAGGATGCCTATTAGTGAGTCTCTGTGGCCAACAAATAACTGAGGGAATGAAAGATGCACTCAAAAAATATTTGCAAAAAAACCTACATGAATTGTTTGCATCATAGGGCACCACGGAGGAAGTCAGGAAGTTCCCATGCATTGCATTTCAGCACGGTAATAAATTACTTGGGAAAGGGTAAATGAATGAAGTGACAAAATTTGCAGATAAAACAGTATTTTTTTGAGTTATCCACATCTCAAAATCCAAATTATTCCCTCTCAGACTGATTTGGAAGACTTGCATGAAAGATCTCAGGCTACCCAGTGGACAGTTTATTAAGCAACACAATGCCACAGTTCCCACCTCCTCCCATGCTCCTGGCCACACATTCCATACTGCTCACCCCATCCTCTACTCCTCCATGAGCTCATTCAGCTCAGCAAAACATCAGAAAATGGACCCAGCAAGTAAAATTGAGCATTTGCTGCAGTTGTAAGGAGTCAGGTTTGGGAAAGGGTCTCACAAGGCCTGGGGTCACAGCAAGTGAGGGATGAGTTATGGCACAGAAAGTAGGAGAGGAGAAAGCAGTAGTTAGGGAAAAAGAAGAGTAAGTCCTCTTCAGCAAGGAGCTGGGATCATCCCTGTGTGTGACTGCTGCTGAAATGGCTCTGTGCTGGGAGAGGGGAAATTCAGTACCAATGAAGACAAAGGGATGTGCCTGGGAACAATCATTTGAGCTGTAAAGACAAGGATATAGACTTTAAAATAGCTCATTAAACTCAGAAGAGATCCTGGAATTATTCTGCAACACCTTCTGAAAGCATTCTGTTGGTGGGCACTGTATCTAGTTTTTTTTCCTACATATATATATTCCTGCCCTACCCAATAAAGCAGATGAAGTTAGGAATTTATGGGGAAAAAAGACTGGGAAATGCTGTCCGTGGCACACTTACATCCCAAAAGGCCATTTGGTAATGGTGACTTTATCTCAACATGGGAAAATATGAAAAAGGGCAAAGGTAGCAAAAATAGACAGGTAGCAAAAAGGTGGGAAATTTCTGGGTAAGAGAAGCCCTGGATGCTCCACCCAGAAGAGGATGGTGCCTTGTAAAGTTGTGAACATTGGAAATGATGCAAATACAGATTAATTATTCACTATTCTTCATAATGCAAAGAGGAAGGTGTCACCCCAAACCACTTCCAAGGAAAAGGTGTAAAATAAACAAGAAGAATTCTTTTCACAGGCTTTTGACACTCCCTGATGACAGATAATGGAGATAAAAAAGATGCAGATGGCTATGGGGCAAGATCCATTCCAGCTAACAGTCCAAGTATCCTGTCTGTCATTTCCCACCTGGATGACCCCAAAGCTCCTGATGCTGGGATTTTGGGAGGACAGACCCACCTCAATCTTTTTCTCCTACCGGGCTTTCTCTCCTGATTCCAAGCACCTGCCGTGTTCACTGTGTCCATGTGTAGCCCACACCTGCTGAGCTGCTTTGCCCCATCTCCCTTTAGAAACAACCCCAGAACACCTGGGCCCTTGCATGGTTCATCTGCCCTGTGACAGACACCCACACTGTGTTCAAGCAGTTGACCCAAAAAGTCTCAGCCCTTTCCAGTGACTTTCCACCAATGAGGTAAAACTCTGCACAGAAAACAACCTTTTATACAGGTTAAGTCTAACAGCAGGGACTGGATTTCCTGAAGAAAGAAGCACCATCTCAGATCTTATTTTTCACTTCTAGGTAAATCTTTTTCTTACTTCTAAGTATAGGAACCTTTGGCTTCATGTTCTCCAATAAAAGTAAGAAAAATGTTATTTTATAACCAGCAAAGCAAGTCTCTTATCTGTAGAAAAATCCTGACTCTAAGGAGATGAGGACAGAACAACTTATGGAAGCAGGGACCTCAGAGCACTGCTGGGAGAGGTTCAACACCATCTAATATCATGGAATCACAGAATCCCAGAATAGTTTGGATTGGAGGCACCTTAAAGCTCATCCAATTCCAACCCTCTGCCATGGGCAGGGACACCTTCCACTATCCCAGGGTGCTCCAAGCCCCATCCAACCTGGCCTTGAACACTTTCAGGGATCCAGGGACAGGCACAGCTTCTCTGGACACCCTGTGCCAGAGCCTCAGCACCATCAGGGAACAATTCCTTCCCCATACCCCATCCAGCCCTGCTCTCTGGCACTGGGCAGCCATTCCCCCTTGTCCTACCACTCCAGGCCTTTGCAAATAGTCTCTCTCCATCTTTCTTGTCAACTCTCTTCAGGTGCTGGAAGGCCACAATTAGATCACACTAGAGCCTTCTCTTCTCTTGGCTGAAATATCCCAATTGATTACTGTTGGTTAATTATTGCTGGGAAAAAAAAAGGCAGAAGAGCTGATACAGAATTAAACTCTTGGCTCGGGTTTTCATACCTCCTTTAAACCTGGCTCCAGGCTTTCATGTCAAGTAACTAAACCCCTCAGGCAGTTTAGCAAGGCTGGGTTCATTGTGGGTGTCTCCAGGGGAGGCTCCCCAAGAGAGGCAGTGCACTCACCCTCCTGCTGCCCTTGGGCTGGCTCAGCTCAGTCTCGCTCACCTGCCTCTGCAGCACGTCTGTGAGGCCCCTGGACACCTCGGGAGTGTGAAGATGAACATAACAATCTGTGTCTGCTTGGCTCCAGGCAGGATCACACCGATACAAACACTGACCCAACACTGTCCCAGTAAGACCAAAACAATATTGCCAGACAAGAATGAGAAAAAGCATTATCAACTTGACTTTTGTTCAGTTATCTGAATTTACAACCTTGATTTCTCATTTGAGCCTGAACTTCCAGTCAATCTCAGGTAAAAGTACATTGCATTCCCATGTACCTGCAAGGCAGCCATCCCCCTGCTTCCTGAGGAGACTGCATCAGTTATCCAGGATTTTTATCAAGCAAGATCACGAATGTGAGCTCTGAGAATGCAGAATAGACCTGAACACTTGGTCAGCTCCTGTTAAGAGAACACATCACATCCGGCTTCAAGAGAGAGAGTTGTTTCCTTATTTCTCTGATGTAGAACCTCAATTATTGTGTTTTTGTTACAAATAGCTTTATGGTTTGAATCTTACACATACTCAAACCCGTGTCTTTTTCTTTATTGCTCTGCAGCACATCCAAACAGTGGCAAACACTGAGTTGGTAACAACTGGATGGAATTTTTGGGGGGCCAAATGATTTCAGTGAAAGAACTTTGAAAACCTGAAAGAAGCTCAATTCCCACCTCGGTGGCTGATGATGTCAAATTTCCAGGCATGTGGTCAGCAGCTCTGTTTACAAGGGTTGTGTCTTTGGGGAGGGAGTTGAGAGAAGTAAGTGCGCTTTTTTTGTTCCATCTGCTGCTCTGAGGAGCTTTTAATGAATTACCTGAGATGATAATATGATTAAGTGAAGGCTCTATGCACTGGGGTACGTGGGCTGTGCACAGAGGTCTTGATACCTTAACAGAGGAGCACAGGAAATGGGTCACTAGAGAAGGCAGTTACTGAAATGAAGGGAAAATACAGAGAGATGCTTATCTTGTTAAAACATGGTTGGAAACAAAGCAAAACAAACCAGTGAAGCTCAGAGAAAACACAAAGATATCAGCTTACAGGTACAGTCCGAGTGGAAATGGCAGATACATTTTCCCTGTAAACATATCTGAAAGACAGTTCAATTCCTGAAGTTACTCTGCACTCTGGCAAAACACAACTGAATATCCAAATTTAAAGATGAAAAAGAAATTACTTTGAAACTCAGAGTTCTCCCCCTCCACCAGCGCTCACTGGGTGACTGAACTGGGCTTTGCATAAGAGAAAAAATTCTACAGAAACATTTGATAAACAGGATATTTCAGTTCATTTCTTACCCCAAGATGTTTCATTTCTCAGCTGGAGAGAGAGAAGGGAGTTTGGTAGAGATTTGCTTGATTAATAATTCAGCTACACGTAACAGTCAGGCTTCAAACATTTCTGTGGGCAAGACTCTACACACTGAAGTTCCCACAGATGAAGAATAAATCAGAAATGCACTTGAGATGCTCATACATTATTCTGTTCTCTTTACCCTACTCTAAACAATTAAGTTCAATCATTTAATAACTATTTATTCAACTGGAAAAGTCAATCAAATCAAAGAACTTAGATTAGGTCTTTGTGGCAATCTCACTGCAGATAACAAACACCAAGTCCTGGACCATCATAAATAATGTCAAAAACAAGGCTTGCCACCAGCTCTGATGTCTCTTCCACATGAGAAATGCACATTTTAGTGTGACCAGACCACTCTCAGACACCAATATAGTCCAAGAACAAAGAGCTCAAAAAATACAGAGAATGAGGGAGAGAATGAGTACTATGAAAGCACCGACTCTGAAAACAACCAAAGGTCAATGAAAGGACAATATCATGATGAAATAACAAATTAACATAGGCTGCCAGACTGATATCATGGTCAGAAGGTCAGATGTGAACCTCTGGGTACAATTCAGATGGAGGAGATCGAAGATCACAGGAATTGCCAGACTGGATTAAAGAAAATCCGTAACAAACATCCAAACTATGGACTGGTTTGCATGGCCACAAGGCAGCCAAACCATCACTGACCTCTCCAGGCAATATGACCCTTCCACTAGGACACAGACAAGCCACAATTCAATACAAAATCATCACACACATTAAAAAAAAAAATCCTTAAAAAAATGTCTTAAAATTCAGCAGCTTTCACTTGGGTCTCATAGGATTTTTCTGGGAAGCAAAGGAATACTCCCAAAACACCCACAGTTCTCCAGCCTACCTCCTTAAGCCCATGTTCACACAGATGCTTAGCTGGAGTTTAGAAGGTATTAAAAATCTCTCAAAGTTCTCAACATATTCAAGGAATTAAACAAACACAAGGAAGTTTGTCTTCATGGAAACATCAGCCTTACTCCCCGCACTCACCTTGTTTGCTTAAAGCACTATGGCCACCCAAAAATACCACCAGTTTCACTCCACCTTTTTCCCCCCTCACTTCAAAAGTCATGGCACAAGGGTCCCAGCCCTGCCGTGGAAGAAGGAAAATGCTCCCAGCATTAAGCAGTGTTCTTTGGGATGCAGACCTCCATGTGTATGTATTCAGAGCGGGAAGCAGGGACAGACTCCCCACTGTGGGCTGACAATTCACCCAAGAACAAGACTCCAGTGGAAGCAGGAGAGCAGTTCATGTGGATTTGTACATCTCCAAACAGCCCAATTACTATCCCTTTATCTCCTTATCTCCTCTAAAGGACAATCCATATACACATTCAGGAGGCAATTCCATGCAGTAATTCTCTCACCACAGATGGGGCATCTCAAGCACTTTTAGAGTAGTCTGCAAGCCACAGTCTGCCTAACTGGGCAGCATTCCTGAAAGCATCACCAATAGAACAGAGTTTCATGGAACTTCACAGCCATGCAGACATAAGGAATGGAGCCATCCTCTGAAGAGGTCATTGAACAACTTGACCTTTGATGGAATTTACTGATGGCTGAAGGCACAACACTTGGGCAGTATCACATCTCCTGATACAGTATGTTATGCAATTATCAGTATCACTGCACCTCTTTATCTCCCAGCTCATAATTACAAATGGACAGAGGCCTCCTGCGGGGTTTGGTCCTGGGTAGACAGAAGATGTTCTGCTTGACATCAGTGTCTGAGGAAACAAAGTTCTCTGTCCATGAAGGTCTGGGGGTCACTGGGGGGAAAAGAAGAGGTATTTTCTGCCTCCAGCAAAAAACTTAGGTATGACCTCAGGAAAGCACATAAGAAACCTTATCTGGGAAGGGGAATCAAAGATCCTGAATGTCAAAAATTTAGCAGAGGGTCCTTCTTAACCTCTGGCAGAACTTTATGCTGCCAGGGAAGTCACATTTAGGAACATGGTTAGAATAACAGATAAGATGCCACAGCCCTGCGGTGTCTGGATGATGAGACTCTGCTTAAGATCTCATGCTGGAGTAGAAGTCAACACTCTTGTACCAAAGTTTCCTACAGAATTTTAGGACCACAGAGTTAAAACTGAAAATCCCTCAGACGGACAGAAATAGTTGCCCAGGTGTCTGCATTGGTGTGATCTGTACATCACAGCTCACCAGGCTCAGTGAACCACCCAGGACCACTGAAACATAGTAGGGATTAAAGGTCAAGGAAAGAGAAGCTGCTTCTAATAACCACCAAACTCTGGAGGGGAGAGTTCAGAGGAAGGACTGGAGCAAATGTCTTGTATTCTGTTCAAATCAGGCTGAGAGAACAGGCAAGATGCTCTCTGGCTTTAACTTTCCCTGAGCCTGTCCCAGCCAGACAGAAGCCTGCAGAATCACCATCTTGCCTTATCTTGAACTTGGGAAGAAGGACTAGACAGATGTCAATTAATCCTTCAGGCTGCAAAATCAAGAACACGATATCAGGATTCCAAGGAACAGGCTAGCCTGTAGGCAACGGGGCCAGGACTTGCTGGCATCTGAAGAAGTGGATTTTGCAAACCCCCTTGTTTCTGCAAGCCGCCCTTTTGGACATTATCCCAGATTTCCCACTTGCAGCCTGTCAGCTAAACCATCTTTCTGCCCCTGGAACAGCCAAAATTCCCAGTGCTGAGTGCCATCAGGCACACTGCATTCCGTGGCTCCACGGCTTGAGACAAAAATTACAGACTTCAAAATACCTTCTTGGACATCAGCTGAACAAGAAGACCTAAAAATGCAAATCACAGAAAGAGAGAAGTGTTTAGGTTGGGAAAGCCCTCTGGGATCATCAAGTCCAACCATTCCCCCAGCACTGCCAAGGCCAGCACTGACCCATGTCCTGAAGTGCCACATCCACAGGGCTGTTAAACCCCTCCAGGGATGGGGACTCCAACACTGTCCTGGGCAGCCTCTGCCAGTGCCTGACCAATGTTTCAATGAATAAATTTGCCCCAAAATCCAATCTAAAATGGTATGGTTGGCAAGGGTTTGAAGCTTATTTCTGACCTCTCAATCCACATAAGAATTTATGCCCCAGAAGTAGTTATCCGATTTATTTTGTAAGTAGTTATCTGATATCTCTAAGTAAAATATATCTTTCTAAAACACACAAAGTACTTATGGCCCTTAAATTAGCAGTGTAGAGTAATTCAGCTGATGGCTATAGGATTACGGCTGGGGTTTTTTTCCCAGTAGTATGATGTGTCAGTCCTATTTGTTTCAAGATAAATGTTTATGGTTGCAATTGATGATTTTAAACACCTTTTCCAACTTAAATTATTCCATGATTCGACATCAACTGGTTTTCTTGGTGATGAAGTATCTGATGTTTGCAGGTTACCTTAATTCATTCCCTAGGCAAGGAAAGGGGAGTATGCCAACAGACCTTCAAAAATACATATTCTCTAATAAATAGAGAAACTCTTATTTCAAATGCGGGAGTATCTGACTGTGACTGAGATACAGCTCTTAGAAAGAGAAGGTAACGGCTGAGAGCATGCGTTGTACCCAAACTCTCTGGAAGGTATCAAAGATCCAGGTTCTGCTGCTTGAGATAAACACACAGAGTTATTATCCCATCAGTGGAACATAGTTGAGGTAATCAGGAATGATGAGGGTGAGAAAGAATAAAAACGGTATGTTCAGTAAAGCTGGACAGGACTTGAAGCAACCTGGTCTACTGGAAGCTGTATCTGTCCATGGCAGCGGGTTAGAACAAGATGATATTTAAGGTCCCTTCTGACCCAGGCCATTCCAAGATTCCATTATGTGAAGGCCAAAGCGCCAAGGGCTACAAATGCTGACTAACAGCACCATGAAACTGAAAGCCATGTTGTGAGATCTTCAATACTTGAACCTTAGTGCTTTCTATGTGAACAAAGAGCTGAGCTCCATGTCAGTGATGGAGAGTGAAGGAGGTACTTAGGCAGTTTTTCCACCCAGACTTGCCCAAAAGAGCAGAGGGGGGCTGGAAGGGCTGGTGCTAAGGGCAGTGGCACTTGGGCTGGAAGGTTTCTGCAGGAGAGGAGAATGCAAGGGTGGATTTGGACCAAAGGTCCATGCAGCCCAGCATCTTTGCCTTGGTAGTTGCCAACAGTGGATTTCTGAAAGAGAAGTAAAAACAGGACAAGCTTGTAGACCTTCTGTCCCAGGCATTCTCCAAGCCTCCAACATTTTATGGACTCCCTGAGGCAAAGCTGGGACCAGTTATTTCATAGTCATTGATGGAGCCTTCTCCCATTCATTAGTACCAGTGGTTTTTGAACCTCTGTAAACTTTCAGTATCCACAGCAGTTCCTGCAGCAAGGGATTGTACTTGTTAATTGTACAGTGAGTGAAGAGCACTTCCCTTTGAATCTGACTCTTTGTAGCCTCATGCGATGCCCCATTATTTCCATATGGAGAGAAACTAACAGCCAATCTCTATTCATGACTCTGTGGATCCTCTCCATATCACCCTTCGGCTGCCTCTTTTCCAGCCAGAAGAAAGTTAGTCCAGTTTGTTTTTCTTTGGATAAAACACATCTTATGCTTTCTTTTATCCTTACGTTTTTCTCCTAACATCTTCTAATACAGCTACAGCCATAGATCTTTTTTAGAGCTGTGGGGAACAGAACTTCACACAGGATTCAACATCTGGATGTACCTGGGATTTCCACAGGAGCTCAGAGAGATTCTCTGGCTTATTCTCTCATTTTCACTGCTAATGTTCCCTTTGTCTTCATGTCTTCAACCACCACATACCAAGCTGACACTTGCATGGCCCAGTCTGTTAAAATCACAAGACTCAGTTGTGGCAATGGGCAAATTAGAGCCCATCACCTGAATGTGAAGAAATGACTGATTCTCCATGTTCTCCTGAAGTATTTGGTCTCATAAGGCCATTCAATGACTCACAGATGAACCTTGTCTTCATTAATTCTAATTAGATTATGTACTGGAAAGCTCTAGAACATTATCAAGCATTCCTGTTTCCACGTGCTCATCAACACTTGGGAGAACACAGCTGCAGCACACACAGTTGTAGCCACAGACTCCTTCCAAAGGGAAAGTCTGCCAGTTTTTCCTTCCACCTGCTTCTTACTTTCCAATAATTATTTATACACAAGCGTCCTTCTTAATCCACGTCTTAGTTTCCCTGGAAGTCTTTGCATTTGGGAAATTCAGCCAGACCCGCCCAACCAATGCCACTGTTGACGCCGCATCCACTCGTAACACTCTGTGTTATAATGTCTATCAACTTATAATTTTACAACACATTGCTCTGGACTTTTGTGGATGAATTGGAACTCAGAGAGAAACTGGAATCCCATCAGCTACCTTCCAGGGATTTTAAACAAGAGTTCACAGATGAGTTAATAGTGCAATGATTTCATTCTCCCCAGTCCTTGGGTGAATACCACCTGATCTCAGCAACTGACAGTGGTAATTGTGTCTATCTCCATCACCATCTCATCTCCAGACATTTCAGCCTGAGACAGATGAAAGCACAAGAAGAATTGCATTCATTTTTCTGCTGGGAGTTTAGCTGCCCTAAGCACAGCTTTTAGACTTTAATTTACCAATTGTCAGGTGAGCGTTCTGCTTGTGACGAAGAGAATCTAGCATTACAATTTTCAAGTTATTTCTCTTCTCACTATCTTCACGTATTTTTAGGCTGTTCCTCTTTTTTCTAATTTTACTAAATTTCTTGCATTTCCAGGATGCTTTTATATACTTTCTTACTCTTATGTTTAGGTATCCTGATATGCTTTTTTCATTTTTCAAGTATTTCTTGAGAGGTACATTTTGTCTTAATTCTTACTGTAGTGTCCTCAAACACTTTGGTACAAAGGACGCAACTCTTGGTTGCACTCTTAGATTCTTTTGAATGACCTTATCTGATTTCAAGTCAGCCTTTTCTAAATTAAAACACAACTGTGGATGATTTTTGGCCTCTTAACATCTCAGAAGGAATAAAGTACATGACTGGCACTGTCCCAGAGTGGCTTTTCAGAAGGAGGATTTTGAATGAGGGCGTGGAAAAGGCCAAGGCCAGCATGGCCTTCCCCAGTTTGTTCTGTGGAGAAAGCAACCACAAAAGAGGCAGCCAGAGAAGGAGCATGAAGAAAAGAGCTGCCACCAACTCAGGCCACAACCAGGTGCAACCGCCAGAAATTATGAAATGGTGGTTTCTCAACCAAAACCAACACAAGTTGTTTGATGATCTTTTTTAACTTAAGGGCTCCATGTTGTACAAGCATGCAGGGTTTGTCCCTCACTCAAATCTGACGTGCTTCTCTCATGGAGAAGTTGTGCAAAGTTTACAAACAGTAGCTTTTGGTCACCTGGAGTGACAAAAGAGAGGTCAGAGGTCTTCTTAAGGAGGCAACGGAAAGACCAGATTATCTCTCTGAGGAGAGCAAACTGATGGAAGCAAATGCTGACAGGCAACAGGCTAAACCCTACTGTGAACTGCTACTGAACAACACATACAGAAAAGCAACGAGAGTAACCATTATTCTAAACAAGATGAAAATCATAGAAGATTAAAAAAAGGTATTTGGTAGAGCAGATGAGAAAAAAAAATAGCTGAGTGGGACTATATGGCCTGAGGCATGTTATGTGAATTGAGACCAGGTGAAACAGTGGGTAATGGGGAGGACAGTGGTATTGTGGTAGCCCCAGGGAAATGTTTGGAGAAAAGTCTCCAGCACTGACACTCAGGGACAATGCGTATCCACAGCATGGCTGCAGGAGTATCATCCAACAGGACACTTAGGGAACAAAGGAACAGCGGAGGTACAGCATCACAAGCAGAAGAAGGAGGACTCTTACCTCTTCAGGATCTTGGGAAGGTTCCACTTATTTTGGAATAGAACTGTCTTAGTAAATAAAAAATTATTCAGATCACTTTGCAAGGAACAGGACTCAGGATTGGAGCAGTAACACAAACACAAACACTATCTCTCTTACTAGGCTAAAAAGTAGCCAAGGCTGGGTTTCTGGAGCTGTATCTCTACACAGGATGGTTATGTAAAGAGACCAACCTGCCAAGATTCAACTTCTGACTCAAACTGACACACAGAAAGCTATAGGAATTACCACAATTCACTCTTTTAGTTGTCTTTCATATCCTTAGAGATGTTCCCTATATTTAAACAATCTGAAAGCAACATTTTGGTGCAGGATCCTGTACAAAATTCAACTTGCCTCTTCTGCTCTGCCGTGCGGTCATCACCCCATACCCTTTCTAGACAGTGTCTTCACTGTGCCTGCCCTGCTCTGTTTTTCGGTTTGCTGGCCTTTTTAAGGAGAACTGTTTCACATCTCTAACACTGGAGTGCTGTTCATTTTTTATATCTGAATCAACTCAATCCCAGGGTCATTTTCCCTGAGTTTCTGCAACGGACACGTCCCTCCTACAGTTCTGCACCAACAGGGCTGCCCAACACACATCCCACGGAAACATAGCTGCTGAGGAGCTTTGGAAATAGGAAGTTGAAATCTATCCTTTCGTCATGTAATTTTGAACTAGAATTCACGTACTTTTTACCAAAACAAAGCAAATTTAATCCCCAAATTGCTTTACTTACATTTGGAAGTAACATGTCATAACCAAACTTAGTCAAAAGCTTTTGATTTGTTTCACAGAGTTTATGGCCAGAGGAATTTATTCAACTCCCCAGTCAGAACTTCTGTATTTGACAATCCAGTACATCTCTGCCACTACCCTGATGCTGAGCACAGTAATAAGCATTAGATTAACCCATTTGATCACCAGAGACCAAATTACTGAGATGGAGAACAAAAGAGAGATCAAAGGGCCACTAATGCCCTTAACCAGCCCCTTCAGGGATGGGGAAGTGACGAGGTGAGAATACATCCGTTGATTTAGGCAGATGATTCAGATCTCAACATGCACGGGAAGAGGATACACACCCAAAATTTCAGGTAATTTGAACAGGGTGGCTGCAGGCGGGGAAGAGAGTCTTCCACAGAAATCTGGCAGCACAGGAGTAACCCACACAACCTAAGTACATTCAAACCAATCTTCCCTCTACTACCTTTGAACACTGACCTACATGTTTGAGTGCCTTGTTCTGAGGCAAGGCCAATCCTTGATGCTCCTAAAAACAAGATGAAAAGGTCCCAAGACAACTCTTGGTCAACTCCCGCCCGAGCCATGCTGGCAGCAGGCCCAAAGCTCCGAAGCATGAGATGTGATTACAATTCCTTAATGCAGCCTGAAAGTGTTGTGGGCAAATGAAAGGCTGTGCAGCATTTCCTGCTCTTTACAGCCAGGGAAATAAGGGGGAAAATAAATAGATATTAAAACTAAGTAATAAATCACAGAACTCAAAGATAGAAGAGACCACCATGACCATCCACACCACTACTGTCTACTTTACACCCGTCCTGCTGCAGCCAAGCTCGAGACCTTGAATGGAGGGAAGACCAAAAGGGTAATAAAACATGAATGGGCATTACTCAAGTGTGATATATTCCCTTGTACTGGGATTCATTTTACATTTCTGCTTTGTTTATAACGAAAAATTTCACTTATTTGACCCTTGGCAATCCCTGCAACATAGACTGTTAATGATACTGAAGATGATAGACCTGAAGATCAAACTACACTGCACATCTCCCATCGTACTTACTTCTTACTTTTCTCAGTTTAGGTTAAAACTTGCTTGTTTTCGTATTATGACTTTTGGACAAAGTCCACAGAAAGCTTTTAGGCAAGGCTGTGAACATTTTAGGCTTTTAGGCATGCTTTTGGCATGTTTCACTACATGGAAAGCCACTGAGATATATTTAATAAAAATGCATGTTGATTTTTGTCCAAAATCCAGCCTGATACAACAGAGTCCTCTTTGATCATACTGAGTTGGGGTTGTATTACTTTGACAATTCTGAAAGTTTTTGTTTAAAAATAATAAATTCAAATGCAGTTCAGAACAGCCTTCCTCAATCCATAGGAAATGCTCACCAAAGCTTTCACTTGATGGAGGTACAGAAAAACAACTCCTCTAATGGTTCAGAGCCATTCTACCACAAATTCAGCCTGGCTGCAGCCTGTGAGCACCACAGAGACCTGTTTCCCTTCTCCTGTAATCTCAGCCGTCTGCCCGCTTATCTTTGGGAAATGTCCACTTGTTCCCTGGATGTATTCCAGGGTCTGTGCATGGCCAGACCTCCTCTATTGACTGTCACACACTCCAGCCCTGTGGGTTCAGTCTCCTGACCACAGATCTCTGCTCTGCTCCAGTTGTGAGCCTCCAGAACTGTCACCTTTTTATCAGCAAAAATCTTCAGTTTAAGATGGATCTGTGCCCACCGTCATAAATAATTCAACTGCAACTACAACCAGCACCAGATGGTGCACTGGGAAGCTGGGAGATTTAGGTTTAAAGTCCTTTAAACTCCTTAAGCAGGGAACAGTTTCCTGTCACGTTTTCTGGGTGAGGAAAGGAGAAGACACACCATGGAAAGCTCCAGCTCAGTCTCTGTATATGCTCAAGAGAGGGGTGAAGATTCAGCAACAGCCTCTGAGATCAACCTTTTCTAGCAGCCAACTCTAACTGAGGTTCCTACTCGGCATCTGGATTTTAATGGCTCACCTTCCAGTTACACTTAAATCCTGCACCAATACTGACCTAATATACATTGTGGGCTACACTGGACACTGCCAACACTGCACTCATACTCTATGTCTGATTTCTAAGAGATCTGTTTGGGCTAAATGGTTTCTTCAACACTACCAATGTCCCTGTGCTGGGGGACTACAGCCTTTTTGAGTCACTGCTTCGTGTGTGTTCCCCAAGACAGCTTCTACCTTCATAGAATCACAAGATGATTTGGGCGGGAGGCACCTTGACGCTCAGCTCGTTCCACCCCCTGCCATCTGCAGGGACATCTCCCACTGTCCCAGGTCGCTCCAAGCCCCATCCAACTTGGCCATGGACACTTCCAGGGATCCAGGGCAGCCACAGCTTCTCTGGGCACCCTGTGCCAGGGCCTCAGCACCCTCATAGGGAAAAACTTTCTCCTAATATCTAATCAAAACCTACTGTCTTTTGGATTGAATCCATTCCCCCTTGTCCTATCACTCCAGGCCCTTGTAATAGTCTCTCTCCATCTTCCTTGTCAACTCCTTCAGATATTGGAAGGCCACGATCAGGTAACCCTGGAACTTCTTATTTCCAGGCAAAACAATTCCAAATGTCTTAGCCTTTCCTGAGCAGTGTCTATGTGCCATGTAAAAAAGCGTGGTTTTTCCTCTGTAGGATCAGTTTGTCTCAGTGTTTCAGTGCAATTTCCTGCTAATGGCTTGTGTCAGAGTAACACTTTTTGGTACTTAGGCACCATTTTTATTGTGCTGCAGTCAGGCCAAGTGGCGCCATTACTGCTGCTTCTGAGGCAGTTCTTGTGCATTACTTAACGCTAAGTCAGGTCTGTGTACTCGAGTAGGAGCTGTTCCAAGAGGCAGAGAAACTGCTCCTTTGAACTGCCTCCTATTGTGCTATCTGACCAGTTTATTCACACATAATTTAAGTCCCCATAATCATTTGGTTCAACTTTCCCACTTCTCTGTCAACATCATGCACTCCTTTTGTTGATGTAGGAGCTGGGAGTATAGAAGATACTAAGGTATTTACTTTGGTATGGGCTGGGAGTGTAAACTTCTGCAAGCACTGAAGGAGGTGATTCCAATTCCAACTGCAACACTGGGAACACTCTCCATTGTCCTCGATGATCCCATAGGGTTCATTGCAGCAATTCCAAGGGATAACTATCACTGCTGTTCTGAACACCACACTCCTCTAACTGGATTTGTGATTGATTTTCTCCTCCTGAATGGTACATGCCAACGAAAAAAAAAAAAGACAATTCAGGCTCCTCCTCCTATTCTCACTCAATACATCCTAAACAGATCAATTTGAATGTTTTTAAAAGAGTTTATTTTTCAGGGAGGAGAGGAGGAAGGAGGATAATCCTTGGTTTGGGGGTTCAGGGCCTTTAGGGAGCTTTTTCTGTGGCTTTCTTCAAGTTTGTTTTTGTTTTCTCCAAGGTGTTTTCCTGCAGTGATAAGTTAAAACAATGCACTCCGTGGGTAAGTGAAAATTTACTTTCTCCTACAATCCCCTCATTATGAAACTGCTGAGTTTGTATAGAAATGGAATAAAGTATTGTGAGACTTGCAATGAAATAATGGATGTTGGAACATCCATTATTATTATAATGGGAACACTGCCTGCTCAATGAGACTGTGCCACTGTCCCATACATGCACTGGAATTTTTATTATGGGAATTTTTATTATGGGAACACTGCCTGCACAGTGAGACTGTGCCACTGTCCCACACATGCACTGGAATTATCTATGTGTCAGCATGTGAAGGGATTGGGATTGCTGATCACTTTGCCCTCCCTGTAGTAATGTGAGGTTATCCATCTCTTTTCAAATATCATTAATAGGGACTCTTCCCAAATTTTTAACACTTTTTCTAAAATACCCTAGAACTAGGGGCTGTACCAATCCCTGCCACTCTGCACAGACTAAAGGAATAATCTTTTCCCCTGTGTAGAAGATGGGGGTTATACACACTCAAATAAAGAGATATTAATGCTCAGTTTTAATAATGCACCCTTGAATCTTGATCATCCTTGAACTGTCCTAAACAAGACTGTAAGTGATAAACTATATATCAAATAAAAAGGTTTTTTTCTTCCACAATTAGATTTGCACATGTCATAATTCAAATTACAAACACCTTCTTGCGACTGTCCAGTGACTCTCTCCTTCTCTTTCCAAGACATTCCTTATTTTCCAATCTACCTTCAAACCAACACCAACCCGCTCCAGTACCAAGTGGATACTGAGTCAAGGGCAAGAAGGAAACTGAGACTTATTCCTCAAAAGTCAGCCAACAGAGCAGGAGAAGTATCAAAAAAAGAAGCTGAAAAATCTCTGTAGCAATCCTGTGAAAGGGAGTTCATCGGCAAACAGCCACAGGAACTGCAATTCCAAGGGCATGTTGAATCCTGAGCTACTCATGGATTGTCCATTGTCAGTAAGCTCCAAAATGTTCCTTCCAACCTACTTGTCTAAAAGCTTTGGTTCCTCCATCTGTAATAAAGGGCCAGTTTTTGACTCCCAGGGGACTTTTAACAGCAGTTCAGGCTCCTACAGTGGCCCAGCAGAGATCACAGAATCCCAGAATGGTTTAGGTTAGAAGGGATTTTGAAACTCATCCAGTTCACCCCCTGCCACGGCAGGGACACCTTCTGCTGTCCCAGGGTGCTCCAAGCCCCATCCAGCCAGGCCTTGGGCACTGCCAGGGATCCAGGGGCAACCACAGCTGCTCTGGGCATTTTGTGCCAGGGCCTCACCACCCTCACAGGGAAGGATTCCTTCCTGATTTAAACTTCCAAACCTAAATTTCCAGATCAGAAACTGCCAGTAAGTTCCCCAGGTGCTTCCCATGTCCAGCAACAGTTCATGCTCACAGCTCCCTGAAGAAGCTGGAGCACTGCACAAGTCTGGAGATGATTTCTGCAAGAAGTCTGAGGTGTTGGTTTTTTGACCTATAAAGGCTTAAGTGACTCTGCCTGCTTGAGAAATTCTTCTCCCTTTGCATCACACGGCAGCAGCAGCATTGGAGTGCCAGAGGAACACTGCTGAGGTTACTCTGGCAGGGCTGGCAGCTCCCTGGCATCTTCCTGCTCACCCACTCACTGGGCAACAATGGAAATACAGAGATTTCCCACAAAACCTCACAGGGGCAAAGGCTGTGAGAGAGAATTCAACACTGGGACTCTTTTATTGTAGGTAAAGGGGATATTGCTAAAGTTGCCTTCTAAGATGTAACACACCACAATCAAAGTCCATTTCTGTAGATGATCCTGGAAAATAGGGCAAGGAGAAACGAAACCAGGAAAACATTCTGGTAGAATTACCTTAGGTGAGGCTCCATCACTTACATGCAGGATTTTTTGTATTAAATTAAGAATGCATTTCTAAAAATATATTGACTAGAGCACTATGAAGATAATTGTAAGTCAAAATATAGAGAATCTGACTTGACTATGGGGCCAGCTCTGCACCACTGATCTCTGGGCAATCCTATTCCACCTCTGAAAGAAAGGAGCATTGCTTTGGAAACAGGACTGAGCCATCCATGTCTCTCTTCCAAGCTAAGTTCTGCAGTTTGTGTTCTCCTGGAGGGGTTGACTGCACCTCACAGAGCCTGACATAACTAACACCTATCCAAAAATGCTGTAAAAACCCCACTTCTTGACTCAGTAACTGTAAATGTTCCATGTTATGTCCCTAAACTACATTTGAAGAAGCAATTGTGCAGGTATGCATGCACAACCGTAAGTTTATTTATTAAGTAGGAGTTCCAGTGATATCAAAGTTAAGCACGTGACGTAAAGTTTTTGCAAGATTGGGATGTTGACAACCATGTGCAAAATGAGATGTCCCAATAAAGCCTGATTCTGGTCTGTTGAATATCCCACTATCCAAAAGTAAACTGAGAAGTATACATGCCACTAATTTCTTACTTACTTTGTACCTGGAGAGTTATGTCCCCATTTCCCGATTTCTCTTTCCAGAGGTAAGAACCCACTGCAGGATCAGGACCCAAACAATTCTAAACCTTATTTTGTAGGCCAAGTTTCAATATTTAGCAGCAGAATTAGAAACCACAGCATGAGATCTGCAGGAGAGGTCACAGGCACACTTGGATAAGCCCTCCCAGAGCACAGTGCCTGGCACCAGGCAAACATTGTGCTGCAGGAGGCACAGCCTGACCCCCTGTCCCAGTGCTGCCAGCTAAAACCAGGACTTGCCGCACTGGATCCAGTGGGATGTGGAGCAGGAGCTCACCTGAGCACACACAGTGGCAGAATCAAGGCCTGAAAACACACTCAGGGCAGGTCTGTGTGCCCAAACTCAAGAGGCTGGACTAGAGCTTCCCCAGCCCTCTCCATTTGGAGGATGTCTTTCAAGGATGAAACTGGACACTATTCATAACATTTTATTCCAAACACCTGGTTGGTGCTGCTGTGATGGCACAAAATTCCCACTTGGTATTGCTGCATTTGGTTAGAAAACTCCACACATCCCTCAGGAGAGGTTATCATCCTCACATTTCCAAAAGGTCCTACTCTATACTTTGTGCTCGGTTGCAACACCACTGTAGCTTTTGTAAGGAATAAATATTGACTTTCCTGGACATTGCCTCACAACAGAAGAGGACCTTGAGTGCATTTGTCTCAGATTATTTTTTTAGCCTGGTAATATAATTTTATAGCAGAGATTTCATTCTGAGGAGTTCAAAAGGCATGGAAAAGTAGGCTTTATTCATGTCACAAATTGTACATGTTCACTTTCAGACAGGTGACCATGTTCTAAAGCTGGCACAACTGTCCTTCTCTTCTTAAACTACACAAAATTTATTACTTTCATTTAAATTTCCAGACTTTAATTTAATTACGATTTCAACATACCTCATTTGGAAAGTCCTGGAAAAATCCAGGAGAAAATTAAGACTTAATATTAATGCAAAATAATATTAATATTGTTTTGTCTTTTTTTTGCTCTCAAGAATAAAGCACACAATTGCCAAGCAGATGAGCCACAGAACAGAGAGAATGCACACCAGGTCTCAGGAAACTGAGCTCCAAACTCAGTGTGTGCAGGAGGTGGGTCTGTTCAGTGAGTGGCTCAGCTCTGGCTGTGCAGCACCTGCACCTCCTGCCCAGGTGTGGAGATACCTGTGTGCTTAATAGATTACCCTTAATAAAGGTCAGAGAACAGCACTAATTCATCTATAAAAATACCTGGTGGTGACACCACTGGAGCTCCTGAGTAGGCAAAATTCACCCTTTATGTACAGGCAACAACAAGCAGGGCCAGGGATTCTGGTGGGCACAGCCAACCAACCTAACCCCAGACGGGTTTTGGAGCTGAAACAGAACCCCGACCAGAGAGTGTGGAAAACCTCATGCATTTCAGAGAAAAAAATACTAATCCTGTCTTCTGTTTCACATCCCAACATGTGACTTGACACACTCAGCTTTACAACATCAATTAAGATACAAAATAATCTCCATGGAATCAGCCGACCACATCCACAACTCAGCAGTAATCAGGCGCAGCCACAGCTCGGCCCCGGAGGAAGGCTCAGCCCTTTGCACGATGCCGTCCCCTGGGCCCCTGTGACCAAACCCGCGGGGACAGCGCAGGGAGCGCGCCACAAATCCACGCCGGGACACGGAGCGCGAGGCACCGCTCGGGAAGCCGAGGCAGCCAGGAGGGAAAGAGGACAGGTTGGGGCGGGTGGCGAGGCCGCCGGAGCGGGACCGGGCACCGCTGCTCTTACCTGGAGCAGTTTCCCTTCGGCCGGAGTCACCTCGGCGACGTTGGCGAACTCCCCTTCCAGGATGATGGGCTCCACTTTGAGCGGGATGACCCTGATGATGGCTTTCTGCGCCGCCGCGCGCTCCGACTCCACGGCCGCCGCCAGCGCCAGCCCGGTGTGGCCCAGTCCTGCCTGCAGGGTCGCCATGAGCAGCCAAGGCCAGAGGACAGCCAGCTGCACCTGGGGGCCAGCACTCATGCTACCAGCAGCGGGCTCCGGCCGCTCATACCGCTCGGGAACGCGTCCTCACCGCGGCGGGCCCGGCCGGCGGCACCGCTCCCGGGGCTCCGAGCCGGCTTCGGACAGACCCAGGGGCCGCAGAGCGGGGCTCGGTCACCGCCAGCGCGGCTCCTCGGCGACGCCGGCTCTCGCCATCGTCGCTCCTCTTGCCCCGTGCCACGTGCTCAGAGGCCGCCGGGAGCTCAGACGCATATTTTAAACAAACAAACTTAAAAAAAAAAAAAAAATCCTAAATTGTGAGTCTCTCTTCTGGCAGATAAATCCAGAAGGATCAGCGAAACAGGTTGCAAGCAAGAAGTCAGTTTGGGTGCGCAGGGAGAATTAGGAACTCCTCGGTCCCACAGAGATGAGGCACGGGGAGGTCTCCCCGCCGATGTGGAGGCCTCCTGTCTCCTGGCCAAGAGCTATGAAGACCCAGAGGGTCAAAACAACCATCCCAAATACCCTCGAGAGACACCTCACCTTCTTGCTAGCATTTCCCACAGCATTAGCAAAACCTTGAATGTTATCTGCATCGACTGGTATCCTTCCTAGAAATTAGGCAGGCGGTATTCCTTAAACTTATGGTGACAAGAAGGCTTGCTCCGGTACCGTTCCTTTCCAAATGGAGTCGGTCCCTTCCATCTTCCTCATGCCAGAAGTGCTTCATTCAAGTTTGGAGATCAGCTTAACTTTTCCCTTAGAAATCCATGCTCAGAGTCTGACTCCGGGTAGAGTTCTCAAAGATAATCAATAGAATACAGAGCTCCTCTTCATGGCTGGAAGTTCCCGGGAAATAAAAAGGCCCCCAAACACTGCCGAAGTTTAGACACGAAGCCCAACAGGTATCAGGGAGAAAGTTACCGCGTATCTGGTTTCTCTCGCACTATTTCTGTGCGCGCCCGAGTTCCGGTATGACCACTTCCAAGCACACATTAAGAAGATCCTGACTCAAGGCCCCACAAAATAAAATAGAAAGCTCCACGGTCTGCCCAAAGGTCACATGAAACCCATCGAGGAGTCTTCATAATTAGGAGAATTAAGATAGAAAGTGTTTTCGATTAAATTGAAGTTACAGTGATCGCATGGCACTGGAGAGAAAAGAGGATTTAAAAGGAAAAAAAAAAACTTTGCAAACCTGTTAGGCAGTGAGCCTGCTGGAGTCCGCAGGGGCCGGGCTGGGAGGGAATGCTGCTGTAAATCCCAGGCAAAAGTTATTTCCAGTAGCTTAACAAAACCATGTGGCTCTGATAATGTTTGGTTCGGTCTTTAAAAAAAAAACAAAAACAAAAACAAACAAAAAAACTCCCAAAAATTGGAATTTTTAACCAAAAAAAGTATTTAAAGAAAAGAGGAAAACTCTCGCACACACGCAGCAGGCAGGTAGGTGCAAGCGGAGCTCCACAGCCCGAAAGAGGATCCAGGGAGATCAAAGGGAGAAAATTACAGCACACACAGAGCTCCCGGGGCAGGCATGGCTGAAAGTGAAGTGTCCGCATGTAATCGCCCGACCTGCGCCAGCACCCCCGCGCGCTCCGGGAAGGCTTCCAAAGCACGGAGTCCCCGCAGCGGAGGCGGGCACCGGCCGTGCCGGCAGCGAGCGCGGACGGCGAGCAGAGCTGGGACATGGGCAGCGACCCGGCGGCGGAGCCGCTGCCGGGGG
>VWZV01010931.1:133386-205432 GCA_013397155.1 Irena cyanogastra | reverse complement strand
AAAAAACCAAACCGGGAGGGAGGGAGGAAGAGAGGGAAGGAGGAAGGAAGGATGGAAGGAAGGAAGGAAGGAAGGAAGGAAGGAAGGAAGGAAGGCCAAACATCACTCAATATTTCCCTGTAATCACTTCAGCATAAAATAATAACTATTCTTCTCCACCTCAAAAGGGCATCTAAGCTGAAGTGTATACTACCTGGATATGTTACATAATACATTTGTAATTCAGGATTGAGGGTGCCAGATTGAAACTCAAACTCTTACAAAATTAAGCAAAACACAAAGTCAGAAAAGTAGAATACATAAAGTTGGAGTATGTCCTCACAGTCTGAACTGTGCCCTCAGCCATCGAACTGGGCAGAAGAAATAAGNTAGATAGATAGATAGATAATATGTGTTTCATATTAACAGAATTACATATGCATTATTTGACAGTGTTATAGAGCAATATTCCTAAAGACCTGTGTGAATATAGTAGCTAAATACTCCAGTTTGGGAAGAGGAGAAGCATTAGAAAAAGGGTATTTCTGAAAAAAAAGAGAGAATTTGTCAAACAAAAGGGCTGATAGTCCCTGAATTGCTCTTCAACACAGAATAAGCTTCAGTCAGTGAGCCAGCTCATGCCCAGGACCACCATCAGGCTTCTCACCCAGGACATGGGGCCTCAAAACCAAACCATCTTCTCACAAAACAGAAGGCTCACACACCTGATCCTTCAGTTCCCTTCAGCAAGGAAATTTGGGCCCCAAATGCCAAAGACCTTTAGCAACAGAGAAAATGCTCAGTATCTGAAGGAGCCAACAGGAAAGATGGAGAGAGAGTATTGATGAGGGATGGAGGGACAGGGTGAGGAGGAATGTCTTCCCACTGCCAGAGGGCAGGGTTAGATCACATATTAGGAACGAATCCTTGTCTGTGAGGGTAGTGAGGCCCTGGCACAGGGTGCCTAGAGCAGCTGTGGCTGACCCTGGATCCTTGGAAGTGTCCAAGGCCAGGTTCGACAGGGCTTGGAGCAACCTGGGACAGTGGAAGGTGTCCCTGCCCATGGCAGGGGTGAGATGAGATGAGCTTTAGGGTCCCTTCCAGCTCAAACCATTCCATGATCCTGTGATGTAGTTCTGGAGCTGCAGCTCAGGAGCTGGCAGAGCTGGCAGTGTTTGGGGCTGGCCAGCACTGCAGATGGGGAAGAGTGCTGAGGGGGATCCCACCAGCTCCAGAACCAGGACAGGAACGAGTAGTCTCCTGGAGTCTGTGTTTGGTGCTGTGTCAGGGACACCCAGCACTGCCCCACTGCACAGGGCACTCCAAACGTTGTGTACAGGAAGAGCAGGCATGGGTACACGAAGTACAATTGCAACTTATCAGGCACCACCAAATATAAACCAGTGAGGATGCTTTATAACAATCAAGTGTTATTAAATTATAATTTCCACAGAAAACAGAATCTTAATATCTGTTTATTAGAAACAATATGACCATTTATATAAATTTTCAATGAAAATCTTTGCCTTCAGTGGCAAATCGAAAAATACTCTTCTGTATGAGATTAATACAACTTTTAAAAGCTTCCACTTCGTCACCATGATTTCACCTGCCCTCAGCTACCTGCCATTAACATTTTCTTCCTCTTCAAGGGTTTGTCCACGTCTACAGGGAGATGACTCCCAAGGATGCTTTTGCCATTACAGAGTAGGTCTGAACGACGCTGAAATGTTCTCCTGTGATCACAAGCTGACAGGGCACAGTCACCTCCAATGGCCTTTTCCTTTAGTAGAATTCATATAGATCGAACAACCTTCAAAGCAGAAAGAAGACAAGGAGAAGTTTCAAAACCAGCAAGCCCTACCCAAGAGAAACAATCTCATTTTTACAACCAGTGTCTGTCCCGCTTCTTCTTCTGGAGATAAATCAGAGTTAAAGGACACTGGAAAGGTAATTTCTTTTGACAAAGTCATATAAATATGATGAAGAGAAACTCAGGTATACTTAAAATACAGGTTTATTTTGGAAGAGATCTAGGTATGAAGGATTAGTCCTTAGTGCCTGATTATACTCAGACTTTCTGGCTGAGGTAATGGTTAATAAAAAGCTAATTCCATAGATGAATTAATGAAAATAGGAAGCCACGGGATCATTTACGAGGGGAGTCAAGTCCTGCTGTGACCCATGCAGATGTGCCAGCCTGCAGACAGTCATCACCTGTGGAGGGGAGAAAAGGGAAGGGAAGAGAAAAGCTGGAATTGGAGAAGTTTAGAGGTGAAGTTAAGCAAAGCCTTTCCATTAAAGGCAAGCCATTTTATATTTTTATGATCTGGGTTTAAACGTAGTTCCTTTCATTTAATTTTCTTTCAGCTGTGTTTTTTAAACCATGAACAGGGTTTTTCACTTTTGCTCCATTGGTTGATTATTGTCTGAAGCAGCCAGGATTTTAGGTAAGATCCTGATTCCCAATTCAACTGTCCAGGGATGGATGAGCTCATCCTGCCAAAACCAAACCCATCCACACTGTGACTTCTTCTGCTTCTTCTCAGGGACCTCAGCTTGCACCTGCTGTAACACAGATCATCTTCTGGGATGCAATACAGGATCTCACATGCATTTCAAACTGGAAAAAGTGCCTAAAGTGCAATTTAAATCCTTTCAGTTTCTCTAGCTAGGACAGACAAGAATGGGACAGGGGCAGCAGTTAAACAATGAAAAGGGACAAAAGATGGAGAAGTCAGGACTCAAAAGACTGATGGTTTGCTGGTCACTTGAGCTCAAGAATAAAAATGGTCAATTTTAGCCAAAGTGGTGAAAGGGAAGATGGGAATGTCATTGATAACCAGCCCTTTTCAGGGACTGCCATGATGAAACTAAAAGCTTTGGAATCATTTTCTCTCCCAAACACCCATTCTGAGATAAGTTTTCTGATTGTGACTCCCAGCACTCTGATCCTTAAGTCCTGGATGAAAAAGAAGCTCATGATGAAAGTGAGAGGACGAAGGTGGACTGAGTGAAAAATAAATACTGGAATATCAACGGCCTACTGGCTGCTGGCTATTCCCATCCTTACACCAACATGTTATCCTAGCCATAGCCTGGCCTAGTTGGATATGGTTGGATAAACTTGGCTAAGCTTATATTAAAAAAAAAAACATGAATAAAAGACAAAGGTTGATATTTGCAAGGCAGGAAACTGGATGATCAAGCTTGGGTAGGTCAAGCCTTTTTCAACACATATAAGCATAACTTGCTTTGCCTGTCCTTTGTGAGGGGGAAAAAAAGGATAACCATTATGCTGTAGTAGAAAAGGAAGCCCTTGCATTTTTACTTCAGATCTTTTGATATCTGATAAGCCAGGCCCTCCGAGTAAGGAGCACTTTCCACTGGAATGATATAAAGCATTTAGACTACGTCCTGTAGTTCTCTTTAATAAGGCACCTTGGAGGTGGGGCTGATTTCAAAAGTCACCATAGTTTTTCTCATTCATCAAGTGAAACTCAGGGCTGCAAAAAGCTGTCTGGGAAAAAAAAGTGGAGCTATTTCCCAGTCTTTTCATAATAATAAAGAATCTCTTTTTGTCCAGGCAAGGACATTGTTCAAAGATAAACACAGACTCGTTAACTAAGATAAATTCTGGTGAAGCCAAGCAAAAAACTTCTGAAGAACAAACCACTGCACTGATGAGGTTACCCACTATGCTGCTCCCTGGAACCTCACTTGAATTACAGAACTGTTTGTTTCATGTTCAGGGCTTCTTTGAAATAGATATTTGTAACCCACAATGCTTCTCCTTTTCTCAAACGTATCCATTTTCAAATTTATAGTCTTCATTCCAGAAGTCCAGAAGCCTCTAGTTCTCTCCTGCAATCTCCCCTGGTCCCTGGGCTCCCCTGGAAGATGCTGCGGCAGGGGAACTGCAGAACCAGCACAGCCACTGAGAGGGCTGGGGACTGAAGAACCCCATGGTGGGGCTTGAGGATCTGAACACAGCCACCAGACTCTTAGAATTTGTGCTCAGTTCGCAGAGTGCTGTGGCTTACTTTGATTTAACATTTCAAGAGTCACACAAAATAAATTCCAGAAATGTATTCTTACCCGAGTGATTTGAAGACTGATTTCTTTGTCTTCAAAACCATTTATTCTAATATATGTTATATATTCTATTTATTATATATATATATTCTAATAAATATTAAAAGTATACATAGGAAAATTGGTCTACACACATATAGAAACTCCATAATCACAGACTTTAGTGTTTTACTATCTGCCTTTTGATTTGGCTGCTTGACTTTATCATCACAGCAAACCACCGAAAGTGGATTCACATAGGAATGTGAATTTCACAGTGAAATTAAACACTGATTTTATTCTAAAAATCAACTTTGTAGATGAGGCAGTTTTCTGCAGGTATTACTTGGTGATACACAGAGATAATTTAAAAGCAAAGACATTATTTGCAGGACAGACAGTCTTTATAATCTGCTATTGTTCTGAGCAAGAGAGAAATCCTTGATGAAATCAAATTTAGTCCAATGTGGTAAATCAGTAAATGTAACAAGTTTAACTTGAGATGGCAAACAGCTCAGACAATTAGCTTGCAATGCCTGGCACTTACATGGGATTTTACACGAGATCGTTGCTACGATAAACAAGAAAGTTTTTAATATCTCTGCCTATGGCCCTTTTCAATAGGATGCTGCTGTATTTTTGTGCTACTTGGAGCAACAAACCTGGGAGATGAACAAGACAGAAAGAGCTGGTGGCCATCACTCCAAAGCAGCAGATGTGGGAATGACTCACATTACCCAAAAGCTAATTCTGAGCAGCTTTACGATGAAATCTAGGCATCTTGGAGAACATTCTGTGACCTGTGAACAGAACATAATTCTGCATACTGCCAAAACCCCTAAAAGATACCTGTGAATCTCTCACTGCAAGCACCAAAGTGTGTTTTCAGAACTGAGAAACCAGCAAAAGAAACCTTTGAAAGGCTCCAGTGAAGACAAAGTCAGTGAGCAATAGCAATGGAGAAATTTCTTGTAGTTTGTTGGAATGATTCCAAGGGAAAACAAAGAGATACTACAGCAAAATCCAATCTTCTAAGAAAAGAAAAGGAAAGGAAAGACCTGAAAGGAAAAAGTGCTTGTGGAATAGGAGATAAATGTTAGACATCAAATCCAGATCATATGCTATTAAAAGCTACAAGTAAAAAGTCAAAACCACCGAAGGAAGTGTTTGCTGAGGGCAGAGATATCAAAGGGGAAGGTGGTGATTCATTTCTAAGACTTCAAGATTGAATCAAGAGTCAACAAACAGACCCAGGAGACTTCACTTACACACTCTCATCCTGCCCTGTTAATTTGAGTGAAGTTTCTAAGCTCTTTTGTCTAAGAGCTTATGGTTGATCCAGTCCTACCCAGGAGAAATTACCAGCTACAGCCAATTCTCTCACCAGCTGTTATGAAATAGCTGACAGGGAACAATGATCTCCTGTGAGTACTATGGAAACAGGGATGAATGGCATTTTATGGAATAAATCAATATTTACTGATAAATTATGAAAAAACCACAGCTCCTTCCTTCTTCCAAACAAGACAGATCATCCTTAAAATAAATTTGGTTTGGATCAGAAAGGAGATGTGCTTGGCCCTACAGAAGCTCTGGATAGACTTGGCATCTCAGCAAGAACATACCAGGGAAGGCACATGGATGGTGGACAGAACACTGTCCTGATGAACACTGAAGGGGGGCAGTATTCTCCATTCCATAGAAAAGACAACTGAGGGAAGTGAGACAGAAGTGTTTAAAATCATGGGCTGTGAGAGAAGTATGGCTGGAGACCCAATCACACCAAAGCCAAGTGGAGATTGAATGCAGGAGGCTCAAAAGAGACAGGGGAAGGTGGCCCTTGGCACAACAGCCCATGGTGAAGTCCTTGTCACAGTCATGCATGTGCCACTGTCTGCATCAATTGGGACAAATGAATTCATGGAAATTAAATCCACCAAGGGCTATTAAATGCAACTTATGGTTTATTAATTCCCTTAGCCCACACAGAATCACAGAATCATTTGGATTGGGAAAGCCCTCCCAGACCATGGAATCAAAGCTGTACCCAATCCCCACCTTGTCCCCAGCCCAGAGCACTGAGTGCCACATCCAGGCCCTCCTTGGGCACCTCCAGGGACGGGGACTCCAACCCTCCCTGGGCAGCCCCTTCCAGTGCCTGACCACCTATCAGTGAGGAAATACACTCTGTTGGAAGTATTTTGGGCACAGCATCAGTCCCTGCTTGCTGTGCTCCTGCCTCCTCCTTGGGCATTGCTGTCCAAAGAGACAAAAGAAAAAAAAAAAAAGAGCTTTGAGATGGGAGTTTGGTCTGACCAAGGCCAGTGTTCTTATCTTCGAAGCAGAGATCTGTTCATTAGAGAATTATTCAGACATTCACTAAATCCTGCTTTCTCAAAACCGGAAAAAAATTGGATTAATTGGATAGAAATAAGCATGTGAAATCTAGCTGGAGGGGTGCTAATGCTAACACCACATTCTTAAGACATCTTCCTCTTGAGACAATATTATTTTGTGGCTCTCAGTGTTCCAGTAAATAACAAATCAATAATCACTTTAGCTGAAGGCACAAAGGCTGCAGCTTTACCAGTGATTGTATCCAGTTCCACTCTCTGGCACAGAGGCTGTTAATACTGGGAAAATCTCTTACTCTTCCATTTCAGAATTGCCACATCCAAACAGCCTGGTAGGAATGGCCCCACACCAAGCACTGAACTAAGCCCAGCACTTTTGGGGAGAGTTCTCACCAGTCCAGTGGTCCAATGATGAGGCTGAGCAAGACCCCTGGGCACTTTTCCTGGTGGAGTCTGCACTCAGGAGGGGCCCACATTGGTACTGAGGCCTTTTCACAGGTGCCAGAGCTACCTGCAAGCTCAGGAAATCAGAAAGCCCAGAAATCCATCCCTGGGATCCCAGCACAGCAAGGACATGGACCTATTTGAGCAAGTCCAGATGATGCACCAGGATGATCAGAGGGATGGAGCAGCTCTGCTGGGAGGAAAGGCTGGGAGAGTTGAGATTGTTCAGCCTGGAGAAGAGAAGGCTTTGGGGTGACCTCACTGTGACCTTCCAGTACCTGAAGGAGCCAGCAAGAAAGATGGAGAGAGACTATTTACAAGGGCCGGGAGTCACAGAACAGGGGATAATAGCTTCCCACTGCCAGAGGCAGGGATAGATGAAATTTTGAGAAGAAACTCTTGGCTATGAGGGTGGGGAGGCCCTGGCACAGGGTGCCCAGAGAAGCTGTGGTTGGTCTGTCCCTGGAGGTGTCCAAGGCCAGGCTGGATAGAGCTTGGAGCACCCTGGAATAGTAGAATGTGTTGCTGCCCATGACAGGGGTGGAATGGGATGAGCTTTAAGGTCCCTTCCAAATCAACCCATTCCATGTTTTTATGGTTCTATGAAAAAAATGCAAATCCAACATGACCAGCATCAGACATGTTCCAAGCTCAAAGAAGCACATGCTACATCATTTCTTCAAAGATGTGTTGGAAATTGAAGGAACGCTCGGATAATTTCCAGGCATTGTGGGTAGGAATAGGCATCAAAAGGGGCTATCACCAGCTCAGCTGGGCCAAAGGACATGAGACTGACACTCTCCAGCATCTCCCATCCCACTCGAGCACATGCTGCATGGGAAATACCAAGGAAGCAACTTAAGACCATCCTTTCATTGGGAACCTACAAAGTCAGGCCCAAAAGTTATGCTTAAGGGGAGGTAGTTACTCATCTGAGGTCAACAGAACTCAAAGGTGTGGAGGAAATTAGGGAATGCAGCTGTGCCTGTTCCTGTCTGACCAATGAACACTTGGAATGGGTCTGGATACAAAATCTGCAAGCTCTGGTCCTGTACCAACCAAAGGACTGATGAAAATTAAAATGATCACTGAAATGGAGAAAGTCTCTTGAAGAAGGGAAAATGGAAGAGACAGTGTTGTCTGCACTTCGACAGCCAGGTGGGATTAATGCCTTCCAGCCACAGCCCCAGAGGTCTGGCAGCTGTCAACTCCCTGCACACTTGATGAACTAATAGGCTCATCAGAAAGAAATTAATTGTCTTCCAAAAGCATCCATCTAAGAAAGCTGGAGTGACTCAAGGTCTGGGAGGTGCCTGTTTCTCTCCACTGGCTCTGTGCAATCTCTGTGCAAGCCCAGGCACATCCAACTGACTATAACACATTCAGATGAATCTTAGGCAAGATGAATCCTACAACGAGTTTTGCAAGTGCATTACTAATGCAGCTACTCTGCTTTTCTCAAGGGAAAATGTGGTGCTCTTCACGCTGTGTTAAAACAGATGTTTTCAGCTGCTTTTTATTTTAAGAATTCCCTTTTGGCCATCTGAATTTTAAGCCCTGCATACAAAGACCATTATTTATCTTAACGGGGGTGTATCACTCAGAGCACCATGACTGCTCTGAGGTTACCACTTGCCATAAAGGTGATTATGTGCAAAAGAACTCTCACCCACTGATGCATTTGAAGGCATGACTGGACTTGCAAGGTCAGGTGGCACCAATAACTCCCATTTCTCACACAGCCTCTTCGATTGATTTTGTTGTTTTTCTCTGATAATAAAGCTTCACTGCATTTCTCTGATCTAGCCCTACCTCTAGCAAAGGTTTTGCCAATAGTAGAAAGCAAACAGAACTAAATCCTTCAAATAATTATGGTCTAAAAGACCCAGGTGGGCATCTTTTCTTTTACTGCTCTCACAGTGAAAAACCCAGAGAAATCTTCTTGTTGCTGAAGTCAACAAAGAAGTTTGAACACATATAAAAAGAAACCTTTTGACAAAGCTCTACTTTGAATTAATTTACCGAGATTTCAACAGTGGCATGAAAAGAGTCAAGAATAAGATTGAAAATATATTCTTTAGTCCCCTCACTTAGGAAATACACTTAGGAAATTGAAGTATCACTTTGCAAAGAAGCTAATCTTGGTGCTGTGCCCTTAAGATGAAGGGAAGATGTTTTTATGTGGACACAAGAAGAAATAAGTTTTCAGCATTCTGTATGTTACACTGTAGAGAAGGAAGGAGAGCGGAGCGATTAAGGGATACATGGAATCACAGAATCACAGAATGGTTTGGGTTGGAAGGGACCGTGAAGCCCATCCAGTGCCATCCCTGCCATGGGCAGGGACACCTTCCACTGTCCCAGGCTGCTCCAAGCCCCAGTGTCCAGCCTGGCCTTGGGCACTGCCAGGGATCCAGAGGCAGGCACAGCTGCTCTGGGCACCCTGTGCCAGGGCCCCCTTATCCTCACAGGGAAGAACTTTTTTTCTACTAACTTGCTTCAGCTTCTCTTCTGAAAAATAAAAATATTTCAGTGAGACTGAAAATTTTAGCAGAACCATTTTGGATGAAAGGAAGAAGTAATGATTTTTGTACTTTCTGCTTTTCAGTGCATAAAAAAAATACAACATAAAGTAGTTAGGCAAGAAAAAAATATGAGCAGAGTGAACTATTCTACACAATATTTTTGACTAATCTTTGCCTTTAAAAACATAACCTGGGAAAACACGAGACTGAGAACTTTTCAACACGTCATCAGTTCTTTTTTGTCCTAATTTTGCTTAATTAAAAAAAAAAAAAAAGAATGTTAGCCTAACAGTGACTAGTTGTGGACAAATGTTTTTCTCCTTGCCCTTAAATCTCAGCAGGGACTGTCTGGAAATCACCAGGGAATGCTCAAAATCTGAAAGAAGGACAGGAACACCAAACAGAAAATCTCTTGGTTTTAAAGGTTTCCCTTCTGTTTAGACTTTCCACTTTATATCTAATCATCACTTGAGATATACACACGACAGAGCATTGCAGAAATATATGTAAAAGTATCACTTTTGACTCTCTTTTTGACAAGCAAGTGCAGAAATTCTTTTCATACCTGATGGACCTGAGTCCTGCCCTGAGGATGTGCAGGGTTGGAGAACAGAAGCAGAGGTGGAGTGAGCCCATTGCTGAAGCTGCCAGAGTGGAAACTCCATTATCTGGAAAAGTTAGGGAATCTTCCTGTTTCTGGGATGAGGGTGTTATGTAAAAGCATGGAAAGAAAGTGCCCTGGTGATAAAAGTGCCCTGAGTCCGCAGTGCTGCAGGGGTACACAAGAAAGTGAAACAAGTGTTGGGGAGAGGACTATTCCCAGGCAGTGAAAAGCAGCACGAGGAGCTGGGGCTCCATAAAGTTTTGAGGGAGCAGGACCACCTTTGCTGCAGCACAGCTGGCCCAGAACCAGACTGTGTCCCCACCCTGAGCACATGGTGCTGCTGCAGTGGCAGGAGAGCAGTGCCAGCCCACCTCTGTGCAGCGCTCAGTCTCCTCCAACCTCAGGAACAAGATCCCAGTGCTCAGAAATGTGGTGGATATCCCACTGTGTAGAAGCCACTAAACCAACGCAGTCATTCAGAAAGTGCTGTGTGTTAAACCTGACAATATGATAAAAACCAATGGAAATCACAAAGCCAGGCTTCACCAGATCTCCAGTGCTAGCAGCTCCTGGACAACTTGGGGAAGAGCAATGTCCAAATCCTCTGGGAGACCCTGAAAGCACTTTATGACAAGGCATTTTGTCAAGAATAAAAATTCAAAGCCAACTTATTTTTTCAGTCAGCTCAACTTGTTCAATTTAGACAAAAATATCCCAAACTTTGCAATTTTGTCATTTCGTAGATATTCTCTTTATTTTTCTCTTAGCTTCGTCTCTGGCTGATTATTTCATTAAATTAGCTCATAAGCGTGACAGTTTGATTCCTATTAGAGGCTGTAGTGAATTTGTTCAGACACGGACAGCAACACCCAGGATCCCTACACTCGCTGAATTCCTACAAACACACCTGCATTTGTGCCTTTTTCACAGAAATGTCACATGCCAAGTAAAAATTTCAGGATAGTTTACACTAAAATGGTTCATTCAGCAGCCAGGCTTTCTCATCCTGGAGTTCCCAATTCTCACTCTAAATGAAATTTAAAATAGCCTCACATTTTCCTCTTTCTGTCCTCTGAGAGGCCAGCTTGCACAGGTCTTGGAGCAACCTGGTCTAGTGGAAGGTGTCCCTGCCATGGCAGAGGGGTGGAATTGGATGGGCTTTAAGGTTCCTTCCATCCCAAACCATTCCATGATTCTACAATGGGCACTAACTCAAGATGGACAACTTACAGTCATCATTCTGCAAGGTCACATTAAATCATTAAAATTCACTAAATAAATACAACTTGGCTCTGAAAATCTATTAAGAGTTAACATTTAGGACTGATTATTTCCTGCTCAGAAAAAGCAGAAAGTATGTATTTCTATTTCAATCAGTATTTTTACCATATATTAACAGAGAATGACCAGACATCTGAGAATTCCCTTGTTTATATTTTGCTTTTGGATAGGGAAATGGATGCCAAGCTAGGAAGAACAATTGCTTGACAGGAGTTGTTCCTGAATGTTTAAAAGAAAGTTCCATGTTGCAAGACATTTGGAACAGACTGACGCTTTGCAAACAAAAATATCTTTTATCTCTCAAATTACCTCACATTTATAGCAAAGCCATACCTAAATCATCAGGACAGGGAACTGTCAGCCTGTTGGAACTTGGCTGTGCATGAAACCCGATGTTTGCCTTGTTCTGTCTGTCTAGAAACTGAGAATCTGAGAACCAAAGCTCCTTAAAACTGCATCCCATAGAAAGAGAGCCCAAAAAATCAAAAGGCCGTGTCGTAGCGTTTACCACTGCCCTGCAGTGCGTCAGTCAGAGCAGGCTGCACTGAAGAAGTCTCTAATGACGCATCTTCATGTCAACAACGTTAATATCAAATTTCTTCTTAACTTGGTGTTGAGGTCAGTTTTTTGCTTTCTCAAATGCTTAGTTCTGTTTTTTTGGTATTTCAGGTGAAGTCCCATATATACCACAGAAAACACCTCAGGAATCAGACGGCAATCCCTGGTCTTAAACAGTAACCAAAAATAAAGATTGGGATACCCTGACCGCTCCTAAAGGTGGATGGTGCTGCAGGAAGCAGGGCGACGGTGTCAGAGCAGCACACAAAGCTGGAGGGTACGGACAGACTGACGCAGGAACCATCACATCCACCTTCATGGAGAACAACCGAGCAGCCACCAGGGCAGGTGCTCCCTCTCCCTCCGCTCCCGCAGCCCTCACAACGCCGCCGTCCCCTCACGCCACATCGCCCCCACGGGCTGCGTCCGGCCGGGGCCCGGGGTGGCGCCCTGAGGGACGGGCTGAGGTAAGATGGCGGGAAATGGGAGCTCCGGTGGGGAGCAGCTGAGGGAGCTGGGAGGGAGCTGGAGCCCCAGGAGCAGCTGAGGGAGCTGGGAAGGGGCTCAGCCTGGAGAAAAGGAGGCTCAGGGGGGACCTTGTGGCTCTGCACAACTCCTGACAGGAGGGGACAGCCGGGGGGGTCGGGCTCTGCTCCCAGGGAACAGGGACAGGAGGAGAGGGAACGGCCCCAGGCTGGGCCAGGGGAGGCTCAGGGTGGATTTTGGGGAGATTCCTTCCTGGAATTTGTTGTCTGGCCCTGGCACAGCTGTCCAGGGCAGGGGTGGAGTCCCCACCCCTGGAAGGGTTTAACAGCCCTGTGGATGTGGCACCTGGGGACATGGGCAGGGGTGGCCTTGACAGTGATGGAGAACAGTTGGACTCGGTGATCTCAGAGGGTTTTTACAGCCTTAATTATTCTGTGATTCTAAAGCTGCATGAGCATCCTAAGCTCAGTGAGACTGAAGCTGTGCACTGCTTTGGGCACTTCTTTTTGTTTCAAATTATGATAATTTTAAACATACTGGAGGCTGCATGCAGCATCTTTTACCTACAATTATTTTATCTAAGGACACACAGAGATACCAGAAGTCCCATAAACAAATGGCAGCACCCCACGTTCACTTTCACAGAAGCCCAAGATTTTAGGAGTGAAATGTGTGAACTATCACTGAAAACGGACCCGACAGACACTCACACACCTCAGAAAGCTCGGAAATCCTTCCTGCCTGTGTCTCTCACTTTGAACTGTCTCCTGCGCAGCACTTGCACGGTTCACAAGGCCACACATCACCTTCCTCTTCCTCTTCTTCCTTCTCATCCCTGGCCATTTCAGCGTTATCCATTAACACACCTGAGTAACCCCAGCCCTTGCCAGCCTGATCTGGCTTCTCACTACACTGAAATGTGTGTTTATTTTGTTCAGCGGCTCCTGAGATAGCGTGGCACATCACACGCAGCCCCAGTTGTTAATTCACCAAGGATTCCTGGCAGTTGGTGCATGGATGGGGAAGGCTTTGATGTCCCTGTTTGTGCTGGGTTCAGACCCATTTCGGCAGATATTGATTACCTCAGGCTGAACATGTTGGCAACGAGGGCTTTATGTTCCTGTAGTGAAATACTTTTCCCTCCATGCTTAATAACCAGGAGAATTCAGTACCCCTCACTGGGGTGGCCAGTCTGACGTGACACAGGCCACAAGTGTCTCAGCAGCTTGCTACTTAATATTCTTTATAAATAATGATTTATCTTTTAACTTTGCATGGGGGAATTCTGCTGTGGTATTTTCCCTGCAGGGGATAAGAAGCCAAGGGGTCACACCCATGTCCCAGCAGTCAGCCTTCCTCTGCCTCTCCAGATGACATTGGAACTGCTAAAGATGGAAGTTAATAAATGGCCTTTTCTTGCAAAAATGCTGGTTATGACTAATATTGAGCAGCGTTGCTGTGGCAGAGCATGCACCACAGCTGGGACCAGCCCCTCCAGCCAGTGTCCTGCCACAGGCAGTCCCAGCGTGACGAGCCTGTCACACCTGTAGTGGCTGTGGTGGGCAGCAGGTCAGACACTGGCCAGCCACAGTTAATGTGACCATTTGACCACAGATCAGATTGGACTGGGCTGGAGCCCTGCTGAGGGTCAGTGGAGTCTCATCCTTGGGTCGGTGGTCAGATTCTCTCTGAGGATCAGCAGCTGCCTGAGGGAATTCCTCAAAGCCGAGCCCTCGCCTCACTGAGGCAGTGACTGCACATTCCATAGAGAGGCTACTCCTCTAGACTCTTTGTAATTCTCATGTCAGTTGGGTAGTACCCATTCAATTTCACATTGCAAATCTGTATTCAAGGGTTTGTAGGGCTATAATTTCACTGATTTATCTGATTTCTAGAAATAATCTCATTTAAACACCTTCTTTGTCTCAGTTTTTACAATCTCCAGCAAAAGCAGCCTCCTGTGCTGACCTCATGTGACTGTGAGGAACAACAGTTCGCATTTCAATGTGACAAACTGTCCTGTTCCCCACGTTTCTGATATGAGGCCTTTAGGTATCACCTGTCTGACAGGAACACCTGAGCTGAACTGAGGGAGTAGTTTACCAGGGACCTGCTGAATTTCAGTATCTCTGGATCTTTGAATTGAGGACAGGCTTTCCAAGAGATTCTCCCTGGCTCCATCACAAACTACAACAGACCTGCATCACCATCAAGCTGACAAAGCACAACTCTCCCATCCACCATCCTGCACAGAGGAACCACCCACATAGCTACCTGGAACAAGTGGTAGGAAAATGTCAGTGAGGAGTGAGGGGATCACAGAATCCCAGAGTGGTTTGGGTTGGAAGGGACCTTAAAGCCCATCCAGTGCCACCTCCTGCCATGGGCAGGGACACCTTCCACTATCTCTGGTTGCTCCAAGCCCCATCCAACCTGGCCTTGGACACTTCCAGGGATCCAGGTGCAGTCACAGCTGCTCTGGGCACCCTGTGCCAGGGCCTCAGCACCCTCCCAGGGAACAATTCCTTCCCAGTATCCCTTCCATCCCTGCCCTCTGGCAGTGGGAAGCCATTCCCTGTGTCCTGTCCCTCCATCTCTTGTCCAAAGTCCCTCTCCAGCTCTCTTGCAGTTCCTTAGACACTGGAAGGGGCTAAGATCTCCCTGGAGTCTTCTCCAGGTGAACAATCCCAACTCTCTCAGCCTTTCCTCATAGCAGGGAATGCTGCCTAACAATGTTTCCTTAGAAAGAAAACAACTCCTTGAGTCCTTATAGGAGAGACTGGAAGGCCTCGATTATCCTGGGAAGGACATCCTGCAGGTTTGTTTGGAAGAGAGCAGAGGTGTTCTGTGCCCTACCTGTGATTCTGATTGTGAGAAGGGATATTAAATCCCTAATACGCCTTACTCAAGGGAAAAGGTGGTGAGTGACAGCAGCTTGAAACCCCCTGGGCAAGCAGAACTCTCCACAGAGGAAAGAAAGGGCCAAACCCAGCAGCACTAATATAGAGATTTTATTTTGACTGTATCGAGTTGTACAGCACATTTTGTTTGTCACAATGGCATCAGACTGACTGAAGAGTTTTTGGCCAGCACATTGTGACGCTGAAACTCACAAGAGCTAAAAGCAGTTTGGACTAATGGCCTGAATGGGAGGGCCAGCAGTACCTGGTTTCTGGCTTCCTCATCACTTGCAGTCATTCCAACATGTGCAAAACAGGAGCAAATCCAGTTTCTTCTGCCAGGCCAATGGTCATGCCTCCATGTCCGGCAATGACTGCAAGATACAAGGCAGGGGAGAATCTGAAGCAAAGTGCCTTCTCTTCCCAGAGCCATGTAGGTTGTTCCCAGTATGGAAAAGAAGCAGACTCTAAGGAAGTACAGGGTCTTCAGAAGATGAGCTTCACTTACACATCAGGATTTACAAAACCAGAGGCTGACAAGTCAGAGTGCAGGAAAGGGTCCTTATTTCATTCCTTCCGATGGAGATGACAAGCCATTACCAAAAGATCTGGGAGATCACAACAGTGTCAAGTCCTTTGCCTTGTTAGCAGACTAAGTCCTCCCTGCCACATACTGAGTCTCAGCTCCTGAAGTGCAGAATATATTGGAAAGAAAACGTACATTTCTGCAAAGAAACACCCCACTTTCAAACTCTTCTTCCTGACTAGTATCCACAGATGCCTTACAGAGGAGGAAGGAGGGATGCTCCCTGAAGGACCTAGGGATTACAAGCCCACTGAAGCCCACTTTATAAACATTTCTTTCTTTTTAAACCCAGTTCTTTGTGTTTAGGATGAATTGGGATTCCTGCTCTCTAGTTTAAAGGAGAAGCAGAGAGGCATCTACAAGTTGGCAACTCTGAACTTTGACCGCTGTACAGGAGACAAAAAAAGAAGTCAAATTCAAGAGGCATTTCAGGTAGCACTGGGGCAAGTCAGAGAGATTGTTTCCACCACTGAACAGATGCCACATGTCATGGTTATCACTGCAGCTTGGCTGTACATCCTAAAGTGAAAAGCACAGACTGTAGTGTCTATGTCAGCCAGTGTCCTTCCCCACCCCTGTTTTGGTATCAATGCTTCATTCTCCCTTCTTCGGGTTACATTAAGTGCACAGAAATATATAGCAGCATTTGGACTGAAACCCTCACATACACCAGACAGCACATTCCAGGAGGTAAAACAACACATTATGGCCTATACCCTCAAGGTATCAAGTTTTCAGGATAAAGAGCAGTAGGAAGTGGAGAGCTGAGGGCAGAAAAGGGGAGGAGGAGCAACACAGGAACACAAGTTCTGTTTCCATGCCAGGAGAGGATCAGGGTGCCATTCCTGTGTTAGCACCAGGCTGTGACACGACCGCAGACAAAGCAGACGGGCAGAGCAGAAGTGAAAAGCCAATCTCCCATCTCCCCATGGTGCTGGGGGAAGGGACAGAGTCCAGTGCGACACCGATCCCAGCGGAGCCTGAAAATGGGGCACGATCTGCTTGGCCCTTCTCAGCTAGAATGAATTTCTCTTCAGAGCCCGAGAGAAAATCAATTAGTGATGGCTAATGAGTCTTGTTCACCAAGCTGATCACAAATCACACTCATGGAAAGAAAATCTACAGATCTGCTCCAGGCTGAGGCCCTTCCAATGCCCGTGGGACCATCAGGAGCTTGCCTTCTTCCTTCTCACACAGCAGCCTGCCTTTGGAGGGGAAGGTGGTTCTAAACATGCCTTTCTATTGCTTTGGGGGGACTTTGCACAGGCAGGAGCTGTAAAAACATTGCTTTCCAGCCCACAAAAGGAAGAGGCTGTGATCTTCTCTCTGCCCTAGGCCATCAGGGCTACAACACACGGGCCCACCAGCTCTGGGGTGGGGACACAGCAAACTCTCTGATCTGAGCTCCCCTGCTCCAGCCCGGCAGCGAGGCTGCTGCAGACAGTGCATTCCGGCTTGGTGTTCAAGTGTTGCACCAAAGGCCTTCACAGTTATCCTGGAGGCAGAGTCACCCTTCAAACCCATGAGAGAAAAGGCTGGGCTTAGACAGGTCCCTTGTCTGGCATTCAGCTGGAAGCTGTGGCAATGGGTTTCTTCATATGTTGGCTCATGAGCTCCCTGGCACGAGACACTTGGATATGGTCATAACAGGAGTTACAAACGAGGACGGGGTCATACAACTGCTGATCAGGGATGGGCAGCTTCAGATGGCAGCAGGTAGCACAGAACACATTCCCACAGTTCCTGTCAAGAAGCAAGAAAATCAAGTGAGAAGAGAGCTGGGACCATCACAGCAGAACTTCAGCAAGCACAAAGGGTCCAGGTCAGGGCAAAGCACCAGCCTGACTGAATGTGTTTCTTGTACTATGGTCAGCAGTGCAAACAAACTGCTAGTGTTGACATTGCTGTCCCAGAAGGGGATCAAAGGCCTTGGAAAAAATAGAAGAACAATGCAGAATGGAAGTCTGCAGGGAACTGATGAGGCCTGCCATGTAGTGGAAAGACCTAAAAGCTTCTCCTGGGAGCTGGAGGAAACAGACCAGGCAAAAGGGCATTTTGTGACACCAGGCTGAGGAGAGGAGGAACCTAGAGTGCTGACAATTTTACCTGCAGTGATGCCTCCGTTTGGCCAGCCAGAACTCACAGTCGCAGTTGAAGCAGTGTGAGGCCATGTGGTCTGGGACCCACCGTGTGACCTAGGGCAGACACCAGTCAGCTCCCATCTGTAAACCCCCAGTGACAGCTCTGGGCAGGCTGGGGGTGGCTTTGGGCCACACCTCACAGTGAGCCTACCCCCACCTGAGCCATTAGCAGCAGAGGATGTGTCAAGGACATGGTCACTGCCTCACTTCCCAGACCACTCTCTGCTGCTGTGCCCACCCAGGTCAGCTGCAGAAAACATTCCCTCCCATTGCATCACAGCTCCACGATGGGACACACACCTCAGTCTCCTTCTTATCCACGGGTTCCCAGCTTGCTTCTGACAAACAGTCCTCACTGTGGTCAGAACAGAAATCCTCCGTGTCACTGCTGTCTGACTCCTTAAGACATGTCTGCAAAATGAGACCAGGTCACCAATGCCCTCTGCTGCAGGGCACACACTCCAGGGCATGCCTGCTCCGCATGCTCTGTGCTGGTGAGGGGCACCTGGGTGGCTCCCAAGCCCCCAGACATGGGGAGAAGCATCTGTGAGTGTGTAGGAGTTTGGTCCTGGAGCAGCAGAGATACCTCTGGGTGGATGAGGACATGGCCAGGCCGGGGACACGACTGAGAGAGGAACAATCTTTCCCACCCCCTCCCAAAGGTATGGAGAGCTGTGGGTTGGAGAGGGAGGTGTGCAGGGCTACAGGGACCTGGCATGGGGTGTGAGCAGCCTGTACTCACAAAGTCATCCTCGTAGTCCACGGGGGGCTCGGCTGGAGGGGCGCAGAAGTGGCGAATGTCCAGGCGCAGCTGCAGCTCCCGCACCTGCCGGCGCAGCTGCTCCACCTCCTGCTTGTAGCTGGCCTCGATCTGACGCAGGCGGTGCTGGATCACATCCGTGGGGAAGGGCAGCCCATCGTCGTCCAGGTAGAGAGGAGGCACAGGAGAAGGACATTTTGGTGGCAGGTGCTTGGAACCAGAGGCTTGTTTCAGGTGACAGGGCAGCCACAAACGGCTAGGCTTCTCGAAATGTGTGCTCACATGGCCAGCACAGGCCGAGGGCTTCCCACCTTCCCTGCCAGACCATGGACCACTGAGGCACAGGCCTGGGGCCCGCAGGGGTTTGCTGCTCAGCCTCTTGCTACAGCAGCCATAGGTGAGGAGGTGTCTGGGTGCAGGGTCCCCATTGGGGAGTGATGTCACCATGCCTTGAAAACTGTCCCAGTTGGACCCCAGGAAGGAGAACTCGCTGCTTTGGCTCTGGGAAATGGGCTTGCGCCATTGCTCCAGCAGGAGCCTCCCTGGCTGGCCAGACTCCTCAAAGGGTATGCTCCGGCCAGCATCACATCTGCCCTTGTCTGCATCTGGGCATGAGATACCCAGGGCAGGGCCTGAGATGTCCTGAGAAGGGCTGCCTGGTGCCAGGGACTCCTGGCTGGAAATATCTGGGCAAGTGGTGATTCTTTTGGGACAGCCTTCTCCGTTGGACACCATGCCACCAGCCGTCAAAGGTTCCTGGGGACAGGTTTCCAAATGCCTTCCAGAACTGGTGGAAACCTTGTCACTGTTTTCCTGTCCAGAAGGATTTGAATCTGGACCTGTGCCATCCAGTTCCTCCATGAGTGTTCCATTTCCCTCTTCTGCCTCCACAGGGACACTGCTGGCTGGCACAGCAGCCTGGCTGCCCAGCTGCCTGCTTGGCCCTTCGTGCTCAGCGCGGCTGCTGCCTTGCAGGGGAGGGTTTTCCTCCTTCTCCTCCCTGGGCTGTGCCTCTCCTGTGGCCACTGCAGCACCTTCAGCCCCCTCAGTGCTGGCATGCCAGGCTTCCAAGCCCACCCGCACCTCCTGACAGTGGTTGTTCAGGTTGGGGTCACTGGATGTGCGGGTCAGAGGGCTGCTGGAGTCACAGGCTGAGAGCAAGTCATCCATAGATCTTGTCTTTGGTAATCTAGAACCCAAAAACAAAGCAAATCTCACAATAAACCCCCCAAAACTTCCCTGGTTTCAGTCAAAACTGAGATAAGGGCAGGGAAATATTCCCCATTACAGCTCCAGGAGTGGGTGGAGAGGGGCAGTGCAGCTGCAGGAGCTGAAATGCACACCACCACAATGTGGCCTCCTGCCTTTGAGGTGCAGCAGGGACCTCAACTCCTTCTCCAAGTGGCTGGGGCACTGCTACAGAGCTCTTGCTCCCACAAGGAAGATGAGAACAACAACAGGAAAACTACAAGGAAAGGAAGATCTGGGGGTATGCAACACCCTCAGCCTGACACTCTAAGCTCTTACCTGTCCAAACACCTGCCACTGAAGTCCTGGCTCTGAGATCCAGGGGGCATGTAGATGTCCATGTCCTCCTGTCCCAGAGGATGTGGCGAGGAGGCCGGGAGGTACACGGCTGTCCAGAGGTGCAGGGCGCGCACGTGGCACACGGGATGCAGCACCTGTGACACCGCCCGCGTCAGAGCCCAACGCCACGGAAACCCTTCCGCCCCTCCCCAGTGCCTGCCAGGGGAAAAGCCTGGACAGCAGGGCCAGGAGCTCTACTGACCTGCTCGGATCCGGGCATATAGAGCAGGTTGTGGAAGTTCTTGTTGCCAGCCCGCAGCAGGGACCACACAGAGCACGTGCGCTTGTAGATGTTGTGCATCTCGCGCTCGCAGGGGCTGTTCCCCAGGAAGGTCCCGTAGAGGCAGGAATACGTGTGCTGCACCAACTTCACCTGTGGCATGGAGGGGGAGCCACACTCAGAGTCACGGAGAAAAAGGGGCTCCTGTCTACAGGGAACATCTCTTCCCCTCCTCTGGGATGGCTCATGCACTGCCTGCCCTGGGTGACCTCACTGCTGTCCTTGCTTCCACACTGGGCAGGACAGGAAAGTAACACTCAACTGATGAGTGTTACTAGAACCAAGTGACTCTCTAGAACCCTCTCCTGCATTTTTTGTTAAGACAGAGATTAATTTTTTCTCCCTACTTTACTTTTTAAAAAATATTTCAGACCCATATAGCTCTGAGATATGTGAATCAAACCAGTGCTGCTGCTGGCATCTGAATTCCTTGGGCTGGAAAGGGACTGAAGAAGGGACTCAGGAAAACCAGAGTATATAAACCTCTACCACCCCTTCATGGGAGAACAGATTTAAACTAAAAGAAAACAGATTTAGATAAGATGTTAGGGAGAAATTGTTCCCTGTGAGGGTGGTGAGGCCCTGGACCAGGCTGCCCAGAGAAGCTGTGGCAGTCCCATCCCTGAAGGGGTCCAAGGCCAGATTGGACAGAGAAATCTGGGGTAGTGGAAGGTGTCCCTGCCCATGGCAGGGGATGGATGAACAAGATGGGCTTTAAGTTCCCTTCCAACCCAAACCATTCTGATCACATCACAATGTCCCAGGTTCTGCAGACCTCTTTTCTTTCAACTCCAGTACTGTAAAACATCATGACCTTCCCTCTGTCTCTGCTCACATGTACTTCTTACCAGAAAAGCTTCATTAAATTCGAAGAGGCAGGGAAATTGCTTCAGAAGCTGATGAACAGCATCCAGCCACTGGAGAAAAACTGGGCACTGCTCGTTCTGATCTTCCACCTTTTCCTGATGTCCACAGCGATCCCCAAACTTGTGACCAAAATCCAGCCAGTCTGATTCAACGAGCACCTGGAAGCCCTGTAATTAAAAGAAAACACAACTGCAGAGACTTTTCTGAGGACAGGTGGCAGGACAAAGCAAGCCCCATCCACCAGGAGAGGCTGGTAAGGAAGCTGCTGTGGTGTCTCGTTTGGGAGCAAATCTCACCAGAGCTGGAGGTTTCCAGACACAAGCAAACAGTTGTTATGTCTATGCAGTAACCAGCTCAGAGAGTTCAGAGTAGGGAAGCAGCTGAACTTTGAGCACAAGATGGTACTTCCCACAGCACTTCCCCAGGCTGGGCAGAGGAGGGAGGAACAGTTCACCCAAAACAGGCAGAAGACAACAGGGAAAACTCAACACCCACCACAGCAGGTCAGAAACACCACTAAGCTTATTCCCAAATGCAATCCTGCTCCTTTCCATGGGGATTCTGAGATAAAAGCTGCCTTTGAACAGACATGAACTGCAGCAGAGCACAATCCTACCTCCATGGTCCTGTAGTAAGGGTCCAGGAGAATCTTTGCCAGTGCCACAATCTGTGGAGTCCTGTCCCAGCCGTCAGAGCAGTGAACCAGCACAGGACGCCCTTCTCTGTCCATGGCACTGGAGACCAACACTGCTGCCTTCAGCATGACAGAGAGATGCTGCAGCCACTTAGTGCTCTCCAGGGCTGAAAGCCAGCTGCAAAGGGGAAAAAAAGGCAAGAAAATGGTTGCTTAGCTCTCCACTGAAGAAAAAAAAATGTATTTTAACTTCCATTTTCTTGGAGTCCTCAGTGCAAATCAGTCTTTTCTAAAACATGTCCCAGAGGAGCCAGGAAAGAAGAGCAAAGAAGCCAACCTCAAATTTATTTTTTCTCAAATACACCTATATTTTAGAACCTCCCAGAGGATACACACAACCAAGCGACACTGAGACAGTGCCACAATCCCTTCTGGATTAATGGATCAAAATTAACAGCATTCAAACACTGTGAGCACTTTTCCATCCCTCCATTTTTTCAGGTAGAAACCTGGGATAGAAAAGGAAAATGGAGTGAAACCCCCCCAGGTTACTGAGAGATATGACATCAAACTCAGCTAGAGAAGCATCACTCACTTGCTGGGGTCTGGTACTTGACTACAGACAGCACGCAGATACTGGAAGCTGTTCCGGATGGAGTGGATATTGGCCATGCCCATGAACACGACTTCACAGTTGGGGTAATACTCTGATATGAGACACAGGAACATTTAGAGAGAGCTACAGCAGCTACAGAACATTCTGAGCTGGAAGGGTCATCGAATCTAACTCCACTGCTACTGCAAGCAACTGCCTCCACACCCCAGTGCAGCTGCCCCTCACACACCACTCCTGCTGTTCATGGAGTCACTGCGGTTGGGAAAAACCTCCAAGGTCATAGAGTCCAACCATTTCCCAGCACTGCCAAGGCCACCATTGATGCATGTCCCAAAGTTCCACATCCACAGAGCTGTTAAATCCCTCCAGAGATGGGGAATCCAACACTGCCCTGGGCAGCTGTGCCAGGGCCTGACAACCCTTTAATGAAGAAATTTTCTCCCATATCCAACCTGATCCTCCTGTGGCACACCTTGATGCCATTTCCACTCATCCTGTGCCTTGTTCCCTGGCAGCAGAGCCTGACCCTCACCTGGCTGTCCCCTCCTGTCAGGGAGTTGTGCAGAGCCAGAAGATCCCCCCCCAAGCTTCCTTTTCTCCAGGCTGAGCCCCTTTCCCAGCTCCCTCAGCTGCTCCTGGTGCTCCAGCCCCTTCCCTAGCTCCATTCTCTCCTCATGGTCTTTCTTGTCCTAACTGACCCCAGTGGCCAGATAAGTGGGGTAGTCACTGCCCTGTGATCACATTATTGCTGGTACAGCTCAAGTGTCATTGACCTGTTGCTCACCTGGGCACACCCAGGCCCATGTTCAGCTGCTGCCAACCAGCACCCCCAGGTCTTTTCCACTGGGCAGCTTTCCAGTCACTCTGCCACAGCCTGGAGCATTCCAGTGGGGCTGTTGTGACCCAAATGCAGGACCCAGCACTTGGCCTTATTGAACTTCATCCAATTGGCCTTGGCCTGTTGATCCTGCCTGTCTAGATCCCTATGTGGGAACATGCTCCCAGAGACCAAGCAACAAAATGCTGTCCCAATCCCCAGCTGTGCCCTAAGAGCCGCTGCCCTGCCCAAGGGATGCTCTGGAATGTTCTTGGCCCTTGGTACCTTCGCATTCGCAGCCGCCTCCCTTGGCCCTGTTGGCCACAGCTGCCGTGTAGGACCTGGCATCGAGGATCAGCAGCTTCTGAGGAGTTCCTGCGTTCTCCACGCCCGAACACGCTGTCAAGGATGAGTCTGCAGGGACACACAGGGACTGAGCTCCTGGCACCTCCCTCCCTCCACACCAGTGCCACCGTGAGTGAGCCCAGAGAGCCACCCACACACTGCAGCCATGGCATAATGGGGCTCAGGTTCTCCCCCTGGACACTGGGGTAAAGCCCTGCCCTGGGACAGCCCTGGTAGCCCCTCTGTGATTTCCCCCATTCAGGAGGGCTGGCAGGAGCCATCTCACCGAAGTCGGCATCGCAGGGCTCGCTGCCATCGCTGCTCCCGGCATGCGGCGTGGCGCCCGACGCCCTTGCTCCGGGGTTCAAGGCACAGGCTTTGGCAATGGATGTCACCAGGTACTCGTCATCGGCGTTCCGCCAGCCCCACCAGCTGATCTCGGGCTGGCTGCAGCGCGCGATCACTGCCCCGTTGCGCACGTGTCTGCGGGGACACAAAGCCTTGCTGAGTCCCTGAGAGCGCAGGGCTGGCTGGGACACACTCCCTGTGCACAGCCGCACCTGAGCTACTCCTGGCTGTAGCTGCTCTGTCTGCTGCAGCAACTGCTCTCTCTACAGCACTGACTCTCTCATCGAGAAGTGAAAGAGGACAGGGAATCTCTAATAACCATTTTTCATCACCACAGCAGTGACAGAGAGGCTAAACCAGCCTCATACTTTTATTTACGATAATATAGAATATAGAAAATATATGTATATATATATAATTGTATCTAGATAGGACAGTGTTTATATATTAAACCAGAGAGAAGAATTTTAAATCATTATGGTTGTATTTTGGGAAAGTAATAGTTATTTCATAGAATCATGGAATGGTTTGAGTTGGAGGAGAGGTTGAAGATCATCTTGTTTGACCCCCCTGCCACGGGCAGGGACACCTTCCACTTGATTTTAAGGCTGTTCTGTTCTCTCCTTCTCTTTCTTTTTTTCCTCCCTCAAATTACAGACCCGTTGTTAAACCATTTCACTTATCATCTGTAAGTTGGGAAGATGAGCTCACTCGGCATCAGACCAGGGAGTTTCTGGGTGGAGGCCTGAGCTGGTGTTTATCAACAACCCCTAAATGTGAACCCTACCCTGGCTGTGCTTACTGAAGCCTGGCAGGAAGCCTGAAGTAGGAATCAGTGCATTTCTCACATGAACACATTGGTCAAGTCATTCCCAACCGGCCTGGAAAGGGAAGGGACTGTGATGTGACAAAGTTGCTGACAATAAAGAATGACCCAGAGTGTGAAATTAAGCATTAATACGTGAAGAGTATTTACAGATGATCAAAGCATAACGCCAGCTATGACACGGAGCAGTTTGGTGGAGATCCCAAAGGCTTTGAGGTCACTGGAGAGCTCTCAAAAGCCTCAACTCAGTGCTCAAGAGAAGCACGAAGGTAAAGAATGTGCTAACAGTTACTGGGAAAGGAGTAAGAAATAAAATATTATGGCTTCACATCTTAACCATCCTAAAATGACACAAACTCCTCTCAAAAAGGATCATGTTGTAGCCAAACCAAGCTCCAGAGATGGCACAGACGCAAGCAAGCACTGGAATGGTCATGCCACATTTCAGAAATACAATTATTTCTTGGACAACAAACAAAACCAAAAGTGGACTCATAGCCACAGTGCAATGTGGAACTACTAACTGGTTCCAGCACTTGGTGGCAAGTTCACCAAGTGACCATGAGACAGTCACTCATTCTCCCAAATGGGTGTAGGAAATATAAGATAGCAGATGCTCCAAAGATGCATCAGGAAAGAGCACCTGCATCCCTATTGTGTTTGTTATGTTTCCTTGAGGTGCTGCTCCTGCTACCTGGTCCTTCATCTTGGGAAAATGAACTGAACAGCCCTGAACCAGACCCACACACCAACCATGCTCAACCATCCCACCACCCCAGCTGCAGCATTTACCTGGAGACCACAGAATCAAGGAATGCTTTGTGGTGAAAGGGACCTTAAAGCCCATCCCATTCCACTCCCTTCATGGGCAGGGACACCTTCCACTATCCCAGGTTGCTCCAAGCCCCGTCCAACCTGGTCTTGGACACTTCCAGGGGAAGTGGATCCAGGGGCAGGCACAGCTTCTCTGGGCACCCTGTGCCAGAGCCTCCCCACCCTCACATGGAACAATTTTTTCCCAATATCCCATGTAACCCTGACCTCTGTCAGTTTCCTTAATGACATCTCACACATAATAACAATGAAGACTTTAAACTGAAGCCTTCCAAAGAAATAATGTTCATGTTTGGCCAAGTCAAAACACCATGGAGACCCTTTACTTTAAGTGCTGCTCTGTTTTGCAAGGTGACTTGCAGAGCAGTCACTCCCAGGAGATTTATTCCTGCCTTCAGGATCACTCAAGGATGGATAACAGAGAGCAGCAAAGCCTTTGTTTATAGTAGTAAATGAAACAGAGCCAAGGTGTGGACTTAAGCACCAGCCTGTGATCATCCAAGCCTGTTTGTGAACCACCCACAGCTCCTGGCTTGTGCCAAGCAGCACTTTCCCAGACAGCACCTGAGCACATTTTTGGGAAAGGCAGGTGCTGTGCCAGGGACTGCTCCCAGCATGCAGCTCGGGGGGCAGGACAGGGTGTGGGGCACTGCAGCTGCTCTGGGCAAAGCTGCCCATGTCGCCAGGGTCACGTTGAACTCACAAAACTCTTGGTTACACAAACTTCTGAGCACTGAACAACGGCTGGGGACCTTCAAGGGACATGGTGACCTGCCAGTAAACAAGGAAATGTGGCAGTACCAATGAGTGTGAAGCCACCAGCAAGCAGAAAGTACAGCAGGTGCCAGCAGAGGAACCAAAACCACAGCTAAGCTTGCAAGGAGCTTCCCAGGGTAGCAGAGCACTAGAACCTGACTCTGCCTTCCCTGCACATCTCCCCAGCACGAGCACAGGAACCATTTAAGGCCTTTTCTTACCTGGGAGTTTTGGGGAGGTTTTTCCTCAAAGGAAAAAGTTTCTTTCTTGAAACTGGAATGTCAGAAAGTGCCAGAGTGTTTTAACTTACATGGGGCAAATGATTCTTTAGGGATCCTCAGGTTAGTTTTAATGACTCAAGACCCTTTTCATGGTCCAAAGCTGCAATATGAAGTGCCTCTGTAGTTTATCAGTTGAGTTTTTCTCACAGATTCATTCTGAGCGCAACGCTAGAGACATCTGATACTGTCAGCACATGCCATTTAACCTCCAACAATCCTCCACAACGAATTAATACCTAGTTTAGTGGAAGGTAGCGGGGGGGTTGGAAGTAGACTATTCTCAAGGTCCCTTCCAACCCAAACCGTTCTGTGGTCTCCCCAGTCTCTCTGTTATTTCCTGGTCTGTGTCACTGTAGCAGGATGTGAGAGCCCGAGAGCAAGGCTCAGCCTTAGGAGTGGAGCAGTGCCTGCTGTCCCCTGGCAAGGGATGCCAAGCGTTGGGAGGAGCATTCCTGCTGCCACAGGCCCAAGGTCTCCTCAAGGTGACTGAGCAGACAGAGCCAGAACTGCCACACCATGCCTGTCTGCCTCTCTACTCAGCTAAATAATTGATTGCATCCTTTGCCTTGTTTTAGAAGTGGATTGTGCCTAGAGGCTCCTGCATCTTCCCTGAGCATCTCCACTGAGGACTGAGATGGAGACCTGAGTTTCTGTTTTGCTTAACAGCTAAATTATACTTTTTAAAAGAAATCTGATAATGGGGTACCTTTGGTGTCATGTTTTACAGCTCTGACTGTGACCCAGTGAGATCAGCCTTATCCAAAAGCTCTGAGGTGTATCAGAGTCCCTTGGGATGCAGGCACCCATCCATTCTCTCTTGAACTCCAAGTGAGGAGGAAGAGCTGAGTGTCAGACTTTTCATTTCCACACAGCACAAGGCACTGCAGAAGCAGCCATGACCCTCAAGGACCCTCCTGCTCCAAATACTTCAATCTTGAGGGCAAAGACTAAAAAAAATGCATGAAAATCAGAGACACATGGGCAAGCACTTGCCCCATCTTGTAACATCACCTCGTCAGCATCTTCTAATCTGATCCCAGGCTGCAAAGGGTTGCACTCAGCTCGTAAATTACTGGGTACCATTACAGAGATGTAAAGCAAGGAACAAAATAATTGCTGGAGTAGGAAAAAGACATGGCTTTGCCCTCGGGTGGGGAGGCACAGTGGGACAAGCTTCAGCACCAGGCCATTTTTAGCAAAAGGAATCATAGATACAATTAACTTCTTAGCTGAGTTGGCTACAAGGAGGGAAAGGCTCCATCCAGTAAGTTGTGCTCATTCCCGCTCTGCTGCAGAACTGAGTTCTAGAAGGAACACACACTGTTTTGCCACATCCAACAGCAAGCCATGAAGTGTGAAGATGCAGAGTTAAAGTACCTGGTTTTGCTTCCTGACTTTTGTATTTTCCAATACAGCTCTGATAATTTAAGGTTTTTTTTATATTTGGATTTGGTAACTGCTAACACAGAGTCTAAGGGTACAAAGCATAATGTACATTTTACAACAGCACAACTGCCTAGGTGCCCCTTTCCATCAGCCTCCCATTGGTTTCAAATACATCAGTCTCCCAGGAGACATATTTAATGAGGAAGCAGCCCCTACCCTGCAGAGCCCTGCTCCATTGGCTGCCTGGCCTCCTGCATCCCCCTCTAGATTATTGCTGGAAGACTGGTCAGAGAGTATCTCATAGAATTATAGATAATTCTAAACTGGAAGGGATCCCCAAGGATCATCCAGTCCAGGCCCTGGCCCTGCACAGACACCCCAACAATCCCAGCCTGGGCATCCCTGGGAGCTCCTGGAGCTCTGGCAGCCTCGGGGCTGGGACCATTCCCTGGGGAGCCTGGGCAGTGCCCAGCACCCTCTGGGGGAAGAACCTTTCTCAAAATCCATCCTAAACCTCCCTGATAGAGCTCCAGCCATTCTGCTGGGTCCTGTCCCAAGTCTTTAAAGAGCAGAGATCAGAGCTGTTCCTCCACTGCCCCTCATGAGAAGCTGCAGATTTGGGCATTCCCAGGTCTGTCCAGGCCTGCACACTCTGCTGAGCCTAGGGCACCCAGCAGGCTCCTTTTGGCTCAGATTTCTTTTCAAAGTAGCAGCCAGATGAGGACCAACGTGTGGGAAGATTTTGAAACTCTCAGAGAACTTCAATTTGACCTCATCTTGTAACACCTCTCGTAGGAGGAAAGTCACCAACACCTTCAAATCTAACTGAAAGCAGCAAAGGACAGTTTTGGAACCCTGCTTCTCTCTTCTGGAAAACACCATGCTGCAGATGGTGCTGGGAAAAGGAGCCCTGAGAGCACTTTGTTTGCAGGTGGGAGGCAAAAAGAGAAACAGCTCTCCTGCCACGCCTGTCCCAAAGCCCCTGCAGGACTATGAGGACATGGCAGCTGTCATGGGTTTGGGGGAGGGAATTTGAGTTTGCATTTACCTGTACACCACCACAGGGATCCTCTTCCATGACCTGAACGAAGCCACATTCTCCAGCTCCTTGTCAGTGATCCAGACAGGGACCAGCAGCTTCTGGGGATAACTGGAACAAAGTCTGGAGAAGAGAAAGCATGAAAGGCAAGATGAAGACTAAGCAATCAAAAATCTGCCCCAGAGCAGCTCACATTTCCGCAAATTCAACATGCAGGACTTTGGCTCTTGCTCCTCATATCTGTGTCAGTGCAGCCTCAACAAATGAGCCAAAACATCCTGTCAGGAATGAGCTGAGAGAAGACAACCTCTTTCACCTCAGGCCTCACCTCTGGGCTCATACTAAGTATCCTAGTACTTCCCAGGATGCCTTTGGAACAACCTCTGGATTTAAGAATTCATGAGGGTTTAGGGGAACAGTTGATAATTTACATGGAGTTTTTGTTTTCTTGTAGCAGGTACACACAGAGCTTCTGGTAAAGAATGGCCTACCACTTTCTGCCTGGCAGAACATGACACGTTGTTCAGTGAGGAAGACACAAATCTGCCCAGAAATTTAGCAGTGGGGATTGGAGGTATGCAAATAAAGTGACAGGAGTGAGATCTAAATCATAACTTGTTTGGTGGGGTGCCAGAAATCAAATTCTTATAGCTACCTGAACATGCACCAGCAGTAAGAGGAGAACTCTGAGAGCATAGAGCACTGCCAGAGGGCAGGGTGAGATGGGATTTTGGGAAAAAATTGATCCCTGAGAGGATGGTGAGACGCTGGCACAGGGTGCTCAGAGAAGCTGTGCCTGCCCCTGGATTCCTGGAAATGTCCAACACCAGGCTGGATGGGGCTTGGAGCAACCTGGGACAGTGGAAGGTGTCCCTGCTCATGGAAGGGGTGGAATGGGATGGGCTTTAAGGTCCCTTCCAGCACAAACCATTCCTGAGACTGTAGCACACACAAAATTCCAGGAGTGCAGGGGGGGCTTTCTAGCTCCTGCAGCTCCTCCCCTGCCCCTGCTGCTCCCAGCACAGGCTGAGGGCAGGCTCAGACACAGCAGTGCCTGGGAGCTGGACCAGCTGAGCCCCTGCAGCCCAGGCAGGCACAGGTGGGTACATGGCAGGGAACATCAAAGAGCAGCTCTGGCTCAAGGCTATCTCACATCATTTAGCAGGAATGTTTCAGGGCAGATGGGGAGCAATGTGAGGAGGGTGAAAGGATCCAGCCAGTAAGCTCCAGAGGGTGGTCTGGTGTTCCTGAGCCCAGGCTATTCCACCTAATGGCAACAGGCACAATTCAGTATTGGTTTATGGAGCTAGTGAAGAACTGCCTGCCACATTGGAAAATGGCACTGCAGTGTCTTGACAGCTCCTCTGAGAGCCCCAGGCAGAAAACAAGGGTGGCTAAGGGATAAAAACAACTGGGTGAGGAAGAGGAATTCAGGAAGCAAAATTAAAGCTGTCAGTTAAGAAGGTGAAGACCAGGTTGTCTGTGGTAGGATGTCTGGGCTTTGACATCTCTGAAATGCCTCAGATTCCGTAAGTAAAGGAGGTCAGGAAATTAGAGAAGCGGTGAAGCATGACTGAAGATGCAGGAATGTGGGAGAGGGTTAGCACCTGTTCAGGTCTGGAGGAACTTCTGGAATAGCTCAGTCTATACATGAATGGGTTTCAATGAAGTGCAAACAGTTCCCTGGCACCTCAGCTGAAACATGGGTGATGTCTTAAAAGTACAGACTGGGGAGAGGTAGTCCAGGTGAGGCTCAGGAGTGTATCTTCCAAGAGTTAAATCACTAAAACTCTATAGCCTTAGGAAAACAGTAAGATAGAAATCAGTAAAATTCAAGTAGGAAACAGGACATCTTTAAGAAGTGAAGCCAAATTCAAGCAGGGTGCATAGATACAGGCAATAAGGTCAAGACAAAGAGACATATCTTTCTACACTAGAATTCCAGAGGAATACAGTAGAGGAAGTGAAAACCCACCATAAGCAACTCTTAACAGTTGGCTTAACAGTATCTTATAAACTGATACGAGGAAGGATATCTGTGGCACCCTAAATTTCAGAGTACAACCTTTGTAGGAAGGCCGAAATAGGCTGAGCTTGTGAACAAAGGTGTGGGCAACTTCCAGGGGAAGGTGGGGGTTAAAGTGTGATGCTCAGAGTGACCAGCATCCATCAGATTGTGCATGGATCAAATCCCAAGCCTAAAGAGAAACAGGACAGCATTGAGGCAACACTACCAACTCCTTGAGTGACAGGAATGACATCTACAGAGGCTGGAAGAGAAGCAGAAAGGCTGCAAGGGCAGAAATTCCCATAGGAGATTTGTGTTGCTTCCACACAGAACACACAAGTGTCTGAACCAAAGGTGACATTTTCAGACACACCCAAGTGTTTCTTGGTGTTACCAGAAAAATCATACAGAAGTCTCTGACTCTTCCTTTGGACCTAAGCTGCTCCACAGTAGAATAACTGAAAAATCCCTTTGTTACAGCATTCATCACTCAGTAGATTCAATAATGTTTTTAGACGGGATAAAGCTCCCACAACACCACCACCAACAACACAAAGGGTTAAATTCAGTGCACTTGGGTTTTGAGTCAACATGGCTGTTGGGAGGGACGTCACTGCTCATGTGTGAGAGCTACTCAAACATCAGCGAACGAGCAGATAGGGCAGATTTAGATTTTTCAGAAGGGTTTTTTTGAGATTTTTTGAGTGCCTGAGTTTTTTAACAGGTGTGTCCACATAAAGCTGAAGGATGCTCCTCTTAGGAAACAGCACTCTTGAGAAGATAAGAAATAGTTCAGAACCTCAACAATCATTTTTCACCACAACAGGAGTCCTGAAGGGAACCACCTGCAGTGGGGTGGCCTGGAAAGCCCTGGGACCAGTCTGAGCCAGACAACAAAGGAAAATAGCCTTGAACTGTGAGGTTTGATGGCAGGAGAGGGCGGCTGGAACAACACAGACACAGGAATCGGCACCTGTGAACAAGGATCGATGGAAATCCTTCTTAACTCAGAAGTAACAATGAGGGAGAGGAATCGTGGAATATCCTGACACGGAAGGGATCCACGAGGATTGAGTCCGGCCCCTAGCCCCGCACAGGACACCCCAACAATCCCATCCTGTCCCTAAGAGCCTTGTCCAAGCTCCTGCTTCACAGAAGGCAAACACTGCTAACAGTCCTCGCAGACTTACTGTCCACATGTTCCTGTGGCAAATCCAAGCAGGGACAGTAATTATGACTTTCCAATGGTATGGATAGTATTAAAATTTATAGAGAAGTGTAAAAAAGAAGTTTGAATTAAAAGCAGTCTCAGAAATCCGTAGGAAACACCATCTGGCTAAAGCAGTAACAGAACTCCAGACAACTTTCTCCCCATAAACTCAAAGTTAAATAAAATCACAACTGTAAAAAGATGAAACTGGAAAATGAGCATCAACATGGGAGGAAAAAGTGGTTTTGGTTTTTCTCCCTTTTGTAAAGGAACTACACGTGTACCAAACGCACTACCACTAAGGCCGATATGAAACAACTACCTCAGAGAGCCTGTGTGGACCAGATGGGCAATGCTGGAGTGATCCCATTTCCCTGGGTATAAGATCCCTGAAGATGTGAGAGCCAGGAAGAGACCATGTAGTAATTTTATTATCATTGTATACTTTTATCAAGACTGAAGGAGTGGTTATTATAAGCTTCTATTGCTCTCATTTTACGATGGCTGTCGCCAGGAAGGAGATAATAGTTCTCAGATAAGGACATCTCGGAACAGACTTGAAAGAAGAGGAACAAAGCAATTACCTCGGAGTGTCCTGTCTTTAATAACACTGTTTTGCCAATGCAGGGAAATGAAAGATAAAAGGACTATAAACAGTTAAAAAGTAACCTGATCCCTGTGAATAGAGGCAGGTGGTTATGATCAAAAGCCAGGGCAGGATTTAAAGCCACACTCCCACAGCAGCAAGAGAGAACTGGTTTGAGTTGAACAAGGCAATTACACCACCCCTGAGATCCTGGGATGTCTGCAGGAAGTTAGGACCTGTGAGGATCCTCAGGGAGGAACTTGGCAGGTGGAGGGAAACAAAGCCAGGCCCACACCCAGCTTGCTGAGGTTTGTTCTAAGTCCTTTCTTCCCTGGTTTGGTTGGAAATCAAACACCTGTCTTCAGAGAAGGTGGCTAATGGCCGTGGATTACTGGCCACGGAGCAAAGCACAGATGGCCAATGGAAGCTGAACTTCCTCAAACAGTCAGAGGGAACCACACCCCAAGACCCAGCAGGAAAGAAGGCCTGGCATACAGAGACTCTACCTAGGGCAGGGACCCACAGGCTGTGCACTCCAAAACTGAGCAGTTCAGGACAACAACTTTTATTTGGCATCCTTGGAGTGACTGTGTAAATGCCAGCAAAGTCATGTGAACAGTCCCAAAGCAATGACGTGGTCAGTAGGGCAGCGGTAAAATGGAAATCACCCCCCCAGATTTAGTGCTTGTGGCCTGGATTCTTCAGGAAAAGAGAACAGGCAGCAGCTCCAAAACTGGGATTTCCCCAGTCCAGTGTGTCTGAGGTTTCTCATAGTCTCTACAGGAAACCAGTGACCTCAAACTGGCCAATCCATAGGTGATGGGGATGCCTGGACTGGCTGGGACAGAGAGGAAAGGCTGAGGGATACCAGTGGTTTCAACAACAGGATTATAGGGAATGCACAAATGAGTATATCCACCAAAGTTTGAAATCCCATTGGCTTAATGCTACCTGCTGCAAACAGTGCAGCTGTCTTTTTCCTAGAGTCCTGTGCTCCTGCAAGAATAGAAGGCAGGCTGGAAACACTGATTGGTGGCAAAAGGTCTCTTCCACTGTGAGAATGGGAAAATCTTGTAGAAATCTCCACCCCAATGCCCACAGGGAACACCTCCAACATTGGCTCAACTGAAATGTGACACCACAGTGATGGGGAACACCCCTGCTGGGGATGTGCCCAGCACACCACCATATATATTACCAGGGAATGCTCTTTTCCCTTCCACATTGTTAACCTCTCAAGCTGCACTTTGGGGCCGCCATCTCTTATTCTGCCATGTGCCACTGCCAAGAGTTTTACTCCACGCCCTCTGTGAATGCCTTGCCAGCAGCTGGAGGCAGATCATCCTTCAGCTTCTCCTGCTCTGACTGAACGAGCCTCACTCATTCCCAGACTCCTGAGCCTGCCAACACCTCTCCAATGGCTAACCCCAGCTCCTCACAGAGCTGAATAGTTTCCTGAGTGTATGAAAACTGTGGTTGTTATGTCAAACTGAGCATTTCAGAGAGGAGGACTGACCAGAAAGACAAACCCACAATGGATGGACCTCCAGACTCCCAAATGTTTTTCATGAGGAGTAAGAGCCACCACATTATAAACCACCTCAGTCAGCATTTACAGCTCCCGCTAGCTCTGATGTTTGGGCTGTATTCCCTCTCCAATTCCACAGTGTGAAAAGTGGAAAGAAAAGGGATCTGGCTCATACTCTGATCAGCCTGGGGGCTGTCAAGGCCAGGAAGGAGGATTAGCTGGAGTCTGACTCACCCACCGCTCTGCTTGGGGATTACCAAGGGAAAAGTAAGGCAAGAGGAAAGTGGGGAGAGACTGGTGATGACACACTCACTTGTAGTTGTTGTTGATGTCAGAGACGCGCCAGGCGTTCTGCAGGTCGAAGCCCATCCTCACCAGCTCCATCTCGAACCGGAACCTCACGTGGTCCCCTGAAGAACAGAGCACAGGGAGTTACTGATGGCACGGAGGAAATCTGAGCGTGTTTGTGGAACTCCACAGCAACTGTCACAGGCTGGAGAGAGTCACGAAATCACAGAAAGGTTTGGGTTGGAAGGGATCTGAAGCTCATCCCGTTCCACCCCCTGCCATGGGCAGGTACACTTTTCACTATCCCAGATTGCTCCAAGCCCCATCCAGCCTGGCCTTGGACATTTCCAGGAATCCAGGGGCAGCCACAGCTGCTCTGGGCACCCTGTGCCAGGGCCTCCCCATTCCCTGATTAAAAAATTCATTTTAACATCCCATCTAACCCTGCCTTCTGTCACTTTAACACTGTTCCCCGATGTCCTGTCCCTACCCACCCTTATGGAAAATGCCTCCCTCTTTTTTATAAGCCCCTTTAGGCCCTGGAAGGGGCTCTGAGGTCTCCCTGGAGCCTTTTCTTCTCCAGGTGAACACCCCCAGCTCTCTCAGCCTGGCTCTAGAGTAGAGGAGCTCCAGCCCTGGAAGCATCTTTTTGGCAAGGAGAAACTCCAGGGCAACTGGACGGCAGCAGGGATTGTGCTTCAGAAGCCAGGAAGACTTGTCGTCCACAGGGGCTCCCCTGCTTGTTGTGTCAAGTCAGACCTCATCTCAAGGCACAGAAACAGCCTCTCCATGTCAAGGGGGCGTGTGGGGGTTAATTTAATCCACTTCTTTCTGTCTGGCAGAGACAGCTTCCAAAGTGGATGTCAGGAACCCTATGGCAAGGAGCACTGAGCACCCACCCCAGGCAGTTCCTTCCTCCAGACTGCTCTCAGATGCTGACTCAGGGTTTCCTCTCTCATGTTTTAGCCTTGCCTCAAAAATTCTGGATGCCTTTGTTACTCCAGTGTCAAATCTTGTTAATAAATAAATACTGCAAAGCTCTTCACCTCAGCCATATCCTGCAGCAACAACTTGCATCAGTGACTTTATTTATACTAAACACTTTCCCTAAAGGAAACACAGCAAATATCTCTGATTGTTGGGGTTTGGAGCATGTTAAGGACACAGAGCTTACCTTTCCTCTACCAGCTTCTCTTGGAAAAGCTGATTCTCTTGGAATAGCTCACCTCTCCATCTCACCTGTCTTTGGACCTTCCATTCAGGCTACTGCTGCTCTCCTCTAGGATCAGCTCATTTTTCAGTCTAAAGCCAGGTTTCTCACTCATTTTAATTCCATTTTTAAATACTTCATCATCGGTAAGACAAAGCAACTGCAAGTGAACTTTGTGCTCCCAGGGAAGGGAAACTCCCAGTCCACACGAGCGTACCAGCACAGCTCTGGTTTTCTCTTCATGGACTCAAAGACTTCATTTGCACCTGTGTGAGGATGAGCCAGAGTTCTCCACAGACCTGATCCTGGGAATGTCACAGCATTTTTGGGTGTGGGAGAAGAGATGCAGATGGGCTTATTAATTAGGCTGCCTCAAAACTGACACTGTTTGCCACTCCAGGACAGGACTGCCTGAGGTCTCTATCACTGTGATGAGAGAACTTAAGTATGAGATGTTTTCTCTCAAGCAGAAAGGGAAAAGCTGCTTCTGTGTTGCTGGGTCAGAAAGTTTTTTGTTGTGTTTGTAACTAAGTCCTTTCACTATGCTTCTTATCCAGCAGCATATGGCCATCAGCTCAATCTCTAGGCCAGGCATAGGATGACCCAGGGAAGTGAATTTGAAACCAGACAGGGTTAATGAACAAGAGCTCAATTGCAGCACATTGCTGCTTACCAGAGCAGCAGGAAAGGCCAGACCAGGAGCTCACCTGGACGGCAGAGATGTGCGTGCTGATCCTCCTCATCCACACACACCCCCAAGCACCAGGCATGGTAGGCGAATGCAAAGAGGTCCTCAGGCTTGGCAGGGCGGGCAATGGCTCGAGTCAGCCTCTTCAGCCACTCCTGGCACTGCTTGAAGGTGGAGAAATGGCACCTGCAAACCCAAAGGCAAATCACCCTCAGTGGGGATGTTCACCCAGCCAGGACTGAGCCAGGAAAAGGAACACGGCCCCAAGCCTCAGAACCCTGACCATGGGCAGCTCAATTCCAACAGCAGCACAGGGGGACCCACCAGAGCTGGTCCCAGCCTGCAGCAGCAGCAGCTGCACCACAGCAATAAACCAGATACCTAATCACTTTGGAGTCCTTGCAGACGATGTGAAGCTGGAACATATCCCGACACTCCACACTTTCCATCATCCTCAAAGGCACCTGCAAGGGAGGGACAGATGTAGGGCATGACACCACAGGCCAGAGCAGCCCCAGCAGCCATGCCCACAGGCTCCTCATGCTGCAGCACAGCTCCACCAGTCACGAGCTGCTTCTGTGAACTACAATCCCACTCCCAGGGTTATGGAGCTCCATGAGTCAGCACAGAGCTCTTCCACGATTATTATTCTAATTTCTGTTGTCTCCCTCAGTAATCTCCCACTTGGGGCCAGTTCCTGACTCAGCCGCATCCAGTCAAGCACAGGTAACTGAGCCAAATACCAGCTGCAGTAAGAGACAGCAAGTCAAGGCAGTGAGAAAAAACCTCAAGCTCCCACTGCCTGACTGCGTTGGTGAGAAGCCTCATTAGAACTGGCCTGCAAGAGGCTTCAACAGCCTTAAAACCACCAAACTTATTGCCTGAATTTAAAGAAAACAGCAAAGGAAAGACCTAATTACTATCCAAAGGAAAACCCCATCCTCACACTTAAATACAGCAACAAAACAGCAACTGCATGCCCAGGCCTGGCATCCTCCAAGAGGCACCTTCCTGTGCCACAGCCCCCAGGAACAGGGTATTCCCACCTTTCCCTGCTCTGAAACCCTGGGAGAGGCGATGGTGCAGGCAGAGCCAGACTCACATTGATCACAGAGTCCTTGAATTTGATATGCAGGCGGTAGTTGGAGATGGCGATCACAGCATCGTTGGCATGGCCCAGGTACTCCACCCCCTCACCCTGCAACACAGTGAATGGCACCTGGAAGGGAGACAGCACCAGGTCAGGTCACACAGGTACCTTGTGCACTGGAATTCCCAGAGCCACTCTTCCCATTGCCTCTGCAGTGCATCTCCCAAGGAACTATTCCTGGCAAGGTGCTCCCTGTGCCCTGAGAGCAGGACGGACAGCACCGGCACCGCTGCCCAGCCCCACACACGCAGCTCTCCCCAAGGATGCCTTCGGAGCCAGCGAGCACCTCCTGAAGGATCACCTGTGTGCCATGCACACCCGGCAGCGAGGGGTGGGCTGGGGACAGAGGGACTGACAGTCCCTGCTCTTTGCAGAGGGGAAACCAGCCCTGGCACAAGAGGCATGGAGAGGGACACGACCGCAGGACAGCTCAGAGAGAGGAGGGCAGTGCTCTGCACAGCTCCTGAGAGAGCCCAGCACCATGGGGAAGCATTGGAAGGGGCTGCCCAGGGAGGTGGTGGTGTCATCATCCCTGGAGATGTCCAAGAACAATTGGACGTGGCACTCAGTGCTCTGGGCTGGGTGACAACATGGGGATCAGCCACAGGTTGCACTTGATAGTCTTGGGGGTCTTCTCCAGCCTCAGTGATTCTGGGATTCTGTGACTGATCAGAAGCCTCTGTCCCAGGGCAGTGTCACTTATGCGATCCTGCTGTGCCATTTAAACATGGGAGGCCCTCAGCAGCCCTGTGAGACTCAGCAGTACCATCCAGGTAAGCAAATGAACTGAAGTTGTACCCAGTTTCTGCTAACAAAGCTCTCAGGGATCCTCTGTGTATAGTTATTTATATGACTGAGGAAGCTTGTCCTGATTAAATTGTAAGAAAGCTTCATTAAAGTTACCTGTATTCCATTTTCTAAAATATCTCCATGATCAAGTGTCTGGTTTTCCCCATCAGTCTGGACATGCCACAGTTATTTTTAAAACACAGGATCCTGGCAGACAGTAAAGTTTGACTTTTCTTATATTTAAAAAAAAAAAAAAAGGCAGAACAGCCTAAAATTCACCAGGCCTCTTTGTCCTTAGCTGATCAGGCTCCTCCTGTTCCCTGAATGCCACCTACACCAGGTGATGTTAGTAACCAATTATGCAAAAAATGTCACAACAATTTATCATTTCGGCCAGAGCTGAAACCTGCCAGACAGGGCAGCTGATGACACAATTCATTACACTGTAATTAGTACAAGTCAGACCACCTTCTCTTTATTTTGAAGTTTTTTCTATGGCTTGGGTATAAAAACCTGAATTTCAGACTTCAAGTGACAACTGTACTAACAACTTCTCCTTTCTTTGTACAAAAATAACCACCTTAGTCTGGCATCTGTCTGAACGCTCTTGAAAAATATTACTTGCCTAAGAGAATATCCTCACTTTATTTCTGCAGATGATTCCTGCACACTTGCCAGAACCGTTTTTATCTGGCATGTGTCTCTCCTGCTTACGTGGTTCTGTCACACAGCAACAGAAGGAAGACAGAACAGGAAGGGGCTGGTAGGCTGCAAGAAGTGATGGAGGGAAATCCTGGAATAAACCAGCAGGTGCACCAATACAGCTTTTATCAACTGATGGCATCCTTCTAGAGTCACAGGATCCTGGAATGGTTTGGGCTGAGAGTGACATCCCAACCCAAGCTCATCCTGTTTCATCCCTTGCCATGAGCAGAGATGTTCCACTAGGCCAGGTTCCAAGTCCCATGCAAGCTGGTCTTGAACACTCTGCTTTACAATAAATTAACAATTTACGGAAGGCAAATTACCCTTGGGAGAGTTGAACCTTACTTCTCCATGCAGCAAACTAAGGCAGAGTGTGCTCTTCTCCAGAAGTCCCAGCTCAGAGTCTCCTCAGCAGCTTCACCCTACAAAGCCACAGCCCTGCAGGCCTGACCCTGCACAGCTCCCCAGCCTGTGACTGTTTCTTCGAGCCAATAGCTCTCAGTCCTTGTTTTCCTCAGCACTGTTTGCCAAGGCAGTGACGGTCTCAGAACAAACTCAAAACACTGCAGCAGCAAGAACAAGGTGAGCCTGGCTCCAGCCTCAGGAGGACGGTGAGCACTGGATTATGTTAAAGGAAGAACCAATTCCCAAGAGGGAATGCTGCCCTTGCTGCACAGCAGCAACAGCACCCGGGGCTCTTCCCAGGGTTTTGGCAGCAGGAGGCTGGCACCATATGGAGGTTCCTTCTTCCAGCCACCATGCAGCAGGAAAACACCAGGAGCAAGGGGCTTGAGGGGAGAGCAGGCAGTGCAGCTGCATGCTGTGGCTGCACTGCCACATATTCCCCCTGTCCTGGGAATGTGCCTGGATGCAGGCTGGAGGGCTGGGCAGGCAGCAGCACATGCCCACAGGGAATGGCTGGGCTGGCCGTGCACCGCAGCAGCTCCGGCCGCACTCCGCGTGGCTGGCGATGCCGGACACATCCTGCCAGGGCTGGGCAGGCAGGGACAGGGCCCTGGGAACAGCCGGCCTGGCCCCCATGCACAGGGACCTGCTGCCCCGAATGTACCCCCGGCACTGGCCCGCCCATGGCCTCCAGGATGTGCTGGGCTGGAGAGCTGCTCTGCAGAGCCCAGCCTGCCACATGCCAGAGCTATTTGGGTGTTTTTACTTCCTTACCTGCAGTGACTCCTCCTCCTTTATGAGCTCCTTCGGGGGGAACAAGTCCTTGGCCTGGATGTACTCCAAACTGGGAGGGCCTTCCTCACCCTGCATTGCAAACAGAGCACACAGTCAGACTGCCTCGGCCAGAATATGCTGTGAAAGACAAAAATTGAAGCTGCTGGATACTCTTGGCACCTCAGAAGCTTGGGGATACCCGTGCATGGAAATGCCTGTTCTGCCTCCAGACCCCAGCAGTTCCTCTGGCTGTTGCAGAGTGCCCACAGCACAGTGAAATGCTGAAGCCTCCAAGTCCCGCCTTTTCCAGCTGAGTGGTGTTTGGAAAGCCACGCAGACACACCTCGGCCACAGAGGACTGATGTGACAGTACTTGTCACGTCAGCAGCTCCCGTTACCTGCTCCACGGCACCAGAGCAGACACACCATGACACAGAGCGTTTCCATCTACAGTCCAATGTCAGCCAACTCTTCCTCCTCTTAAGGACTGCTTTGTTTTGGGAGTTTTCATTTTCACTCTCACACCAAAGAAGTCTGGGAAGAGCCTGAATCTTCTGAAGGAGAAGATACAACTGTGAACAACCTAAAACCCTACAACAACTGCACCCCAGTGCACATAATTCACAACAGGCACTACTGACTGGTGCCAGCACCGAGCCCAGGGCGGCTGGACATGTCCAGCCTGTTCAGATGGACACCCGAGAAAACGCACAGAGGCCTTAGGATGGTAACGCAGAACCTGCAAATGCCATCCTTGACAAGTGGAGCATATGTCTGTTTGGAACATGAGAATCTTCATTCACTCATACAATCAGAGTATCCTGTGCTGGAAGGGATAAGGACCATCAAGTCCCATTCCTGGCCCTGCACAGGACACCCCAAATCCCACTATGTGTCTCAGAGCATTGTCCCAATGCTTCTTGAGCTCTGGCGTGAACTATTGGTGCCAATTTTCACCAGCCCTCACCCTGGCCCTGTCACATCACTGAATTGCCACCCAAAGGAGTGGCACCTGGACATTCAGCTGCAGATGCTCACTGCTGGGAGTCCAGGAAGGTGCTAATTCCACGTGTATTTGCTGTGGGAATGTTTTCTTCAGAAGGCTGCTTGCACTCTAACTCTAACTCTCGGCTCTAGCATTTACCAGGAAACACTGTGTTCTGTAAGCACTGAGTAGTATTTTTAAATGACATATCTTTCTGGATATGTCACTCAAGCGAGAATCCCAATTTCAACCTCAAGAAAGGAGATCCCAATCCTTCTGGCTCAGGAATATTTAAAATGATGCTGAATCCTCTTGTGTTACTGACAGGGGCTGAAGCCTCAGCACCTGCAGGAACAGCCTGGCCTGAGGTGCTCCCTGGACATCAGATGAGGCAGCCAGACGCCTCCTACCCCACATCCAAGGAACCCGCACACAGGTAACATGCTGTTAGAGCCTTCACAAAACTCAGCATCAGGCCCAGCTGGAGGCAAAGGCACTGCCCCTGACACCACACTGTGACGAACACAGGGCACAGCAGCAACTCCAGCAGCAGCCAATGCTCACTGGAGACCACAGGGGGCTTGGGGCCCCTCCTGCCAGTGGCTCGCTCCAAGGCTGAGGCACCAGCCCAGGAGAGCACAAAGGGAAGGTGTGCGCCCGTGTACCGGTGCGGCAGCCAGCAAGCAGAGATCTTCTCCCATCATCACTTTGCAGTTTGCAGAGAAATCCCAGGGAGCAGCAGGAACTGGAACAAGGCAGCCTGAGCTCTCCACCCGCCTGGGTGTCCTTGAGTCCCTCTTCGCCTGCAGCACAGGGCAGGCAGAGGCTGAGCATCCCCTCCTGACACAGCCCCATCCCGCGTACCGGCAGGGCGGGGGTCAGCACCCTGCTCTCTTCAAGCCTCATGAAGCCCTGGGAGCCCATCTGGCCAGGAGTGCCCTGCGGGGGTTGGGTCTGCAGGAAGGGTCAGAACAGTGCAATCCCCTCTCGCTGAAGGTACAAAAGGCGCCGAGCACAGGACCCCTCTCGGCTCGGCTCGGCTCGGCACAGCACAGCACAGCACAGCGCAGCACAGCACCGAAGGGGTCCTGCACAGCCGCAGCCAAGGAGGGGGCGCGGGGCTCCCCGGGGGTCGGCTGCTCTCGCACGGTAATTTCCCAGCTCCAGGCAGGGCGCAGAGCCTGCGGGGCCCAGCACAGTGACCAGGGCCTGCCGGGGCTCAGTCCGTGGCGCCGGGCACTGCTGTGCCCTTGGGCCCGGCCGGGGCAACAGAGACGGGCCACGGTGTCCTCCGGCAGCATGTGGGAGGGAGGAGAAGGGGATTCCCCTTCTCCCCGGGCAGATCAGAGGATGCCTCCACCAGCATGTGAGCTAGAGAGCGCAGCTGGCTTATGGCCCCGCTTCCATGGAGGAGAGAAGGGGAATAAAAAGCAGCACTTACAAAGCAGTTGAGCATGGAGCAGGAGACGCGGCCTGGCAGACTCATGTTCATTTCCCGAGGCGGCAGCAGGGCCGGCCAGGCACAAGCAGCATCTCCTCCCTCCGGCTGCGAGCTGCGGCCCCGGCACTGCGGCAGCGTCCCCGCTCCGCCGGGAAGGGCAGGAGCATCCCGGCCGCCGGCGGCCCGAGCAGGTGCCGCCGCCGCCGCCGCCGACAATGGAGGGAGGGCGGGCGGAGGACGGGCAGACTCCACCTCCCTCCCAGGGCCGCCGAGCGCGGCTCTGCCATCTGAGCTACTCCGAGACGGAGGAGACAGAAAATGGAGCAGGCGTCGGGATCGCGGGCGCTGCTCGTTCCTCGGCCGGGAGCGGCATTCTCGGCCCATGGCGCTGATCCCGCCGGCACCTGCCTCGTGCCGCACTGATGGCGGCAGTGGGAGCCCCGGGAACAATAGCGGGAAGGCTGCTTCGTGCCCCGGCACCGCACCCTCTGCCCCGAGCCCTCCACCCTGGCACCGAGCCCTTCACCCCGGCACGGAGCCTTCTGCCACGAGCCCACTGACCCCGCACCAACGCCTCCACACTACCACTGAGCCCTCTGCTCCAAGACCTCTGCCCCAGATCCATGCATGCCCTCTGCTCTGAGCCCTCCACCCTGGCATCGAGCCCTCCAACCCTATGCCGACCCCTCCACCCCAGCATCAAGCCCTTTGCGCCGAGGCCTCTGCACCAGCACTGACCCCTCTGCCCCCAGCCCTCCACTCCAGTGCTGAACTATCCACCCCGAACCATCAGCCCCGGCCCTGCCCCCAGAAGCTCAGCCAGGATGTGCCACTGCACCCCTGAGCCTGCTATCCTCCAGCAGTCCTCCATGCCTGGACCGAGAGATGAGGATAAAGGGGCTGCCCTGCTGCATCTCGCCACTCAACACTCCCAAGACATTAAGTCCTCTTCTCCAGGAGCTTCACGTGCGCAGGGACTAGACCTGACTGACCAGCACCTGTGTGCTGGAGCCTGGGCTCTGGAGTGGACGAGGCTCCTCTTGCTGACCACTTGGACACTTAGCTCCCATGTGAAGTTACCCCAGCTCCCATTGGAAATGCTCACAGACACAGGGTAAGGTCATGGGCCGAGGAAATGCCGTGCTTGAGCACCCACCTCCCCACACCATCCTGCTAGGAGCTCACCTTTACTACCTGCTGTTCATCAAGCCCAGGAGCAAAGAGCTCCCAGGTCACAGCCTATCCTAGGAACCACAGGAGCAGCTTCCTGGGCAAACCCATCTTTGTTTCTACCATCAGCAACTGCTCTGCCCCCACCACTGAGTCAGAGGGAGGATCTCTATTAAAACGCAAAATTAAAACCTGACCCTTCATCAGTTCTCAAAGGCCCCACTATCTAGCTCAAATCACACCAGCTTTTTGCTCCCAAAACACAAATCTAAACAGAGTACAGCCTGTAGCCATTGAGCTCCTCTTAGATGTGTTTGCTCCAAAGACACCACAGACAGCACTCCCCGGCAATACTAACGGGATCTCAAATGGTTTTTCTTGAGACAGATAAAAGACTTCAGCATTTCTCTGCAAAATTGTTCAGGTTTAGATTATTCAGAGCTGCCTTGGCTAAAGGGACAGCTTTGTGACACCCAGACATGCTGCCCACTGTCAATTGCAGGGCAAAATTCAGTTTCATGAGCTCTCTTGCTGACAAAACAATCCTACAGACTCACCTGGCTACACCACTTTCACCACTTAGGATAAAAGTCTTAGAAGAACGCATAGCACACCTGGAGATAAGCCATGAAATCCCATTTCACCTCTGCTTTGCCCCACTCCACCATTTACATGGAGCATGGTGGGTGGATGTCAGGCATTGCTCATCCTTGGGGCACCTGAACCAGTTGGCACCCACAAACCAAAACAGAAGAACAGAGGGTTATGGACACAGAGGGTTACACATAAGGACAGAGAGTTATGGATGAGGTTACAGATTTGTCTTGGCCAAAAATGAGTTGCAGGAGAGGTGCCCTGCTCCCTGCAGGTGACCTTTGCTTGGGTCACTAGAGGGAATGCTGAGAAACCAGAGCAGCTGAAGCTGAAGGAACCTTTTATACTGGAGAGAGAGTGTGGTTATAAACACTGTAAAGCCAATATTTATTTTTTTCTGACATGTATCGGGGAAAAGCAACACAGCACATCCGGGGAACAGCTGAAGTCCAGGAGGCTCTTGGGCAGAGTGCGAGCATACATTGCTGTTAGGTGCACACAAGACTAGAGTTTCTAACACACAAAACCACAGACAAGGTAGGTAAGAGGTTTGCTCCAACCGACAGTAAGATTTTTAGGGCCAAGGCTCAGTTCAGGACCTGGCACAGGGATTGTTTGCAGAAGGACCTTTATAAGCCCCCCTAAGCTGCAGCTATGCAAAGTTAAAGGGCTGCTCGTCAGATCAGTACTCTGAATTTCTAAGCTGACCTGAATGTCCACAAATAGAACTTCTCCTTTCACTGAAATATTTTTGCACTTTCAGTATCAGAAAAAGACTCACACACGAATTAGAAACTTCTGCCCAAGCACTGAGCCTGGTGCAGACCAGAAACCTTGCTCTGAAGTTTAGTGGCTTTACAGACTTTCAAGAGGAACTCGATTCAGACTCTGCTTTCACTTCCTTCAAGAGTTCCCAAAATACCTGCCCTCCTTTCCCTCCAGTGACCCAGGCAAAGGCAGGAATGGTGCTGGGCAGCCCAGCACAGGACTGCAGAGTGCTCCAGGCTCCTTAGCTAGCTTAGCCAGAGGGATTTCCGAAATGCCACCTCAGATGCCTCCCCAGATGGGCTCTGCTCCACTATCACAAACTACCAAGGAAGAGAAGGTTATTTCACAGAACTGGGCTCCTCTGAGTGTTCTCAGTGTGTGTGCTTATGTAGGCAGAGAGAGAAATCTCCCTCATCATCTCCCAACCACCATTACAAGTGTTTCTCAATTCTGAGGAAGAGGAGCTGAATATAATGTGGGCAGCATGTTCCTAAGGGCAGCTGGCAGTGATTCACCTCTTTTCCCTCCCACTAGCAATGCCCATTGTTCCTGTGCAGCTCCTCCCACCCCTCCAGACATCCCTGGATCCACACTGCAGGTAAACAGCTTGCAGCCTTCTCCTGAAGGTGCCAAAAGGGATTTGGAGGCTTGGAGATGATATAGTGCTTGGCAAAGATAGGATGAGCACTCAAGGGGCTATCCTGTAGCCTCCAGAGGAGATGATATTCCTCATGGAGACATGCCTGCATGCACAAGGAGCCCAGCCTGCAGCACAGGGTTCACAGGGAACATCTGGTCCCACTTGCCCAAGGCATCTGCATTGGGAGCACGGGACAGGCATCAGGATGCTGAAATCTCTCTTGTGGTCTGGAGCCAGTCAGCCAGTCATTTCATCCTGAAATGAATCATTTTGCCAGTGGCTGGTCCAGCTCTCTGCAAGTTTGGGAAAGTGTGGACCAGGGAGCAGCTAATTCCCACCTGGCTAGGTCCCTTCTAACCCAAACCATTCCATGATTCTAAGAGAAAAACTGGTCCCATTCACTGCAGAGAGTTGCCAGCACACCTGACTCAGCCTTCCACAGACATGTACACCCTTCCCAACCCTGGCATAGCTTTATCCTCTATTTCTTTTTGGCACAAGAAATAAAATTACTTTCTCCTTAGGCAGAAGGCACCACACCTATCCCTTCTATAGATTAAGGGTGGGCTTTTCCTCACCCCAGCACAGGGCATCACCCCACAGATGAAGGGGAGGGAAGGCAAGGGCTGGCAGAAATCTGCATTCACAGCCCTGTCCCTGGTAGCACATCCACTGCACAGACTGCCCTGATCTGCCTCCAGGTGGAGAAAACTGACAGAAAAATTGGCAGGAGGAGGTGACTGCCCTGGGAAGGGAATTCCAGGACATGAGAAGTAAGTCAGCANCTCTGACTGCACGCACACAGAGGCGCTGCCCCAGCAGCCAAACCACGCACCCTGGCCGTTTCTCTCTGCCGCGCTGCTGAGTCCCTGACCCCAGCGCGCTGGTGCCGCCGCTCCGCAGCTGACCGGGAAACGCCGCGCGGGCGCGTGGGCGGGCGAGAGAAACGCCACAAGCAGGGAAGCAGGGAAGCTCTGTCTGACAGCCAGGGGCTCCAGCAGCACAGGGGCCATCAGGATACTCTGCTTCAGATCCTTCCAGGTCTGAATATTTTCAGTGAAGATCAAGCTAGGAACTGGTTATCTAGATCTTTTTTCCAGGTGAGATGGGGAAGGGAGAGACTTGCATCATTTATCTAATTCTAAAAGTTAGAATTTATTCTCTTTCTGCCTAGCAGATGCCTACATTGGATGAGATGAGTTGCACTCAGACACGTATTTCTCTCTCTCTTCGTAAGCTGATGCTGGGACTGATGAGCTGTGGCCAAAGGCACTTCTTGTTCTGCCTCCCCTACTTCTGTTGCACAAAGGGCATCTTTGTTTCAGGTCCCCGTACATAAATAGTTCATTTCCTCAAAGCCTAGGGAGGTTTGTGGGTGAACTGAAAGGCTGCTGAGCAGCCTTTCCACCTGAAAGGGTGGAGACCCTTAAACCAGTGCAAAGAGAAATTACTGGTTTATATCCCGTTAATCAGGACTGGGATGGTGGGTGTCATCTTTTAATCTGGATAGGATGATAGAATAATTTATAGATCTGTAATACTGCATTTGGTATTTGTTCAGAAGGGTGCCCAGAGGTGAGCATGGAACTGAATATGCAGCAAGCAACCTTTGAGGAGAGGGACGAAAGGGCACAAGTCATGGGCTGTCAACTCCATGCACCAGCACAAGGGTGGCTGCAAATGCCCACTTTGGATAAGTCATGGCCCCTCCACAGGGTAAGAACCAGATGCCTACAGTGCCAGTATCCCAGCAGTCAAGAGAGGGAATGCTGCTGTGGGATCCGAGCACTGAGCTTCCAGCTCAGCACCTGCACCAACCCACCTGCCAGATTCGTTTTAAGTAATGTATTAAGGTACCAAGTGCTCGGTAGGGCTCCATTAGCCAGAGTTAAGGATTAAACCAGCACTAGTGCTGTCTTCAAGGTCATTCCCATCAGCAGCTAGTTTTGGGGTAAAGTGTGAAGAGTCATGCAATCCAAGCTGTTAATGCTAGACCACAAATCCAGAGCAGCAGAAAGGGGAGAGCAGGTGGTGAGGCATGTCTGGGGCGCTGCTGAGTAAGGGCAAAGCTTTTGGGCCTGCCCTTGCTAACCACAGGACACCGGTGCTGTGGCCTCAGCCTGCTGTGAGCACAGGGGATTAAGGAAGCACTCAGCATACCTGCAGGGAACAGGGATCCAGGCAGCCCCGAGGCACCCCATAACCCAGAGCCCACCTCCAGCCCTCTCTGTGTTTAACTCAGGAGCCACAGCCCTTGGAGAGGTCACAGAAGGACTCCAAGGAGGCTATCAGGAGTTCCCATCAGCTCTCTGCTGACAGAAGCTCAGATAGGGGGGTGGAGGTAAGTGCTTGTTTCTACAGCTTGCATTTACAAGTCGCTTTCCCTCCCTTGCTATGGGAGACAAAAAACCCACAGTCTCTTCCCAAAACAGTGAGTGAAATGGCAGGGGCTTTTGGTGGTTGGTTTACTTTTTCCAAAGTGAAAAAATAATTGTCAAAAAAATCACGGGGGAATTTTAATAAAATATTTTTAAAAACCCTTTTCAGATGCTCCTTTGAAACAGTAAAGGTATCTTTGGGTACTGATAAGGAAACCCTCTCGTGTAGAAGAAACCAAACAATCATTACACCTAAGGGTGGGCAGGGCCAGGTCAGGGTAAGGTCTGTCCAGACACAGGAAAGGAGTTCAGGGAAAAGAAAAGCTTCCATGTTTTAGTAAATCCAGAATTCTAGTCTCCGCACTCAAAAAAACCCAAAAAAAGAAAAACAAACAAATTAAAAAAAAAAAAATCACAACAACAAAAACCACAAAATACCCAAAACAAAACAATGAAAAAACAACCTCCTCCCCAAAAAAAAACCCAACCCAAAAAACCAACAAAAAAACAACCAAACAAACCAAACCCAACCCCCTCCCCCCCAAAAAAAAACCCCAACCGAAAAAAACAGGTTCAGGGAGGGGTGATGAGAACTACAGGTGCCTTTGCTACAGAGAATTTAAAAGACTAGAGCTCTTCAGATGTCCAAGGGGAATGTGTGGAGATCTACAAAATCCTGAAGGGCAAGAGATGCTCACAGGCAGCACCACACTTTGTTGTTATTCCCAACACAAGAACCAGCCAAAACAACACTGGGTTGGTTCCAAAACAAAGCAAGAGGTGCTTGGCAGCACAGCTCTGACACAACTGCAAATCTTCACCTGGTTTTTAAAAGCCTGATGAATTCATTGAAGGAAAACCCACCAAGGGCTCATAAAATATCAATAAATTGTTTCTGGATTACCAAGTCCCTCAGCTGCAGGTCCTGCCAGGTGAGGGCACACACCTGAGTCACATGTCCCTGGGCCCTGGGTCTCAGCAGCCTTGCCCTCAGGGGGCCCAGTCTGGCCTTCTCTGTGTTTCCTGGGGGCATTTTTGATGCATTTTCCATGTGTTTATTCTCTTTTTTTCATTCATATCTGGATACATCTGCATCCCTCTCACCTCAATCCCACCCAGAGAAGCTGTTGGTGTTTTGTGACACCAGGGCAGCTCCGAGCTGAAGTGTGAGGTCCTTTATCAGGTTTTGACAGGCAAGCACTTTCACCTCCTCACCCTGCAGTGCGGGGATCAGCTCTTCTAGCAGGAAGCACAGGAGATCTTGAGGCAGCAGCAGGGAGCATGAGGACAGGGACTACAGCAAAAATGCTGTGTGTAACTACTCGAGCTGAGAACTTAACTGATACAGAGAGCACGTTTCCTTTCCTGTACCAGTTGTTAACAAAATACACTGGGGACAATCCCTCAGGAGACGTCACCATTTCCTCGAGCACTCTGCCAGATTTTTATCTTTTATTTTTTCTGTCATGTTTAACCTAAATTTTCATGTCCTCAATCTGAATTTCCAGCCCTTCGTCTGTCTCTGCAGTCCTCCTCAGCACTTCTTTCCCCACAACAACACAAAGCTGGTGCTGATCCATGTCACTGCAGCAAGTTCAGGCTCTGCCCACCCACAGCCCACATGCAGATCACCCCTCTTCAAACTACCCCCCTCAGGACACTCTCAGCATATCTTTCAACATTCCCAGTCTCCAGCTTTTTTCCTCCCAGCAGATCCCTTGTATTTTGGGTTATTTCTTGCTGGAGGCATTAGAGGCCCTTTATCCGAGTTTATCAGCAATCTGGCTGCTTTGGCTGTGGTTCAGATTCTTTGCTACCACATTTTTCTGTGACTAATTCTTGTGAAATTTCAGCTTCTTTGGTGGCACCAGAGCTGTTATTAACATGGTATGAAATCCTTCACTGAGAGGCGACAGAGGAACACAATGAGAAACCCCAGCAGTAAGTTTTAAAGAAAAAATAAATCAGTAAGCCACAAAAACTGGATGACTATGTCAGTAGTCCAGGGAGACAGAAGAGGGTTTCAGTCTTATTTACTTTTTTCCCCAATATATTCCAATAAGAGATTTAGGAGTAAATGTTTCCTGTTAACAGCATCTCGATGACAGTGATAAATCCCTTCTATTATATTATTGTATATAATACACAATACTGTTGCTCATTCCTGTATTTCTTCTTCTACATTTAGCAGCAGTACGATATTTGGATACACAAAGAACAAGACCACCCACAGAGGACAGAGGCAGACCAGAATCATGGAATCATTAGGGTTGGAAAAGCTCTCAAAGATCATAGAGTCCAACCATCCCCAAGCACTGCCAAGGCCACCACTGCCCCATGTCCCCAAGTGCCACATCCACAGGGCTGTTCAATCCCTCCAGGCACAGAGACACTAACACTGCCCTGGGCAGCTGTGCCAGGGCTGGACAACCTTTTCAGTGAGAAATTTTCCCAAAATCCAACCTGAGCCTCCCCTGGCCCAGCTTGGGGCTATACCCTCTCCTCCTGTCCCTGTTCCCTGGGAGCAGAGCCCGACCCCCCCGGCTGTCCCCTCCTGTCAGGAGTTGTGCAGAGCCACAAGGTCCCCCCGAGCCTCCTTTTCTCCAGGCTGAGCCCCTTCCCAGCTCCCTCAGCCTCTGCTGGGACTCCAGCCCCTTCCCAGCTCCATTCCCTTCCCTGGACATGCTCCAGCCTCTCAGTGTCCATCCTGTAGAGATGAAATAGGACATGGACTCACCATCCTCAGACACCGTCCAAACCCTCCTGGTTCAATCACAGCTCAATCTCTTCTTGTTTTTCCACAAGTCTCACCTGCAGCAAATACGAGACAACCCAGAGCAGAAGTTTAGCTTATACAAATTTAGTTAAGAAATTTAATTTACAGGAATGGTACTCCAGTGTGAACATAGAGGGGAAAAAAATCAAGACCCCCGAGGCCAGTGCCCAGTCTCTACTATCCCTGCCAACCTCTGGTTTTGCCCATTCCAGGAGCTGCTGGAAACCAGATTCAGCATCAGGGGGAGACACCAAACCCTTTTGGTCACTCACTAACACAGCACCCAGGACTTATCACATAAGCACACAACAGCCTGTGCCCCACAGGCATAAAACCCACACTTCGGGGGAACACAGAAGGGAGCTGAAGGAAGATAGACTTGGTCATTGTGGTTCAAGGACCTGGGGAAGATCCTTCACAAGGAACTTGACTGTTTGGAAAAGATCACTGTGGTCCTGGGAGAAAAACACCTCTAAATCCGATCGGGTCCTGCCTGGGAGATGGGGCAGGATGAAAACTCTCCGAGTACCAGGAAAAACCAGCAGGTCCTTCTCCAGCTTTGCCCCGCTTGAGGGACATCACAGGAGGTGTCTGTTGGAAGGGAAAGCCAAGCAGCAAGACTTGAACAAGGTCCTGCTCCAAGAAGATCATTTCCAATGGGATCAGATGTTCCCACAGGTTATCCTGGGAACTCCATGGAGGAAGAGACCCTTCCTCAAAGTTTTCAGGTGTGTCCAATACAAGATCAGTTGATCACCAACATCTCTCTCATCTGCCCGCATTTGGCCTCTGTTTTGCTCTTCCAGCCCCACAGAGGGGATGGAATTATCTACAATTAAACACTGGGACCAGGGATGGGCTGAGCCCTGGGCACTCCTGTCCTGGTACCACTCCTGGTGCCTGAGCAGCCTCCCACTGCCCCATCCCTGGCAGTGTCCAAGGCCAGGCTGGATGGGGCTTGGAGCAACCTGGGATAGTGGAAGGTGTCCCTGCCCGTGGCAGGGGATGGGATGGGCTTTAAGGCCTCTTCTTACCCAAACCATTCTGGGATTCTGTGAAGCAGCACAGAAATCTGCATGTGTGTCCCCCAGTGTTTTTTAAATACAATAATATTTTAAACAGGGATCTTCAGTATTTCAGTGCAGCTTGAGGATGGCTCAGAGCTCACCAACCACACCTGATTTCTGCCAGTTCCCTGTAGCATGTCAGAACTCTGGGAACACTCAAAGTCTTCCGTAAATTTTGCCACCATTAATTTTAACCTTTCTCCTCCTTAGGTGATATACAAATGCCAACAAATGTGCAATTGGAGATTATCTAAACATCTCACACACAACACACCCCAGATGGGAACCCCCCTCCTTCTGCCACTCAGGAATTGTGTTGGCTACAGAACAGCTCTGAATACCTGCCCAAGGCTTTCCTTTGCTGAGGGATTTCCTTCTCAGCCGAGAATTAAGTCAGGTTTGACACCCACACATCAGAAGGCCAAGCTGAATGCCAGCACTGAGGAGTCACTGCTGAGATGTGATTCCCACAGTAAGGCAGCTGCTCTCACCCTGCTCCTGCCATGCCCAGGTTGGACCTTTCAGGTCATCTCTCACATCCCGCCATGCACTTGACAAGAAAGGACAGGAGAAAGGAATGGGAGGTCAGAAAGGACTCCAGACTTGTGCAATTTATCTCTACATTTAATTCTTATCTTTATGGGGGCATGGAGCTGTTCTGAGGGCTGGAGCCCCTCTACTCTGGAGCCAGGCTGGGAGAGCTGGGGATGTTCACCTAGAGAAGGCTCCAGAGAGAGCTCAGAGCCACTTCCAGGGCCTGAGGGGGCTCCAGGACAGCTGGACAAGGCATGGAGGGACAGGACACAGGAAATGGCTTCCCACTGCCAGAGGGCAGGGATAGATGGGATATTGGGAAGGAATTGTTCCCTGGGAGGGTGGGCAGGCCCTGGCACAGGGTGCCCAGAGCAGCTGGGGCTGCCCCTGGATCCCTAGAAGTGTCCAAGGCCAGGTTGGACTTTGGGGCTTGTAGAAGCCTGGGACAGTGGAAGGTGTCCCTGCCCACGGCAGGAGGTAGAACAAGATGGTCTGTAAGGTCCCTTCCAACCCAAACCATTCTGTCATATTACCTTACATTTAAAAGCAGATCACCAAGTTCCAGGAAACTATGAAAAAAACCACACACTGGGTATCTAATTTCCTATGAAAACAGAAAAAGCCAAATACTGCACTATCATCCTTCAAACCCAGATCAGTCGGGCTCTTTTGAACTACAAAAGCCTTTTTCCCACTACTTAGCAAATGATCTCACATATCAGACTTCACAGAGCAAAGAGCCTCCAGCAGAAGCTACCACGAGAGTCACTGCCAGCTGGTGACTTACAAGTGATGTGAGAAGCACAACTAGTTTGTGGGTAATAAAGGGAAGAAAAATGTTAAATATGCTTTTTTCACTAAATCTGAAGATACTTGAATTATTGACAACAGTGAACAACAGGAGTACTGTTCCTGCAGTGTGCTTTGAACCAATGTATCCAATCACTGCTAATGGCCAGTGCAGTTTCTCAGTTCCTTCCTTGTACAAGTCACTAATGACCAGAAACTGAAACTCTGTGGCTGCGTCATAACTGAGGAGGTTTCTCCTCACTCCCATCCCCCAGCTCTCTGGACAGCCAATTGCCCAAGAGGAAGGCAATCCATGGCAGCAGGACTCCTGGCCCCATGAGTTCAGCCTGCTGGAATGCTGCTCCTCCTGTGTCCCCAGGGCCTTCCTCCTCCTGTGGGAGCAGGGGCAAAGCTGAAGGGGGTCCTGAGGATTTATGAGGTGAGAAAAAGCCAGGAGATACCACAAAAATCTAAGTGCTTCTTGTACCTCTGGGAACCTCCAGTCTTGCCTGAATGACACTCGGCCCAGGCCACCAGGCAGTCTTGCTCGAGCACTTGTGCAGTTCCGTGTGCTCCTGTGCTGGCATCTCAAATGCATCCCTCTGTTTCAGGGCTGGCCATGGCCCTCCTCCTTTCAAAGGCCGCTGTGTCCCACTGGCTGCTGGCTCTGCCCCTGTGGCATCTAGCCCAGGGTCTCCAGCCCTTGGGAGAGAGGTGATAGCTGCCCACTACACCCAGCAATGCTGTCCAGCACCTCTCCGGCCTGAACCCACCAACTTCTCCTGTGGAAGTCAGGTTTGGCACCTGCTCAAGGAGCTGCTTCCCATGCAAGAGGCTGGATTACCCCAAAATCCTAGACAGAAGCTGCCCTTAAAATCTTGGTCAGAGGGGATGAGCTGGGGTTGGCCACCTGCTATGCCAAGGTGGAGGGTGATGCTACAGAATTAAATGAAGAGGGGATCAGGGACAGAGAAAGCCAAGACAAAAAGGATGGCACTGAAAAGAAGATAAAAGAGAACAATAGCCTTTCACACAGATGGAATCACTGAATCACAAAATATACTTTGGGTTGAAAGGGACCTTAAAGCTCATCTTGTTCCAGCCCCTGCCATGGGCAAGACCAGGTTGCTCCAAGCCCCAAAGTCCAACCTGGCCTAGGACACTTCCAAGGATCCAGGGGCAGCCACAGCTTCTTTGGGCAACCTGTGCCAGGCCCTCCCCACCCTCACAGAGAACTCCTTCCCAACACATCTAACCTAAATTTCCTCTCTCAGTTTGAACCCATTCCTCCTTGTCCTGGCACTGGCACACTGATAGCTCATGTTGAGTTTTTTCACCCCCAAGTCACCTCAAAGCCCAGAGCCTCAGGCTGTTCTGACGCTGTGCAGTCACAGCAGAGCATGGGGCCAACAGCTGCCTGCCCTCCCATTGCTCGCCAGAGGGAGGAACAGGACAGTACTGGTGCTGCTGGTGGGGCTGGTGAGGTGATGCCACCTGACACACCTGCACTGGGGGAAGTAGAGAAAATTCTCTTGAGCATTTTATAGCTTATAACCTCCTCTGGAACTCTCAGTACGGGAGACAAACCCTCAGATAATAAAGTTGTGTCAGAGTTGAGAACACTCATAAAACTTGTAAAACTTTTCATTTGCTCTCCCTGCTCGCGTGACTCACACCACACTTCCTTATGCAACCACACTGCTGCCTCCACGGATCTTTGCCCTTCCAGGTGAGAAACACAGGGGCAGGGACTGGAAACCTCTGTCCCCGTTCCCTGCAGATGGTGGAAGAGGCTGCTGGAAGAACCTGGCCAGGACCAAGCTCTGCCTGTATCCTCCAGCATGGTCAGCCTTCAGCTCTGGCCAGACTGTCACACACACTGGGAAAGGACTGCTCCTTTTCCAAATTGCAGCTCTGGACTGCAACACCTGGGTCCCCTCTCAGCTGCAATCCAAGCCAGGATGCCACAGGAACTGGGAATTGCAGCAATCCCCACAAACTGGGCTGTCAAAACCCAGGAGAATCACTTCCTCTCCCTCTGCCTCCCCAGGTCTCACAGAGGTGCCACGAAAGCACAGTGCTGTGAATTTACAGGAACCTCTGAAAAATGCTGTAAGTCCTGCCTCCAGCACAGGGGATTAACAATGGTGAGCTGGGCACAGGGAACACGGAATAATGAGGAACAGCACCTGCTCCCTGCAATCACTGCCCGCACAGCACGGAACAGGGATCCTGTGGGAAGGAGGGACAGTGCCCATACACATACACACATGGAGCTTTGGAAAGCTGGGAAAGGGAGGAAGAGCTGGCTAAGGCTTCCTGGCTGCAGGGGTGTCATGGGTGCCCCAGGCGAGGTGGGTGGCCCCTGGCAGCTCCTCACTCCCTGCTAGGAGACTCAATTTTAATTGCTCATAAAATTCCAGCCATTGTTTGCAATTGGAGCAGAGATCTCTGCACTCAGCATCTGCCCCAAGCAGAGATTTTTGCTTTAATTTCAGCTAAAATTGTAGAGTTGGTCCTGGTGCACCTAAAGGGGAAGAACAAGTCCAATATTAATCAGGGGATGTTAGAAGGAAAAAACCAGGAAACCTATTAGCCTTATTGTGATCCCAAATGAAACAGAAACAGCCATCTCAAGCCTCCTGACTAATTAGAGGCTAAAAATGTAATTGTCAGACCCCATAGTTACATGCAAAGCAGATTGTATGGACTGGTCTTTGTTATTTTAAACAAAATTACAGTTCAGAGGGCTGTTTCTAATGAAGGCCATAACCAGCTGCTCTTCAACAACAAAACTCTTTTACTGTTGAAAAACTATTAAAAAAGAAAAGATCTGGCTACAGAGCCCACAAATGTCACAGCAATACCAGATGATGGTGACAAGTTGCCAAAGTATTCAGATTGCTCTGCAGCATGAAGGGATCATAATTTCTGGTCTAACCAGGGGGAAAGGCTGAATTCGAAGATGCAGAATTACCCATGGATGAAGGGCTGCTGGAAGTGCAGATTAGATTTCACAGGCACCCCTACATGAGCTGTCAACAGAGACTGGCAAAAAGTCCACTGCAAAAATATATAGTATTTTGATAGTGAGGACAGAGAAGAATGACTGGGGGCACTGCTATCCCCAGCACTGCTGGGACCATGGCTAAAACTGCCAGAGCTCAGACAGCACACTTAGAGCAGGAAGATCAATCCCATGTACTGATCCAAAGCAAAACCAGCTCACCTTTGCAGCTTAAAAACCCAAAGATAATAAAATAAAAGAATTCTTCAATACACTGCAGTATTTATGCTAAGTATAGATCCTGCTGACAAGGACAGATCTCAATCCAAATACTGGTAGATGAAGTTTCAGAATGGAATAAATTCCACCAAGCTTATGAGAAAAGTTGTCCTTTTTGTTGCTTGGAGTACTCAAAACTCGATTAAATAGTTGGTTTTAGTCCAGGTCTGAATACATGAATCTCCACAGGCTCTGGGTAAGCAGAGCTGCCCATGGTGCCCTTGGCACACTCCAGCCTCCAGTTGCTCTTCCCAGGATCAGTGGCTTGGGATCACAGACTGAGTCTCATGTTCAAAGTTATCCTACCTGGGAGATGTGTGGAGGGCAAGAGGAATTACTCCAGGAGAGGGGGCCACCTGCCATTGCACTGCATGGCCCATCCTGAGCTCCAGGGGACAGCCTCAGGCCAACACAGAGCAAGACATGGCCACTGCCTTACTTAGCCCATGGCACAGAGCCACACCCCACCCCGGCTCACCCACAGCCACCAGGAGAAGGTCACAACTTGGAAACTCTTCCTGGTCATCCAACCCAGGAGTCAGGTCATGATTAAAATACCCTGAAAGCATTTTTCTTCATATTTAAAAGCAATTGTGACCTCTTTGAAAGCTGCTGAGGCTTCAGTTGCATTCCAAGCGGGAACATCTAGGTTTCAAACGTGGGATAGTTCCCAAGAGCTCAGGCCAGGACACATAAATCACCTCTCTGCAGGACTGCAGGGTTCAGGAAAGCTGCCATAGCCAGGAATGCTCCAGACTGCACAGCACCATCCTACGGGAGAAAAGCCCTCGGAAACACACCCATATGTGGCCAGTGCTGGGCTGGTCCTCACTCCCATTTCCAGGGCAAGCACATACAGCTGTACAGAGAGGATGCTGGAGGCTGGCATCAGCCACAGAGGGACACAGGGACAGATTATCCAGGCCTGTAACTAACAGCCAGGCACAGGAGGAGCGGGACAGAATATGCCTGTGCCAGCTGCAAAGGAGGGCAGGAGATGTGTGTGAGGATAAGGTTACACAAAGCAATAGGGCAGAAACCAGAGCCCTGCTGGGACAGCAAATCCCTGAGGAAGTGCAGGAGGAGCAGCAGAGCAAAGGAGAGAATGGGCAGAGCGAGTTCAGGATTTCAGGAGCACAACTGCCACGGAGTCAAATCTCCCAAATGGTGAAGGTGGGGAGAATAACAAGGAGATTTTGCCAAGCTCAGGGTTTTTGCAATAGCAGTTCCTGGCTGAGGGAGGTGAGGGACTTCACTTTGACTGGGCTGTGTCCAAGGGACTTATCATGGAAGTGGGGAAAAAAATTAGGCATAGGAGGTGAGTAGAACAGAGGTGAGCTTTGCTTTTTACAGGGGAGAAACTACACAGCACAGAGAAGGATTCAGAGGCAGATGAGAGACTGAGCAAGGGGGGGAAGAGGAATAATGCAACAGGAGGGAACAGACAGCATAGGGGCAGAGATGAGAGGACAAACCAGAGGAGAACTTGTACCTGGTGCAGAGAAAGAAGCAGAGTGCCAGGAGGAATGCAGAGAGGCAAGAGGAAATGCTAACATGGTACTCTGTCCTTCTCCCTCTAAAGAAACAAAGTCCTCAGCAGTAAAAAAAGAAGGGGAAAGAAGGTTGGAAAAATCGGAGGGGTGCCTGGAGCAGCCACAGGCTTAATGTCCAATAAAAGCAAAGCTCTGGTTTAGCAAGGCCCAGAATAACTGTGCTACAAGTCCTGAGCCCGCACAGCTGTGGGTAGGCCTGGACTCCAGAGCTGCCATGGATGCACCACTGCCAAAAGGGAGAATGAACAGGAGAAATTTTGGAAAAGGAAATACATGAGGTGGCTGGGGATCACAGAGCTTGGGAAGAACAATGCAGACTCTGGGGCAGAGTAGCTGGTGGCAGGAACAGGGGTCACTGAGCTGAGCAGGGGTCACTGGAACAGGAGCAGCACTGGGGTACAGGCAGTTTTGGGGTTCGTGCTGCTGAACAGTGCAGAACTGAGAACTGCTGAGGGTGGAAGGAACAGTGGAAGCAGTAGAAGGAAGGATGCAGGAATGTAGAAGAGGGTATGGAAAGAGCTGGAGGGGGAAACAGGCAAACACAACTAGATCTCGGGGGAGAAAAACACCACCAAAATTTAAAAAATGCTGAACTTGATAGGCTGGGCCAGGGATATACCTGGAGCCAAGACCTGCCAGACACCTCTCTGTCAGGCTCAGGGGACAGCTTAGCCTGGGGACACTGTCAAAGCAGTGTAATGACAACTTGTTTTGCAAAAGAGTGAAGGAACCGGGGAGGGGGAGATCCTTATGGTCCATCCAAGCTGCAGGACCATGTCCCCAGCAGCATTTTGTCTGTCCTATCCTTTCCTCTGCCACATCTTGCTCAGCCAAGAGTCAGGAGAAGTGGATACACAGAGAAGCCAGAAAACAGTTTATATCACGTGCAAGATGGAACAAAATTATCTTTAAGGTTCTTCTCAAACCTTGCATTCTGTGATCCTATGAGATGGAGGTGCATATGCAGATTCTGACAGATCCCAGCTGGAGGGTCCAGCAGTGTCACCCAGATGTCATCAAGGTGTATGGGATAATGAGGGAAGAGAACAGAGTCCAGCACTTTGCCAGACCCCTAACGAGAACTGCTATCCATCTCTGCAATGATTTTAAGCATAATTAATTTCAGCAGCCTGCCTGCCTGCTAGCTGATTCTGCTCTTTACGTTAATGACAGTGAAATCAGAGTTTCAAGGAGAATGCAATGACGGTGAAAGAAGCAGAGCCAGGACCAGGAGTTTCTCAGCTCATCTCCCCTCTCCTCCCGAGGCTGTGGCCCTGCCAGCATCGCAGCCCCGGGGCTGGGGCAGCCAGTGGCAGCAGGTGGCAGCAGTACATCGGGTATGGTCCCCTGCCAGGTCAGCGTCTGCCTCCTCCTTCGTGTTGGGAAGGAGCAGGGCCGCGAGCAGGGCCTGGCGGAGGCGCTGCCATCACCGCACTGATTCATTCCCGTCCCAGCCAGCCCGAGGCAGCCGCAGAGAGAGACAGACCCCTCAGTCTTTTCCACAGGGGCACGTGGAGAAGCCACGGACCGAGAGAGCCCTGCTGCCCCCGTGCCATGCCCACCCTACAGCCCTTTCATCCCAAGCTGGCAGAGAAGGAATTCAAAGCCCAGGCTCCAAGCTGAACTCAGTAACCAAGGGACTGACAGAGACAGGAAGCACAGCTTTGGCAAACATTTTCAAAGTTCCCTGTAACTCCAGCCTGTTCTCCAGCTTTGTTTGCCTTTCTTTAAAAAAGCAGTTGGGACATTTCAAGTCACAATTAAGCCTTTATTCAAGTACAAACAATTGCTTGGTCCCTACCCAAAGGAGTGCAGACGACCCATCCCAGCTGCAATCCAGGCTCCTGCCTGCTCCTGGCGTCCTGCACCTCCGGAGGGAGGGATGTGTAGGCGCTAGGCTCCCTCTCAGGCTGCCCTGGCCCTTCCTCAACACCGTGCACCGACTTTAACTCAATCTCAGGAAGGAAGCAGCAACAGCTTCAAGGAAATGGTGCCTGCACTACTGAGGTCACATCCCAAGTCTCCAGGCCAGAGAAGCGCTGTCTAAACTGGTCTCTATGCAAACACTCAGTTCTCATTATGCACAAGGAGAATTCACCTTTAATTCCCATCAACTTGGGGAGTCTCTGACAGCCACAATTTTTTCTGAAAGGCAATCTTTGTGACTACAGACAAAACCCGAGATATGTGACCCAAATGCACTAGAAGGCTCTGAAATCCAAAGCTAAAGTCCTGAAGTGTGCCACTTCCCCTCCCTACCCCACTACAGGTTTTCCCAGCCAAGCTCAGGGCTTTCCCAAGCACCCATGTCTAATACCCTGGCATTCAACATTGTGGGTATTTTAAAATAACTTCAACTAAACAGCAGCAACACAACTTCAGCCCTTGTTGTTATCATAAATGTAATTATTATTCTTTTATACAGGTGGATAAACATACCCATGTGGTATTACTTTTGGAGTACTAAGGTTTCTGAGGCATGTTCCTGGAGCCAGAGGACAGGATGGTTGGGGGGAACTATAGCCCTTGGTAAAGGGCAGCCAGGACACCTTTGCCATCTAAAGTGGTGCCTGCCTGCAAGGACCTGGAATCACCCCTGGAACAGTCAATAGAAACAGTGTCTGAAAGCAGAAAACACTGCTTTCATCCCAAGTAATCACATGTCCTGTAACTGGGATTCACAGCTCTGTGACAGCCACGCTTCAGCTCCAGCTGAGGCTCCTCACCTCTGGAACCTCATGCTGCTGGCTGGAGGCAGACCCCAAGCCAGAGCTCAAGTGCCACCATTCACCACAGGCAAAATTTCTAAGAAAGCCTGTTTTCTCCAAAGGAAGTTTTCTTCCATAGGAATAAAATTTTAGTAACCCACATAAACACATGTGTGAAAAAGCTACAACTGAAACCATCAGCAGGTCTGAGAGGCCAAGGAAGCATCAAGATTTATTTTCTTGACTCACCCAGACCAAGCCCAGTTTCCCCAGCAGCCTCCTCACAAGCAACAAGGAGGATCCTGTGCCAGGCCCTGCAGCACTGACCCTTGAAACGTGGCTGGGAACACATAGCTCTGCTGAACACTCCTCCCCACTCCTGGGGGAAAGCCAGTTCCTCTCCAAAACTTGCAATAATTGTGCCATCATCACATTAAGTTCCCAGCTCCCCCTTTCACAGAAGAACCTCTAAAACAGAGCAACGAACATCTACTCAGGGTTTTTACCATCAAGCTACAGAAGACCACAAGAGGAGATGAAAACCCTTGAGATTTATTAATAAGCTAAGAGCTCACTTTCAATTGCATGTCCAACCTGAGCACGGTCAGAGCTGTTGGCTCCCGTGGAAACCCTGAGTTTGCAGGCACTGTCTCCTAATGGTTTGTTATGTCAGCAGCCTGAACATCCTCCTTCCCAAGGAACCCCCTCAGGGCTTTGTGTTGCCACAGCTGTTCTTCACAACCAGGCAGTGAACTCAGAAACTTGGCCTTCACAGGGCTTTTCTGGAGGTGGTATCCCTCTCAAAACCAAGCAATACTTCACCTGGTGTTTAACAATTCCTCTCTCCCATCCCAAGCCCCCAAAGTTTAAGAAGGTTAAACCAGAGCTTTTGGTCTTTAATTTCCAGGTATCTGGAGCCTTTCAAAACTGGTTTGCACTTCAGCAATGGAAAATCCCATAAAGGTACTGCCTTGCACACTGACCTGCTTTCATTAATAACCTCACCTCAAAGGATGTGGGCAGGTCAGCAAGTTCAGCTGAGCTTAAGTGCTCCCATCTCGTGCTCTCTCTAAGCACGAGCTTAACTGCTTCTAAAAACAGCACTGGCCATGCTGGCTGCTCCAAAGGCACTCTTAGAAAGGGAAATCCCCAGTCAATTGATATAAAGGAGGAGAAGGAAATTTGATATATATATAGCAAGTCCCCAGCTTATCTAGCAGCAAGAGCTGCTCAAATTCACACACGCTGTCCCTTCCCTGCTGGCAGCTTCCAGCAGGATGAGAGATGAAGGTGGCCACATGCTGATCTCGGTACCAGAGGAGCTAGAGGATTTATTCCCATCTGCTGCAATTCACACAGGGAATGGACTATAATAACAGTCCTTAATAACTGACTATAATAAAACTAATTAAGGGTCAAATTCCTACCTCTACAAGGTTTAGGAAAAGACTGCAATGCATCAGACTTACTCTATCTAACACAAAAACAAATCTCAGGAAGCACTGGGATTTTTATCCTCTTTGCCCAAACGCAAGGCAGTTCCCTTCCTCCTGACACTGCATCGCTCATACACACTGATGGAACCACACGGTCACCGAAACCAGTGGCGGCTCTATCAGCAATTCCAGTGGAATCCAGGTTTTCCCCAGTACTGTGTTTTCACTCCAGCCCATGCTGCCACACAGGCCAGCATCCTAAGCTCCAGCCCCACAACTCCAGGGAACAGGCAGAATAGAAAGCTGGAGTTGCAGCATCCAGTGAAACATCCCACTTCCCAGCTTCTACTGTTCCAGTATCAACCCTTTGCTGTAGGATTTTGGAGGATGGGAGGAAGCAGGAGTGGCAGCACATGGGCAGTGGGATCCCACCCACTGGGCTGCTGCTCCCCAACGAATTCCAACAGAGGAAATGGTTGCTCATTCCGGCTTTGGTTTTGAGTACTTCGTCATTAGTAAAACATGCTGAAAATGCAAGTTCCTCTCCATGAGACCTATTGAACCTTTTCACAGAAGTCTAAGGAACTTCCTCGTGTATTTCAATAAAAGACAAACTCACAGGAAGAACAGTTCCTCTCATACTTCTGGGAATTCCTCTAGTAAAGACACCTATTGAAGAAGGAACGATGCAGTGGAACAAAGAGAAATCAAGGAGGGGGATTCACTTGTCCGTAAGTCTGTGGTTTATTATAAAACAAAACTATGAATCCCCTTCACAGCACAGAACCACTTTTACTTCCTCTTTTGACTCATTTAGCAATGGCAACAAAAGCTCTGTGCAGAGTTTCCAAATGAGCTAAATCTGCACAGAACCTTTGCATTCAAGATTTAACATTAAAAAATAATCTCAGTTTGCTCTCCTTTCTGAACAAAACAGGCTCTGTCTAGGATCACCTTAGCCAGCATCCAAAGGTGCTTAGCTACCCACTTTCATTTGGAAATGCAGACATAAGACAGCAGAGAGGGATCCATCTGGCATACTGGGAAGAGTGGCACACCCTGGAGAGTCTCGATATATTAACTTTCCAGTTCCAGAAAGGGGAAAGAGCAAAGAACAGGGTAAGGAAGATATAACCTCATGCCAGCCCAAGAAAGTGCAAAGGACGGCAGGGAGAGATATGAGTCGCTCGCTGGCACATCCCAGCCCTGGCATCCACATCCCATGGATCTGCATCCCGCCTGTGCTGGCTGCCTGCCGGTAACGTGGCATTCCCTCTGGCAGCTGCCTGCAATATGTCTCCAGGCTGCTCTATAACGAGCACAGAACCTTGGATGCTGGGAGCTACCAGCTCCCCGAGGAACACTCAGTGGTATGAGTCAGCCAGAGGCACCAGAAAGGACGTGACCAATTCTTCAGGCCAAAGCAGGCCCTTCATTCAGTTCTTCTAATCATGTATTGTCTCAAAGTCCTGCAGAGGTTTCCCTGCAGCCCCTGCTCCTACCTACATCCATCAAATCTCAGCCTGAGGCAGCTCTACTAATTACCCCTTCCTGCACCAAGACTCATCCCTCACCTTCAGCAAGCAGCAAAGCTCCTCTCCAACACAGTTCTTTGTGCTCCCAAACAGCTGTGAGAGACAAACAAAGGATCTGCTCTTCCAAGGTGATAATCCCCAGTATCACAACATCACACAGAAACAGCCAGCATCTCTGTGGAATGTTTATGGCAAAGATGAACTGCGGCCAGGTCACCCCTTCGAAAGACGCTGCCCCCAAACACCCCTACATGTTCTAACCTGGCACGGTGAACACCCATTCCAAGGCTCCCAAGTGCCAGGAGGAGCAGAAGTGGAGCTGTCACAAAGCAAAGCTGCTGCAGCAACAGCTTTGCTGAAGGGACTGTTTCCCCTGCGGGCAGGAGCCGTTGACAGGGCCCTGAGGGATGGTGCAATCCAGAAAAGGTGAAGGGAACTTCTGGGACTCACTCTTGGGTCCCCTCAGGGATTTCTGCACACCCCCTCCAGTGCCTGGGAGTTTCCCACAGCCTGTTCCCTCACCACAGCAGTTCTAAAGAAAAGATCCTCTATTCTTGCCATTATGTGCCCTTTAGGATGTACCATAGGTCCAACAACCCCAGAAAATAGGGACTTCACAGTACAAACAAGCAGTTCTCCTTGGAAATCAAGGGACTTTCTCTTCCTATAGGCAGCTATATCCAAACATGAATGCTCAGGGCACAGCAATAACAAACATTCAGAGGCCAATGCAATTTCACCTGAGTTAAGAGGCAGCAAGGCCCTGAGCAGGGCAGCAGTGAGGGAGCTGGAGCTGAACAGGAAGGATATGGTCATCCTGGGTATGATAAAACTCCCTCAATGTAGTAACAAAATTACTTTATAAAGGCACTGTACCCTGAGAGCGGTAGCATCGACCAAGGCTGGCAGTGTCAGAGCTGGCATCAGTACCAAAATTCCCGATCAACTGCCTACCAGTCAGTCAGTTAGGCCACAACTTCTTTGGGAAGAGCCACTGCTGACCTCAGCTCTCCCTGGACATGATGTTATTCTTTCTTTCTGCAGAAGGGAAAGGGGCAGCAGGCAGAGTCCCTGGCACTTCATGGAAACCAGGTCCAGAGGAGATGTTTCCTTGCTGCAAGCAAGACGAGAATTCTCATCACTGCCCATACTCCCTCTCACTGCCGGGTTTGCACACACATCCATAGCCTCAAGATATCACCTGTTTGTCAGAGGAGGTGTGTAGACACAAAGAACCTTCTCTTCCTAGAAAAGTGAAGGGGTGGATATGAAAGCACAAGCCAAGACTTCCTGACAGCAAAATATTAAGCACTGGCACTTTCCAGGAGCAGCAGCAGATCTTCCCTCCACAGCAGGCAGGTGATGAAGAGCCCAGTGCAGGTGATACTGACGTTCGCAGAGGACTGAGAAGAACCAGGCACATTGTTCAGGAGCACAAAGGATCCAAACACACAGAAGGAAAAGCTGATACCCCAGAAAGAAGAGCCAGACCTGATACCTCTGTGGGGCTCCCAGCCATCCCACTGTCCGTTGGGATTGGAGGGAAATGGCTGCCCTGGAGCACACAGACAGACACTCATCATGCCAGAAGTCAGCAGCAGTTCCCCAAGTCACAAGAGCCACAGCTTTTAGAAAATAAAGCAGCACTGAACTATAGCATCAAAGGAAATAAATCTCAAATACAGACAACGTAAGTCAGGCTGTAAGAAACCCTGAAGCAGCACTGGAGAGGGAATGTATGGCTGAAAAGGGTCCAGACCTACCTAAGGGCACAGGAAAGTTGACAAGAGGACACAAACCATGAACTGTACTTCAGCACAGCCAGAGGAAAGTTTAACACCCCAGGTCAGTGGGAATGAACTGCAGACACAGCATCCTCAGTGGTACATAAAGCAGCTTGAAAAACATCTCTTGTGTTTCCAGAGGAGCTCATCAACTCCCACTTTGCTGTGTTTCTTCCCACCAAACCCCCAAATACCTCACAGCTGTCCTTCTCCCATGCAATCACAGACTGTCCTGGCACATACAGGCTGCTCCATCTCACATCCAACTTCAGCCTCCCTGGGCCTCGTGCCTGAAGAGACTAATTTCTACTGCCCCAAGCCCGAACTCCAGGGCAGCACAGGCTTTTTGGCCTGTGTCCAGATGCCATGGGCTTGCTCCAAAGTTTTCAGCAAGAACAGAACATTTCAGCCTTTGGGAAGTTCAGTCTGCCATTTGGGAAGAAAGGCAGAAGTGCCTCTGGCATGGGGGCAGCTACAGGCCTGACCTGTCTGGCTGGAAAGCAGAAGTGAATGTAAGCCCAAACGATGCTGACTGGGGTGAGAAGCAACAACTTCAGGGCTCCTCACATCCTCCTAAAGCTCCTCCTGAGCACCCCAGGTCACGAGTTACCCGCAGGGTGATGAAGCTGCCAGGTGGTGCTGGCAGCCAAGCTGAGCTGCAGGAAGCACGGGCATGACCCAGGCTCCAGACTGGCAGCCAGCCATGCTCTCCCAGGGTACCCTCGGTGAGACATTCTCTAAACTGGGTGTAGGTGCCTCACAAATGAGATACTAAACAGGACAACGGCTGCCCTCGTTCCCATTAAAACAGTGAAACAGATCCCATCTGGCTCCATCACACTGGTGGCCCTGAGTGCTACATGCCAGTCATGCTCCTGCAATAAGGAGACTTCTGCAGAGTCCTTTCAAAAATTTAAAAAAAGTGAATCCAGGCAGCACAGTTGAAACAACAGAAACAATTGAACAGATTCATGCTGGATTGCCGCAAGGCACTCATCCACTCGGGGGAAGCTGTCTACTTCAACAAGTTTCTAGAATAAAACAAACCAACAAAACCCTCTGAAGCTTCCAGAAGGAACAATGCAAACTGCAGCCCTCGCTCGCTCGGAGCGATCCTCAGCTTCAGCAGGGACCATCAGGAAAAGGCTGGCAGAGCCTAAGCAATTGAACTGACTGTAGAGAAGAAATGCTTTGAGGGTCCTTACCATAAAGCTGTCACTCACAGGCAGTGCCATGTCCAAGCACGTTCTGAGAACAATTCCACAATTTCATTTTGCAGCAAAGAACTGGTCAGGTTGGAAAAGGAACAAGGACTCCCAGCCAGTGCTGTTCTGACAGCATGAAATGGCAGAAAGCTGAGCTCCAGAGAATACCCCGCTGCAATTCTGGGCTTAAGTTCAGCTATAAGACTTTGCCCCCAAGCAGATAAGTTGTGAGCCATGTCTACCTCTGTCCTGGCTGCCAGCACAGGCTCCTCCGAAGCAGGGAGGAGCTGACAGTAGTCAGCAGCCTCAGCAGGAGTCACCAGATTTGGCTCTTGCTCCATCTCAGACAGAGGTACCCAATATGTCACCTGTACTTTGTTATCAGAACATTCCCACCTAAATTATTTCTAGCAAACCCCATTCCCAAGGCTTAGGAAAATCTGCCATCCTTCCTGTGAATGCTGTGCCTATCTCTGCGGTGGGATCAGACCCGCACCCTTGCAAGAGATAGTGCAGTGTTTCTGTCCCCCAGGAAAATAAATGTTGGCAAAAGCAGAACTCTGTTGTGCGTGGCTGGGCCAGCTGACCATCCTGGATGTGCAGTGCCTAAGATCAGCTGTATCACACACTGCTGAGCAAACACTCCACCTAGAAGCAAAGCAACAGGATCCACAAGAGAAGGCAGATCAGGAATGCTCTCTATCTGAGACTAAAGTGAATAAAGCACCTACAAATGCTCACAACATAAAAGGAAGCCTCTCAGGCCAGAAATTTGATACATGTTGAAAGAGAATGTACCGACACATAACTCTCCTCTCTTGGGACAGGCCGTGGGCAGGCGTCTCCCTCTTGGAAGAAGAAATTGGAGGGCATCTCTCAACTGAGAAAGAGCAACGCAGACAAAGTAATAAGTAACAACAAAGGCCTTACCACTGTTCAGAGTGGGAACTGTCAGTTTAGTTCTGCTGATGCTCTGTCCCACTAAAGTCACCTCTGCCTGGAAAGGCTGAGGCTGCTCCCAGACCCACCACACACAGATCACTGCACAACGACATTGCAAAACACACCCCATGAAAACTATCCCCATCCCGCTGGGAAGGGGCTCCTCCAGCTCCGAGGCAAAGCCACGGATGTCAGAGTGATCAGAGGCTGCACACCAAACCTCAGCACGTGTGTCAGAATCTCTCAGCAACCCAGGACTAAACTAGAGAGAAAGGAAGGAGAGTTGGAAGGAAATAGTTAAGAGGGAATGCATGCAACTCAAAGAGGACTCCAAGAGCTCAGGCTTTGAGACAAGGGCGCCCCACTACCAGCACCAGGCTTCCAGGCACAAACACAGGCTCATTTCAAACACGATTCAGCCACTGAACATGTTTCAGATTCATTTCAGCTCACATTCCCAGAAAAGAGCCGGTTTCCCAGTGCTGCACTGGCACGTCCAGCAGCACAGTGCACTGTGCTGTGTACCCCCAGTCAATTCCCCCGCTCGGCGGCTCTGGCTGCAAAGCCAAAGCACCTCGCACCAGGGCAGTTTCCTTCTGGGCAGAAATTCACCATCTCAAGGGAAAGCATCCCCCTTTCCTTGGATTCAGCTCTGAGCCGCAAGGTGCAGATGCAGTTGTACTCACTGCTTTGCCAAGACAGGGACCAAATCACCCTGGAAAGTAGGCCTGAGCAGGCATTTGCTATTTATAAGCTAATCATATGATCCCTCCGGAGGGAAATCCTATCCTTTGTGGCTGTTGGGAGTTCATGGAACTGCAGGAACGTCAGGGAGGAACAGGAGGGAACCAATTACATTGGCCAGGACCGTGCTCCAAGTGACCAGACAAAATTCCTCCCTACTCCATCACAGCCCCAGCATCCTCCTGAAGAACAGGCCAGTGATTACGAGCAGGGATTAATCTGTTATGCTAATTTGCTAAGAGCAAAGTAATTTTTTTAATAGCTCTCATCTCCATTCATCATTATCTAAAAAGGACTCTGATCTAGTTCTGCCAAGAGTGACAAGTATCACAGTAATAGCCCACCTGAAATCAAAAAACACATGGAAAACTGGCTGGCTGGTGCTGCCTCAGAAGGGGAAAGGTATGAGCTTTCATAACTCTTTGATAATTAATTCCTTGCGGGAGCATGCCTGTCCTGGGAAGTTGATTGTGATGTGCAAGAATGCAACACTGATTTCTTTCCTTCTGTTCACATTTCTCTCTCATAAAAATAACCTGGGTTAGATGACACTGCTGGATTTTTCTGTGAAACAATGCTCAGTCATTTCCAACACCACTGCATACACTCAGTGCAACCATACACACCCCAAAACAATCTCAGTTCCCTCTACCCTCCTTTTTCCTCACCTACAAATTACTGAGAACAACCCTCTCCCTTCACTGACAGCAGCCTCTGAAACAAACTGGAGACAGCAAAGAGGGATGGAAATAGCGCTGTCTCACAGAGCACAGACTAAAACCACCTCTCTTGGAGGAGAAGGCCCAATTCCCAGAGCAATCCTCACAAACAGGGCAGACTAGAGTCACCCAGGCCTGGCACCTGCCTCCAGGTGAGCAAAGCCTCAGTGAGACACAGGCACCAGGCCGAGAAAAGGCTGCTCACATCACCCCTGTGCTCCCCCAGCACTGGCACAAGGGAGACTTTGAGAAGCCCCACATAAACAAAAAACAAAAGCAGGCCAGTGCATATTTGGCAGATTGAGATCACAATAAAAGCTGGCACAGCAGCATTCTCCAAAGTCTCTGTGGCAAGATCTGCCCTTAAAGCTTCCCCTGATCTGGGTTTTGGGTTTGGTTTTTTTCCTTTTAGCTTGTTACAACCTCACAGGTAGCTTGTTACAAATCTCACAGGTAAGTTACACTGTTGTTGAGACAGATGGGCTGGAAGGACCCTGCCACAAAACCCACAGCAGTGACACCTCTGAGGAAATGTCCCAGTCAAAGCTCTCTCAAAAAAATTAAATAAACAGCCACAGCCAGATAAACAGATTCCTGAGACTGTAGCAAAGAAAAAGAGAACCCAGATATTCCTAAAAATTTATAAGTGAAACTTTTACATTTATTTCCCAGTTTACTTAGATATCCATCTGTTGGAATGTCAAAAAAGTTTCCAACATCCATCTACTAGTAAACTCCATGAAAGACACCACAGCCCCCTCACAGACTCCCAAGCAGAGCAGACCCAAAATTCGTGAGGCTGTGAGCCCAGCTGCTTTTATTAAAAAAAAAAAAATAAAAAAAAAAAAATTTAAAAAATGGAGACTCCATGTAAAAGTTGGTAGCCAATACAAAGTCATCACTGACTTAGGGAAGTTTGTTCTCATGGTCATATCACCTAAAGATATACATTCTGGATTCCATGTACACATACCTTGACCAGCCAGACTGAATTCCCAGTGTCCAGCCTCTGTTCTCCACAAGCAGATGCAGACTGGCCAGATCTTCTCTCCAGTTCTTGCTGAAAGAAGCAGATGGAGTTCTCTCAGCACCACATGGCAGCTTGTTTCACCTTTATTCTCACCTCATACGTCTCCAAACTCTGCTCAGCTTTTGCGCCAGCTTTGAACCACACACAAACACCAAACCTAGGCACAGCAGCTTTTGCACCAGTGTGGGAGCTAAGTTAACACTCCCTTTCCTCCTCCTCCTCAGTGAGGTACCAAAGACCACCTCCAGCCCCCCAGGACAGATCCCAATTCTCCCTCTCTTGTTTCTCTGTTCCCATTTCAGATTCTTCCTGAAGTTTGCTATCTCTGGTAAAACACTGTGGTCTCCCCAAAGTCCAGTGCTAAACTAACCAGGCCACAGTGTTGGATTCTCATTTCCCATTTTTTACTCAGCACTCTGAGTTGCTCATGCAGTTCCTCAGCTTTCACCTGTCAGCTTCTTTCAAGTCATTGCCAAAATCACCAGCAGGATCCTTACGAGACAGTTAACACAACATGCCCAATAACGTTCTAGGAATCCCCAATTTAACACGGATTATTTTGAGTTCATTCCACTTCAGCTAATTCAGCAGGAAACCCAAAAGGCATCACATCAACTGCTTTAGGGAAGCCAGTGTTTACAACACAGTTAGCTGAGGGGGTTCTAAATAAATGTCAAACCTGTATCATCATCTCCACACCAAACTTGAGCCAGTCGCAGTTCCAAACCAGCACAGAACCAGCTCCTACCCAACACGGAGGGGAGGCACCTGCTCCAAACACAGCCGTGTGTGCCCTCCAGGGGGGCACCAGGCAAACCCCACCGCATGCGAAAAAAAACCAGGTCCGTGCCGCTACTCCGGATCTCTGCGGCACAAGAATCTCCCACCCGCCAGGCACTTCCAAGCAGGATCTGCACGGCCCCAGCGCGGGGGGACAGGAGAGGCAGGCGAGCCGCGCCCGCAGCCTCGGCCCAGGGAAGGGCTCGGGCCCCGCAGCAGGGCCGGAGCGGGCAGGGCCGGCCCCATCGGGAGCTCCGCGCCCCTTTTCTTGGTCTGACTGCGACCCTGCCTCCGCCCGCTGGCGACACCGCGGAACCTCCGGTGCAGCCCGGCCCGCAGAGCCGCCGCCGCCTCAGCGCTGCTGCCACCGGGTGGTGCCGCCCCTCACGGACAGGCCCCGGGGAGGCCGCACTCACTGGGCGGCAGGGAGACGAGCGGGGCCGCGGCAGGTGGCGGCCCGAGGAGCGGCGCTGAGTGCCAGGGCGGCGGGAGGGGAGCGGGGGCGGAGAGTCCCGGGCAGCCCCAGCCTCACC
>VWZV01010931.1:109789-122223 GCA_013397155.1 Irena cyanogastra | reverse complement strand
ACACACACACACAGGGGTACACACACACACAGGTACACACACAGAGGTACACACACAGGTGTACACACACACAGTTACACACAAACACAGAGATACACACACACACACACAGAGGTACACACCCACACACAAGTGTACACATACACAGTTACACACACACAGAGATACACACACAGGTACACACACACAGATGTACACACACAGAGGTGTACACACACACACAATTGCACACATACAGATATATACACAGTTACACACACATACAGAGTTACACACAGATACACACACAGGTGTACACACACACACACACAGTTGCACACACACAGATATACACACAGAGTTATACACACACACACACACACACAGGTGTACACACGCACACAGTTACACACACACACAGAGGTACACAGAGTTACACACACACACACCCTCTGCTGGCAGCAATGCCCCGGCATGCAGCCACACACACAAACACATGGACACATGGACACACAGCGACAGACTTGGACATACAGACACAGGGAGATAGACACGGAGACAGACACACAGACATAATGACTGACAGACAAACACAGAGACTCATTGACAGATTCACAGATATACAGATGCACACGGACTCACGGACACATAGATTCAGACAGACACACAGACACACAAACACACAGACTCAGAGACAGTCTCAGACTCACAGATATGCACAGAGACTCAGACTCACACATGCAGAGACTGACACAGAGGCAGAGGTGAACAGGTGGTGCTACAGGTGCACACATACACACCCTCCCCAGTGCACATGTGGCTGCGGGGCTGCAGGCAGGGGTTCCCCTGGCAGGGCTCTGGGCCAGGAGGGGACCCCAGGCAGGGCTGTAGAGTGTGGGGATGACCCAAGCAGGGCTTTGGGGCAGAGTTATACCCCAGATGGGAGGGGAAGGGGGATGGCATCCCAGACAGGGCTGTGGGGCACAGGAATAGGGGCAGGGCTATACCTCCAGGTCTGTGGAACAATGGGAATACTCAATAGCAGGACATGGGGCAGGGGAGATAACCCACGTAGGAGTGGGAGGTGGGAGAGAGGGATACCTCTGCATAGGGATATGGGACAGGGAGGATACCCCAGGTAGGGCTGTGGGACAGGGGAAGAGTGGGATGCTGGAGGCAGGTATATGGGATAGGAGCTACTGGGGCAGAGCTGGAGTGGGACAGGGCAGTGAAACACTGCAGCCCCCGACCCTGCAATCAGAGCCCCACACGCAGCGTCCCCACTTTGTCATCCCAAATTACCCAAAGTACAGGCTGTGTCCAGTGTCGTGCCGGCCCGGGGCGGCTGCCGCTGCCTGACTCACGATGGAGGAAGAGGCAAATCACCGGGGTTTCGGGGTGCTGCTCACCCCCGGCAGGACAAATTCTTGTGGTGAGCAAACCAGCTCACTGGTGTTTACTGAGGAGCTGAGCAGGGCCAGCGTCCCTGGGGGATTCCTGAGAGCGCCCCCATCCCAACTGCTGCATCTCCCTCCCCGGTGCAGTCCCTCTGCACTGCCTCACAGCTGGGGAGGAATGAGGAGTATCCAAGTCCCTTCGGATGGGAACAAAGTGTGGTGGCTGCGAGAACTCTGTGGTGACATGGGGACAGGTTTGCTCCACTGTTATGCAGAGAGCCCAAACAAATGTCAGACCCAAAGGTCACGGGAGCATCACCGGTTTGGGGGCCCCAAAGGAAGGACACCTGCGCTGACAGGAGGGACGCCCACTGCAGCATCTCCCATCCATGCAATCGGCACCCGGCTGCATCCCGGGGTTATGCAGGAGGTGACGGCAGAAACTGCCCCGGGCGCCGCGGGGCCGCGTCCCACTCACGTGTGCGGTGGGGTTGGGGTGTTCCCTGCTGCTGCGGTCGGGAGTGCCGGCGCTTTTTCCCCCGGGGGAGCGGGGCTGGGGCGGTAAATGCCGCCTTGGCCGCTTATATTTCAGGCGCGGGGCTGCTGGCTCTGCCCTGGCCAGGGCACACAGGCAGCCCATTGTTGGAGCCCCTTCGGCGCGGCGGGAGCAGGTGAGGCGGCTCCGAGCATCAATGGTAGCTCTGTCTGCCGGCGGGGCGGGGAGGTGGCTGCGGCACAGGGGAGCTGGGGGCGGCGGGGGACATGGACCAGCGGGATGTGTCAGGGGGCTGGTGGTTCGGTGGGGGACGCTGGACCATGCCTGAAGCATCCCCACCCCGACAGATCTGATCGTCTTCCCCAGGGCTTTGCCGTGGCATCCCGCTTCCTCCGAGCATCGCCGGTGGGGACGCCCCCATTGCACCGCCCATGACCCCTTTCCTGATCCATCACCTCCCCCATCCCTTGGCCAACCACCTTGGCAGCGCTTAGGGATGTTTTCCCTGTTGGGAGCCGCTTGTTGCATAGAAACTGGACAGAATTTTGACTTTCAGAGCCGAAGGTCCCTTCTCTCCCTTCAGGGACCCCGCAGGTCCCGGCGCGCAGCTTCTCTCCCGATAAGACTTTGCTTTCTCATGGCGATAAACAACCTGACTGTGCATATTTGAGTCGGTTGGAGGGACTTATGTTGGGCAAGGATGTTTTTTGGGAACATTCAGTCTCTGGGCTGTCAGTAGATAATCCTCGGCCTCCAGTGGGGAGAAGCTGCCTCGCTCCTCACAGGCTGAGTGGGAGGGCTGTTGGCTGTGCCTCACTTGGCAGATGTGAAGCCAGAGATCCCGGTGGATCATCGTTTGCTGGCAAGTCTCACCTGCCTCTTTGGGACCTTGAGGTAGTGAGGTTGGTGGGTCCTGGGGAATGCGGGGCTCTTGGCTCAGTGGTGTGGGATATGTGAGGTGAGACTGACACTCATGTCCTGGGTGGGGATGTCCCCCAGCCCTTTTTGGCAGGAGATTCATGCCCCAAGCCCTCTCCCTGCAGGGTGTCCTCCACCCTGAGCAAGGTCAGGGTGACACAGTCTCTGCTGTGCACCCAGCAGTGCCTGGCATTGTGGTGACACTGTGTTTAATGTCACCTGCCTGCCTGAGAATGGCCTCACTGCCCAGCCAAGGGGCTGCAGTGTGTCCCCATGCTGGTGAATCCAGGACAAGTGTCAGAAGGTGTTCCCTGATGGATGTGCCAGAATGAAAGCTATGCCCTCATGAACCCTCTTAGTGCAGTGTAACAGGGATGGGAACCCAGGCTCGTGCATGCCCTTCAAATCCCACTGGATTTGGGGCAGAGCATCCACGCCTGTCTGGGTGCTGGGGCAGGTGCTGGGTGGTGAAGGCTCAGGATGGGTTGAGTGTGTTGAACAGCCTGTTTTGGGGTGGAGGAGCTTCCTGCTGAGCAAGTGGGCCATGGTCCCACCAGGACATTTGCCTGTGCCATGGCTCCTTGTGGGTGACACTGGGGAAAATCTGGGACTGGGGTCCTACGGGATGCACTGGGAATGGGCATTGGGACAGGGCTCTGGCGCTGGTGTCCGTGGAGTGGTTGTCCTGGATGGCATGTCCTGAGGTGCTTGGTGGTCTCACCTATGCACCACCATCCTCAGGCTCCAAGGGCTCTGGGCTCAGCTGCTGCTCCTCCATGCTGAGCTGGTGTCTGTTGGTCCTGCTGTCCGGCAGTGCTGGGGACACGGGGCTGGCAGTGCTGTCTGGGTGGGTGTGTCACTGCGGAATGTGGGGAAAGGCACAGGGGCTGCCCCTGAGTGGCAGCTGCCAGGTGGAATATATGTCACGTTTCAGCATTAATTACAGTAGTTGGCTGTCAGAGGTTGTGCTGGCGCCTGCTCTACCTCCAAGGGGGAGTATGAGCAGCTCAAGCTTTGATGCTCCACGCATGGGGGAGTCCCTGTCTCCACCTTGCCATTTGTCCCCAGCCCAGAGACATGTCCCCACGTGCCTGTGGGGACACGGCCACTGTGAGACACACACACATGTGGGCGTGTGCCTCTCTCCAACCCCAAATAATACGGTGGTTACAGCAGCCGGCTGGGAGGTGAAAGCCTCAGGCAGAGTCTGACCCCGGCAGGGATGATCTGGAGCCTGGTAGATTAAAGGGAGCCGTTGACCACAAGGTTCTGGCCGCAGGGTGGACACACTGGTATGTGAGCAATGCGGGCATTCCAGCAGGACAGAAGGACAGAGCCTAGGCAGCTCCTCTGGCACAAGTCAGGCAGGCAGGACTGTGACAATCTCCCTGGGCTGGGGTCTGCTATGAGACATGGGTGTCCCCAGCATCCTCCTGGCACCACAGTGCATGGGCCACCAGGCTTGTCCCACCACAATGGGACATGATGCCCAGGGTCATCCTAGCATGAGCAGTAGCATCTCCAGAATCCATCGCACCAAGCAATAGGCACAAATGCTTGGATCGTGATGGTAACTGCAGTGCTCAGGAAAATCGAGATTATCTCAGTGCCTCTTATCTTTTCCAGGGGCCCAGGATTAAGCTGAGGTGATGAAACAGTGCAATGTCTGTCTGTCTGTCTGTGCTGTCTATCTGGTGTCATGCTGTGCCTGTGCAGGGGCTAGGGGGGAGCAGGGAGGGAGCCTGTGTGGGAGTCATGTATTCAGAGAGAACAGGTCAGCATCAGTATGGTATCAGTGTTGGAACTGGTATTGGCATCAGCACTGGGATCAGTGGGTATGGCTCTGGGACAACTCGAGGCCACATCTGCCCCTCACAGCCAACCCACCCAACCACACCATGCAGGCAGTGGGACACGGGCAGAGCTGGGGCTGGGGCTGAAGGTGGCTCTGTGAACCCTGGCTTGGCACTGGAGCATAGGTGAGCTGGGTTTGGGGTCTGCCCCCCTGTTGCCCCAGGCAGTCTCATCTCTCCTTCGTGGGGAACGGGCAGCTGCTCCAACCGGTTTGTGGGTCTGGGCGGTGTCACGTCCTGCCCGAGGCCTAATGGAGGGCTGGAAGTACTGGTACGGATGCCAAGAAGCAAACAAGAGCCGCTTGTGTCCTGCCAGGCACGGAGCCAGGCAGCCAGAGGGGACAATGTGCTACTCCCCCGGCATGGGGCCATGATGGGCCAGAGGCTGGGCTGATGTTGGAGCAGTCACTATGAGCTGGAGGGAAACTGAGGCATGAAGGCGTGAAGGGGCCCCATCCAAGTGATGGAGCAGAAGGTTCTGGCAGGGATGGCAGAGATATCCCAGTGCCTTCCCCTTTAGCATCCTGAGCTGAGCCCCAACACTGCCCTGGGCATGTCCTGCCTGCCCACAGCAATGGGGTGCACTCCTGCACCTGGGTGGCCTGATCCCAGTCCCCTGCGTCTTCCTCCGTGGGAGCAACTGGGATATTAACTGTCGTCGCTACAGGGAGAAATACAAGTGGAAGAATCCCGGGAAACTGGTTCTACCCCTCCGTCCGGTGCCGGCGGCAGGCCGGCGGCTGCGGCGGCGCTCCTCCCTCAGCAAAGGCATATAATGCCTGCCATGGTCCCAGCAGCCGGCACTGTGCGGCGGGAGGCGGGCAGGGAAGCAGTCAGCGAGCGATGGCCTCCATGGGGATGCAGGTGCTGGGCATCGCCCTCTCTGTCATCGGCTGGTTGGCCTCCATCCTCTGCTGCGCGCTGCCCATGTGGCGGGAGACGGCCTTCGTCGGGAACAACATCGTGGTGGCGCAGATCATCTGGGAAGGGCTGTGGATGAGCTGCGTGGTGCAGAGCACGGGGCAGATGCAGTGCAAGGTGTATGACTCGCTGCTGGCCCTGCCGCAGGACCTGCAAGCCGCCCGTGCCATGGTGGTGGTGGCCATCGTCCTGGCCATCCTGGGCACCCTGCTGGCCGTCGCTGGCGGCAAATGCACCAATTGTGTGGAGGACGACACCGCCAAAGCCAAGGTCATGATCCTCTCCGGCATCATCTTTATCGTCGCCGGTATCCTCATCCTCATCCCCATCTCTTGGTCCGCCAACAGCATCGTCCAGGACTTCTACAACCCGCTGGTCTCTGACTCGCAGAAGCGGGACCTGGGCTCTTCCCTCTACGTGGGCTGGGCGGCCTCGGCGCTCCTGCTGCTGGGGGGGGGGATCCTGTGCTGCACCTGCCCCCCCCGCGGAGAGAAGCCCTACTCTGCCAAGTTCACGGCTGCTCGCTCGCTTCCAGCCAGCAACTACGTGTAGGAGCCGCCGCGCCTGTCTGGACCCCCCGGCCGCTCCAGGGCGCGGGGACCTCCCGGGACATGCAAGCTCCCCGACTGGGCTGGGACTGGCTGGGCGCCGGGGCGGTGCGAGGGCAGGCAGACAGAGCCGCCTTTGTTCCACTGAGGTTGAAGCCGGTTCTTTAATCTCGGTTGAGACCGGGGACAAGGAGATCCTGTCCTGGCTGTCCGCGGTGGGGGTCCTGCTCCCCCCCGGAGCATCCAGCTGAGGCATCTTCTCCGAGACATCACCTGATCTCCTCCTCGTGCATTTCCTGGCTCCTGGTATCGGGATGTGCCATGTGGTGACACAGCTCCCAGAGAGCCCGTCCCACGGGTGGCACCGGGATCTCTTTCCCCGCGTGAAGCTCCCCGGGACGTGTCTGTCCCTCAGGGTGGGTGGTGGTGTCGGTGCTGGTAGGGACAGCGAACCTGTCCCGCGTGGTCACAGGGACGTAGTGGCCCTGCAAACCCCGGCAGGGTCTTGAGGGGTGACAGGGGCTGTCACCTGCCTGTTCTCTAAATTCTGACTTTGACCTACTTACGGGTCTCGGAGCGGCCGTACAGACTGTGATTTCTCGCGGCAGCTCCCCAGGGCGGGGGCATCATTATCCTGGGAGTGGGAAGGCAGCGGCCGGGCTGGGAAAACCGGTTCGGGAGGCGGGACCGGAGCGGGGCTGTGCCCCCGCATGGTGGGGGGCGACTCCCGGACCCGACCCCATCCATCGCCCCAGAGTGGCGTGCCCGGGGCCGAGAGTGGGGTCTCACGGTACCCCTGGCTGTGCTGCCGTCCTTCCCCGTGTCCAGCCTTCCCGCATTAAACGGCAGCTGCTCAGACCCCTCTGTGCCTCTTGTTCTTTACCCTCTCCAACACCTGCCTCGGTGGTGGGACAGTCCGGTGGTCCTGTGCCCCGGGCTCCCATCCTCCTGAGAGACCACCCAAATCTGTTTTTCGGAGCCTCTTGAGATCTCCGCCGCCTGTTCCAGCCCTGGCATCTCTCACCGCTCCCCTCCCGGGCAGCCCCGGGGGTGACAGCGGCTGCTGCCACGGTACAAAGCCTTGGCGGCGCCGGACGGGGTGCCAGGGCTGTTCCACGCCTGTCCCACGCCTGACCCGCCGCGATCTTCCCACCCGAGCAGGAAGAAGGTGGCGGGCGCCGGCCGGGGCGAGTCGAGGCGCGCTGGCCCCGGTGCCACCCCACAGCCCCGGCTGGGAGCACCCCGGGGCCGGCGTGGGTAGCGCCGGCTGTTTTGCCTATCTCGCTTCCGGCACGGCATGTGCTCCTCTGGCTTGGGAACATGCTTCCTTCCCACCTCGGGATTTGTGGGGACGAGGGGCAACTCCGCCTAGCTGTGGGTGTCTCATCTGGATCTGAGAGCTGGAGGGCTCCCAGCTCCTCAGTCTCTTCACTGGGCACGGGAGTGGTGGAAAATACGCCTGTAAGCCCTGTGGTGCCGGTGGCCAGGTGGGAATGTGAGCACAGTGCTCTATCGAGCAGCCCTGGGGATCCGTGAAGCCACCACTTGTCCCCCTGCAGGTGGTCATACACCTTGTTTTGGGTGTCTCGTGTGGCTGAGGAAGGGTGCCCGGGATGGCTCCCACCACCCCGGCCCCTGTCTGCCTGGAGCACAGGGGAAGGGGCTGTGGCTTTGGCCCAAAGGTCTTTCATGGCCCGGGGGATGCAAAGTCCCAGTGCTGGGTGTCCATCAGGCTCCTGAGGGGTAAAAGGTGCTAGGTAAGGAGGGGGGATACAGCTGGAGCAGAGAGGCTGGAGAAACCAAAACGGGGACAGGGGAAATGATGGTGAAACCCCTGGCAAGAGCCACAGGGTGTGCCAGGCACAACCGATACCTGCTGAGCTTGGGGCCATAAAACCCTGGCTGGTCCCAGCTGCCAAGAACAGCAGAGGCACCCATGGGTGAACTCTGCTCCGTGAAGGCCTGAGCTGGATGTGGGCTGAGCCAGGGCCACAGCAGTCACACGTGACCATGGTGGAGCTGCCAGGGTACGCAGCATGTGTCCCTGTACTAACCACTCCTCTCCCAGGGATGCCACCTGTGATGACCCCATAGCCCTTACCAGGGTTTGCCCTTTTGGGACTGCTCCCGGGGCTTCTCTGGGATGGTATTGCAGGAGGTGCTGAGCCCCAGACCTGGGATCAGGGCAGAGCTGAGCTCTGACCCATTTCCATTTTCTCCTGGAGAAGAGATCCCAGGTCCAAAGGGCACTGTAGGATGGCTGAGAGGGTGAAGCCAAACTGGGAGCAGGCAGTGCTGGACACCATGCGGGGCTGCCTTCCCCACCTGTGCCCCTGGCACAAGGCTTGTGGCTGGGGAAGCTGAGCACCCATGTGACATGGGGTGGGCACTGGGGGATGGCAACCAGGGCAGGACATGGGGTGAATGTGGGGTGGGAGGTTTGCACTGGAGCACTGGGGGATGGACACAGCAAGCGCCCCATCCTGCTCCCCAAAAGCCATCCCTTCCCTGACACTTGCCATGCCCTGGCAAGGGGTGATGGCAGAAGCTGCGCTGTGGGGACAGTGTAGGGGCCAGTGTGACACACGGGGGCTCCTGCACCTTGGCCTGCTTGGGGCTTGAGTCCTCAGTGCCACATGTCCCCATTCTGTCCTGCAGCGCCACTTCACGTCACTCATGTCCCCATGTCCTTCAAGTCCCCATGTCACTCATGTCCCCATGCTGTCCTGCTGCCATTCCCATCCTAGTGGGGAGCAGGACATAGCAGATGAAGCCCATGCTGTCCCTGGCTGTGGGCTGTGCCTGTGACACCCGTGCCTGTCCCTGCAGGAGCTGTCGATGGCAATGATGACAATGCAGACGGGAGGACTGATGATGGCCACGCTGGGCTGGCTGGGCTCCATCCTCACCTGTGCCCTGCCCATGTGGAAGGTGACGGCCTTCATCGGCTCCAACATCGTGGTGGCCCAGGTGTTCTGGGAAGGGCTGTGGATGAACTGCGTCTACGAGAGCACAGGGCAGATGCAGTGCAAGGCCTACGACTCCCTGCTGGAGCTCACCTCTGACCTGCAAGCTGCTCGTGCCCTGGTGGTCACCTCCATCTTCGTGGCCTTCCTCGCCTTCTTCATCGCCCTCTCGGGAGCTGACTGCACCCGCTGCGTGGATGACAACGGCACCAAGACCAGGATCTCTGCGGTGGCAGGTGTCATCTTCATCATGGCCAGCATCATGCTGCTCATCCCTGTCTCCTGGTCTGCCAACAGCATTGTCAGCAACTTCTACAACCCCATGGTGCCTGAGGCCCTCAAGAGAGAGCTGGGCGCTGCCCTCTACATCGGCTGGGCCTCCAGTGCCCTGCAGCTCTTCGGTGGGGGTGTCCTGTGCTGCTCAGGATCCCAGTCCCAGCAGGATCCCTACCCCAAGAAGTACAGGGCAGTGAAAAGCTGTGGCCCAATGGGCTATGCCATGAAGGACTATGTGTGAGCTCCTGTGCCCAGGTGCCAGCCCAAGGCAGAGCACCACTATCCCTGTCCTGCATCCCTGTGCCACACCCTGCCCCTGCACTGCCTTCCTCCTGCCCATCCCCGCGCTGGCTGACCCCAGCACAGTCCACATATGTGCCCTTCCCCAGGGCAGGGCCTATAAACATCCTGGTGCCACCAAGGCTGCCTGGGCTCATTTTAAACAGCGCGGTGCGGGGAGGATGGTGACGCGTCCTGGGAGTGCTGTGCCCTGCTGTGTTCCAGCACCTAGAACATCCCCATCTTCCCATGGGGATCAGCAGTAGTCAGCCAGGGTGCTCCTGGCACGCCCTGCAGCAGGACACTGAGGCAGGGAGAGGATGCTGAGACAGGCATGGGGGGACACCAGGTGCTCTGAGCCCCCATGGACGGGGAGGGGGCTGCAGAGAAAGGCTGAATTCCACCTCCCCCAGGCTCCTGGCCACCCAGCCTGAAGGGTGCACATTCCCACTGCGCTGGGAACACCACACAGCAGACAGCAAGCAGGGACAGGGCTTTATTGAACAGGCAAGTGCAGAGCTGGCGACAGCCACAACCCCCAGCTGCCCAGGGGACGGTGTTGGAGACAAATGGGGAGGGAGCAGTAAGACAGCTACTGATGGGCACAGGGACCCCAAAACACGGGGGACAAAGCAGAAGGGTGATGAGAGCCATGGGGAGGGTGAGTATGGAAGATGTGGGATGCCCTGGGTGACAGACAGGGACAGACACAGCCATTGCCTGAGGAACAGCTCCTGAGGGGAAGAATGCAACCTGTTCTCCAGGAACATGGGAACAGGATGAGCAGGAACAGGTCTGATGGAAGGGAAAAATGAAAATAACCCAAATATTCCAGCAAGATATTTGGGTAAAAAACTTCCCAAGGGAGCAGGGGAGGAGGAATTGTGGAGGCAGCCCAGCAAGGGGCTGGGGGAACAGGCTGGGCAGGCAGTGCTGGGTGGCTCCTGGGTGGCGAGCAGCTGCCAGATCCCCAAATCCCTTCCAAACTCAATTCCCCTCCCAGACCGCTAACTACAAAACTGTGGGAAAATGAGAGATTCAAGCAGCTGTTGTGGGATGATAGGCAGATGTGGCACTTGGAAAATCTCTCCAGCTGGGAGTCACCTTGACATTGCTGCTTTGACTCTGGATGTGGAGGCTCCTGCACCTCAGGGCTGGGTCAGTCCCTAGGGAGGACGAGGATGGGAGGGCACAGGACACAGCAGTGGGGACCCACCTCCAGCAGTCCCCCAGGCAAAGACTCTGAGGGTAGGAGATGAAGAAGGATCCAGATTTTGACCATGAGCACTGAGATGGGTGAGGTGGGGAGAAAACATCCAGATTGGACATGCCTCAGAACAGCCACGTGGGTCTGTGAGATGTCATGGTGTGCGTTGAGGTGCTGGGGTCAATACCTAAATGTCAGAGCTAAAGGTGGTGCCCAGGAGACCCTGGTGAAGCCAGGAGACCTTTCCTGTGCTGAGGAGCAGACAAGGGCCCCAAGCCCAGACCTTGGTGAGAAGGAACTGAGGAAGGGAATGGGGAAATTCCCCCAAAATACTGTCACCCCCAACAGCTGCCCTGCTCCAGGAGGGGGTCACTGGGCTCAGTTTTATAAGGGGTCAAGTGCTCAGCCCCCCTCCAGAGCCATGCTAGCTCTCAGCCCTCCTCGAGGTGGGGAACAGGGCACTTCTGGTAGATGTAGACCACCCCGGAGATGTAGCCCGTGCCCTGGGTGCTCTCCTCTTCGGTGGTGGCCCTCTCCCAGTACTCCACTTCCTGGGCCAGCAGCTTCTGCCAGGCTCCGCTCTGCTCCAGCTGCCCCAGCGCCACCTCCAGCTCCGCCTTGTACCGCAGGTTCGAGGGGTTGCTCCTCGTCGTCAGGCACAGGAAGCCGCCTGTGGGACCGGAGACAGGTAACACTGACACAGGGTGTCCCTCTCTGGGGACGGCATCCCTCGGAAAGGGTGGGGACACGGAGAGGCACTGAGAGCCTGCCAGGAGTCAGCGGGCAGGGCACGGAATGGGCACAGACCGGGCATGAACAGGGCAGTGGGCAGGGGATAGGCAGGACGGCAGGCAGAGATGGGCAGGACAGGGGGCCAGGGGGCAGGATGTCGGCCTGAACACAGGCTGTCACACACCAGCACTGCTACTGCCACCTCCTACCTTGTCCCGCTGTCCAGACCTAGCAGTGGGCAGGGTCAGGGACCTCGTGCTATCGCCCGTCCCTGGCAGCAGGGACAAGGCCACGTCCCAGCTGTGCCACGGGTCCAGCGTTCAGCCCCACATCCACAGGGGCTCGGTGTCCCATCGACCATCCCGGGGGTCCCGGCGGGGAGGGGAAAGGCCCCTCACCTTACCCGGCTTGGTGACCCGCAGCAGCTCCGGCAGCACTGTGCTCGGCACCTGCCCCTCGCCCAGGGCGCCCACCACCGTCACGGCGTCGTAGTGCTCTGCGAGGACACGGGCGTCACCGCGGGAACCCTCCGGAGCTCCTCCCGCCCGGTGCCGGCCCGCCACCTGTGGGACACGTGGGTGTCACCGAGGGGTCCCGCGGGTCCGCCCCTCCCGTTACCTGCGGGCGAGGGCAGCGGCTCCCTGCCCAGGACGCAGAGCCGCAGCTCCTGATAGAGCCCGGTGCTTCGTGCCCGCTCCAGCATCCCCGCGCTGCCGTCCACGCCGTGCAGGCAGCGGAACCCGCGTCGGTGGAGCTGCGGGGACAGAGGCACCGTCACCCTCGCCCCGTCCCGTTATCCCCGTCCCGTTATCCCCGTCCCGTTACCCCCGCCCGCCCCGCCGGTACCTCCCGCGCTACGAGC
>VWZV01010931.1:0-109741 GCA_013397155.1 Irena cyanogastra | reverse complement strand
GGGGCGGGGAAGGCGAAGGCGAGCGAGGCGGCGGCGAGATGCGGTGCCCGGTACTCCAGAGCCGCCACATCCTGCGGGGACACGGCGGTCAGTGGGGACAACCACGACCCACGGGCGCTCCCGTTCCCTCTGTGTCCCCGGTACCTGCTCGTAGCGGGCGGCCCAGCCGTCGTAGAGCCGCAGCCGTTCGGGCAGCGCCGAGCCCCGGTGAACGGCGGCCACCCGGTCCCGGACCGCCGCCGGCAGCCCCATCCCGGTACCGCTCGGTACCGTCCGGGCCAACTGACCCGCCCCGGGCCCCGCCCCCGCGCCCATAGATCCGGAGGCTCCGCCCCGGCCACGCCCCCAAGCACATTGGCTCCGCCTCCCCACCGTGACGCGCTCCCAGTGTCTCATTGGCTTCTCGGCCCCCAGGACACGCCCCCAACGCGCGTTTCCACAGTGACTCCGCCCAGGACACGCCCCACAGAACACGCGACCCCGCCCCGGCCACGCCCCCGCGCTCCATTGGCCGCCGGGGCTGCCGCTCGGGGCGTTGGGAGCGACCAAGTGCGCCGGGCAGAGGGGGGGGAAGGTCCTGAGACCTGACCGAGTGTCTGAGTGATGACCGAGTGCCCCGCGGAGGAGTCAAGTGTCCTGGGGGGATTACCAACTCCAGGGATGGTGACCTCAAATGCCCCAGGAGCGTGACACCCAATCCCCACGGGGAGTGGCATCAGGAGCCCCAGAGCTACCATTGTCTTCCAGCAGTGTCCACTATTTCTGCTGCTCTGCCACCCGTGGGGTCGGTTCCCACCGCGTCACTCATGTCCCAGGCGCGGAGTCCCCAGTGCTGCGCTGTCATCTCTGTCCTGCATCCGCATCTCCTTCCTCCACTCCGACCGTCACCCGAGCCCGCCGTGTCCCACTGTGTGCGGCAGGGACAACCCGGGACTGCCCCAGGGGAGGAGGCCACCCACCACCGGGGCAGCTCCTCCTTGTCCTGAGCTGCCCATCCCCCTCCCTCGGGGTGAGGGTCATTCTGCGCTGCCCCGAGGGGACAGAGGAGAGGAGCGGGCACTGGCTGGGAAGGAGGAGGCACGTCCTGGCTCCTGCAAGGAGCAGGGAGCTGGAATTGATGATCCCTACCGGGTCCCGTCCAGCTCGAGGTGTGCTATGGGTATATCACCTACGTGAAGTTCGGGTTTTGCTCAGAGCAAGAAACACCCCTGAGAGCCAGCGCGATGCACAGGGAGGGGCAGGATGTCTCCTGTAGATCACAATTCTCTGGAATGCCTGATCCAGGTGCCCAACATTTGTGACGTTCCGTATGCAGCTTCGTTATCTCTCGAAGGGCTTTCCCTGGGAAGTCATTGCGGGAGTCCCCCGTTATCCGACCTTTGGTGTCGCAGCGAGGACGAGGGACCAGCTCTGGGACAAGCCACAGCTGTTCCAGTCGCCTCCGGCTGTTTCCAGCAGCGAAACAGACGGATCCAGCCGCTAATTAGTGACAGATTCAGCTGCTAATTAATGACGGGAAGAAAATGCGGTGCCCTGATGGAGCCGGTGGCCGCCCCGAGGCCGCGCTGGTGGCCTCATCACCTCCTCTGTGGTCCCCGTGTCCTCCTGCTTCTCTGCACTTCCCTCCCTGGGGAGCTGCCCGGCGGTCACACGCGGGGACAGCTCAGCCCCCTGGCCGGTCAGTGCTGGCCGGGACCCTCGAGAGGGAGCCCTCCACCCGCGGGACAAGCCCCGCGCCCCGCCGGGCTCCGGAGTCACGCCCGGGGAAGCGCTCGGAGAATTTCTGGTGGAGTGGCAGAGGACAGAGCGGGGCTGGAGGCAGCGAGGGCTCGGCCCGTGACAGCAGGGACCGTCCCACCCACCTGAGGACACAGCGATGGCTCCCGGGCGGCTTCCGCGGGGGCTGCAGCCCTGGGACAGCTCCTGCCACTGCTCATGGGCATTTTGTCCCCCCTGCTGCCGCCAGCGGGGGCCCAATCCTGTCCCTCGTGCTTTGCGTCCCCGGGTGGGCTGTGGCCTCTAGCAAGGGCCCTCACAGCCCATCATGGTTCCCACCACTAACTGAACCTTCCTTTACAAACCAGCGCCAAATGCACCCCCAGCACCCCCTGTCCCTGCTCTGCTGGCCCCAGGGGACACTGGCCTCGCCTTCTGCAGCCTTGACCTGCACGGATCCAGCCGTGAATGTGCCGATGCTTTTTCAACCCCCCCTTCCCGCGGCTGGCTGGCTCTGTCACAGCACAGCTGTGCAAACATCTGCACCGTGTGCCACCACCACAGCTCTGGGCTGGCTGGGACCCAGCACGGCCCAGCCAGGGTCTGCACCAGACCTGCTGCCCGCGTTGGATGGCCTGGGCTGTCTTCGCCGAGGGCAGGGGACAGAGGTGGCAGCAGGCAGTGGCAGGTTGGAGTGTCCTGTGGCCGGTGCCGGTGTGAGGCTGGACTTTGTCCTGACACGTGGCCCGGTGCTGGCAGGCTCCCACTGGGTCACGTGGACGTTCCTCTCTGATGGTGCAGTTCCTTGGGGCACTGTCCTTGTCCCCTGCCTGGGGACAGGGCTCTGTCTGTGCCCTGATGGGGTGCTGGCACCCTGGAGCTCAGCTCAGCTGCCCTGATGGAGTGTCCCTATCACCCCTCAAAGTGATCTGGGGGGGACATGCGTCCCCAAGGAAGGGGCTGAGACCCCCAAGCCCACAGATCTCTGTTGGGACCTCACCTGCCCTCCCTCCCAAAGAAGCTGCTGCAGGGGTGGAAGGGTAGCTTAGGTGGGTCCCTCACCTTCAAACCTGCCACTGAGCTGGGACAGGAGTTGGGAAAGCCCAGGTCTGTGCTGGGTTTGGGCCAGACATCTCCAGGGTGGGCAGTGTCACCTGGCACCAAACCTGCCTGCAGGTCTCCCCTCTGAGCCTTCCTGGAGCCCCAGGTGAAGAGTGTGGTGGCACTGGAACCCTGGGCAGGTGCATGCTCAGGGCCTGTGCAGGGCAGCCCTGGCACATCCTTGGCCCTTGTGGTGGGACTAATGCTGTCCCCCTGGACATTCCAATGATTCTTGAACTTCTTCATCAGACTGGAGTGATAGAATGCTCAGTTCCACGGCCTTGTGTGCCTCAGAGACTTTCTGCGTGGCCCACACAGCCCCTGGGTCCAGCTGTGGGATGGATGTCTCTGGATGCTTGGAGGGGAACAACCGTGGACTTGGCAGCTTCTGGCTCAGAGGACTTTGGGGACAGTCATGGTAACTCTCACTGGAGGCTGTCAGGATCATGAGCTGCATCTCTGTGCATCTGTCCTGACTGCAGTTTCTTGGTGGTGCAGAAGCCTACCAGCACCAGGGAATGTCTTCAGGGCTTCCCAAGACATTTCCAGCTCTGAGAAAGGGCCCTTCATGGTCCCCTGAGCTCTCTGCTGCATTTCCTGGGCTGGGAAAGCACAGACAACCATCCCGTGGGGCACTTGAGCCACACAAGATGGAGGTGGAATGCTCTGCTGGGTGCAGCATTGGGCAGAGCAGGGAAAGAAAACCCTGTGGGGTGACAGCCAGGTGGGATCTGGAGAGTCCCTGTGGGGAAACAGAGGCAGGAAGGAGGTTCAGATTGGATATTAGGAAAGATTTCTTCATAGAAAGGGTGGTTGGGCCCTGGAAGAGTCTGCCCAGGGCAGTGGGGGAGTCCTCATCCCTGAAGGGGTTTAACAGACGTGTGGATGTGGCACTTGGGGATAAGGCTTAGTGGTGGCCTTGGCAGTGCTGGGGCAATGGTTGAACTCGATGATCTTGAAGGGCTTTTTCAACCTTAACGATTCTGTGATCTTTCCATGGCCGAGGAGGTGACAGACAGCAGGACAGGGCCGGCGTGGCTGGTGGGGTTTCACACGCCTGGATGGGATTGCTCTGCACTCACATCCTTAGAGGACAGAGCATTTTCCTTTTCCAGCATCCAAACACGGCTGGAATCTGTCCACTTCTCCCCTAACCCCATCCCTCTGGCGTTCAAGGACCGTGGACTTTGCCCCCTGAGCCCCGCTCAGACGCATGAGCTCGCTCGGTTCGCTGGGCTCCCGCCCGACTTCCGAGTCTGTAAATCTCGGCGTTGCTGTGAGTGATGGTCCGGGGCTGCTGTCACCAACCCTCCTGCCCTGGTCCCATCGGCCGCTTGGCTCCGGGCCGGGTAACAGGGAGGGGCTGAGCTGTACATCAGCGCTGCCGGCGCGGAGCTGGGCGAGGATCAGAGCGGCTGGCGAGGCGAGAGCAGCTCGTTGCTCTGGAGCAGATGCAGGGGGCTGGGAAGGGCTGTGCCACCTCCAGCGGGCCACGCTGCCCATGTCCCACGAGCCGCCGGGACCTGGGGTATTCCCTGGCTGTGGCTGTCACCCCGCAGCGCACTGGCCATGGCTGGTGCTCGGGGCCAGCAGCAGAGGGATGTCCCTGCCATGCTGAGAACGTTCCCTGGCCGCTGTGCTCCTGCATCCCTCCCTGCCTCTGCACGTGTGTCGCCTGTATCCCATCCTCCCTGCAGCCCCCATGCGCGGTGCTCCCCTCCCTCCCGCATCCCCAGTGCACGGTGCTTCCATCTCTCTTGCATCCCAAATCCTTGGTGCTCCTTTTCCCTGAACTCCTTTTCCCTGGACTCCACCCTCCCTTTATGCTCCCGGTGCACAGAGCTCCACATCCCCTCTGCCCCGCGGCTCCACACCGTCACAGGGGCATGGTACTCCCGCACTGGTGACATTCCCACTTCTCCTTATCCCCATCCCAAATGCCAGTGACTCCATTCACAGGGTGTGCTCTGGCTGCAGTTCTCATCTGAGCTCAGCCTCTTCCTCACCTCTGGGCAGCCCCACAAACCACATCCACACCCCCAGCTCATGGACCTCACTCCTTGTCCCCCTTCCCCCTTGTTCCCTCTTGCTTCCATTGTCACCTGCTGCTTTCCCCTGACTGGGGACTTCCCACCCTGACCGTATCCCACACATCCAGAGACTTCAGGTCCCACCCACCAGACATCCCCGTTTCTCTGTCACACCTCATCACTTCCTAGACCCATCTCCTGTCCCTCACAGCCCTTCCCGAAGCCAGGTGAGTTTCCCCGGTGCTGCCTCCCTGTTCCCATTCCCACAGGCAATGCCATGACATCACTGACACCTTGGCACACCTCAGGCCGGTGACTCAGCGTCCCTCCTAGGACAGCACCTCTGGAACTCATCATCCTTAGTGGAACAGCACCCTCATGACTCAGTGTCCTCAGGTCCACCCCAGGAGCTCCCTGTTCCCACCCTGGGACACAAGGTGACTCACTGGTCACATCACTGCCACTCCTGGGATTCCAGGTGAGGCTGCACCACAGCTCCCTGGCTCAGTGCAAGCCCACCCGACAATGTTCCCAAATCCCTCTGACCACCTGCCCTGCCACCAGCCTGGCTACCTAGAGCACTCTTGTGAGACTCAACCCCGCTCCAGATCTCCTCCCCGGGACTCCCCTGTTTCATCCCTGCATCTTGGGAAGTGACTGCCACCTCCTGGGAAGAACAAGGGACAGGCCGGGTGAGATCCAGGAGGTGGAAGTTGAAGTCAGTAAAGCCCAGCTCAGTAATAAGGTACAAACTTTCACTGGAGCAGGAATTAATGAGTGGATTAGTGGCTATAAATAAACAAAGGATTTCCTGTGACTTTTAAAAGATGACTCTGTGCTTTTGGGAAGGCTGGCTGCTCTCCAAGTACTCTCAGTGATCCCAGGGCACTCTGGACCTTACCTGTTGAGCTTCATCCTGATGATCCTAAAGCACTTCTGGACCTTTGGTGAGGTCAAGCCACCTCAACTCTGTCTGCACAAGGGCTGAGGTGGTGTTTGGGTATTTGAATCCTAAAAAGCAGTTTGTAACTTCCTCCACCAACTCCCAACTCTGTAGATATTTGGGAAGGAGGATGGGCTGTTGTGCCCAATTGCTGTTATTTGTTTTATCCCCAGGCTCTTGCAGTATTTCCTGGAGCCAGTTCTTCCTTTCTCAGAGACATCCCTGAATCCCAGCTCTGATGTAGGCCCAACAGATTGCCATTGGCAAGAGGGATGGAGAATCCCTATGCTGCTTCATCCCCTGCCCATCCTGCCCAAATGGGGATTTGAGGGGGGGGGGGTCTCTTTGGGAGTGAAGCCAAAGAGGTTAAAGCATTACCAATTTCTTGAGCTGAGCTGAACCTGAGCTAAGATTTGCCAATTCCAACTGGAACCAAATCACCAGACTTGGCCGTGTCACACATCCAGGGAAAGCAAGCTGAGAAGTTACACAAGTGATTTGGAGTGAGAGCAATGGAGTGGGAAGGTGTCAGCGGGTTGGGTGATGATGACCACGGACTGAGAGTTCCTAGAATCCTAGAAAGGTTTGGGTTGGAAGTGACCTTAAAGACGAACTCATTCCCTGCCTGAGTTCATCCATCCTAGAGCTCGATGACATCTGTGCTTGTTTTTGAAATGATGTCAATTAATCGCTCCTGGCTGTTGAGCCGTGCTCTCCCTGTGCCGAGCAGTTCAGCTCTGGAGGACTTTCCTGGAGGATTGCATCTTTGGATTCCATGGCTGGAGCTGCTCCTCTGAACGCTCTCCAGCCTCTGTTGATCCAAATGACCTGGTTAGGCAGGCTGGTGGTGGGTCTCTGAACTGACAGTTGCAGCTGGAGGAGGGTGTGCAGTGAGTCTTGGAGAAGGAGGGAGGCAGAGCAGCGAAGCGAAGGCTGTGGGCTGGAGCTGCTGCGTCACAGCTCCCGGGAAGCACACGTGAGGGAGGGTCCCGCGGGAGCGCCCGCTCCTGCAGAAACAGAGCTAAGGGAGTAAGTTCAGGGAGAGGCCAGGAATCTGGCAAAATGGAAATCTTGGGAATTATCTCAAGAACAAGGAGAAGGAGCCCAGACAGGGGAAACAACTTTAAATCATTCGAGACAGGATAACAGGAATGTGTGAGCAGAGGCAGCATGGCCTGCTGGGGGTGGCTGATAGATTTCCCACGGCCCGAAGGGAAGGTGAAGGTGACCTCTGGGGGTCCTGCTGACCCATGGTGGTCTCTGTGGTTCTGGGGAAGTGTGACCATGGCTGGGTCTGGAGTGGCTGCTCGATTGCCTTCCTTTTCTACATTGAGTGGGGAGTGCAGGTAAAGTCCTCTCACAGGGCCGAGCTCAGCCTAAGCTGGGCTGGAGGCACAGAGAGCCTGGATAAATCCCATATTTCCAAAAGCCTGACGATGGACTTTTGTCTTACGGCACTTTGAACACTGGCTGAAGAAATCTCATCTGTGGATTATCTCAAGTAACAAACTGGGAGCTCATGTGTGTTCAAAGGGTGGGTTCATCTTGAGTTCATGGAAGAAAAATACCCCAGGGATTATCATAGCCAAAGGCTCAGCTCTGGCTCAGGAGGTCCATGAAAACTGCTGTAAGCTGGGAAAGTATTTGAGGCTGTGTCACCCTGTGCGGGTGCTGGGTTTCTGCTGTTGGGGGTGAAGAGCAGGGGAGCTTTGGGCACTGCCTCCCCACCCCCTCAGAACAGGGCAAGGCAGAGAACCTCCTCCTCCAACACTTGGAAAGGCAGCTGGGAAGGACACGCGTCTGACCCTTGACTGCAGGAAGGGGTTGGGTGCTGTTTCACAGGACCACAACTTTCCTGGGACTATTATAATGTGTGTGCAGGTGTGGTTCCCACAATCCTCAACACCCTTGAATCCATAGCCATGTGAGAAGCCTTGAAGGACCAATTCAAAGTGAGCCTGACTTGTTGAAGAAATGATATTTTTAAAAAAGACACCGCACAACCCACCTTATTAAGGGAGATGTCATAAGAGGAAACTCTCAGGCTGACCCTGGTGGAGAGCAGGGGCTGGAAGAGCCCCACAGAGACTGGAAAGCAGGATCAGGACCAGGACCAGGATCAGTACTGGGATCAGGAGGAAACTGGTCTGATTGGCCTCAGCAAGGGAAGGGCGATTGCTCTGCTGGTAGGACAAGGATTTGGGGGTCAGATGGCACAAAGTACCAGTGTCAGAGAAGATTTCTATGCCAGGACACAGGGAATGGCTTCCCACTGCCGGAGGGCAGGGAGAGATGGGATATTGGTCGGGAATTGTTCCCTGTGAGGGTGGGCAGGCCCTGGCACAGGGTGCCCAGAGCAGCTGCGGCTGCCCCTGGATCCCTGGGAGTGTCCAAGGCCAGGTTGAACAGGGCTTGGAGCACCCTGGGACAATGGAAGGTGTCCCTGGATGGGCTCTGAGGTCTCTTCCAACCCAAACCATTCCATGATTCTGTGCTTCTAAGCCACTTAGGTCATGCTGGTCACTCTCCACCAGTTCCTGAAGCCTTGGCCAGTGTGGAGGTCCTTGTTGTGACCTCCCACTCCCTGATCAGGTGTGCAGACCCCCCAGCCCCAGGTGCCTGCAGGCTCTGTGTGCAGCACAGATGCTCTGGGCCATGCCAGATCTTCTGTGTTTCTTGGCCCCCGGCTCCTCGGCCATCTCGCCAGGTATGTAACTATCCCAGCTATTTCCTGCTGTACTGGAAGGAAAAATGAAAAAATTAAATCATCCAACCTTTGGCCCTTTTTGATATAAATCCAGGCTGCAGCATTGCAGACAGATTGCGTGTGGTGGCAGCGCCGCCAGCGCCCTGTGCCCTGCCTGTTCCCTTTGGCAAGGGGAACACGAGGGGCTGCCACGGACGTGGCCTGGAGCCAGCTCCCATCATAGTCCCAGTGATTTATGGCCTGCATTCCTGCTCCTGACAGGCACATCCTGGGATGCTGTGCTCCTGCCCTGCCTGGAGAGAGGGACTGGGGCTGTCTGGGGCTGCTGGTGTCTCCTGGAGCTGCGCTGACCTTGGCAGAGAGGGGCAGCTCCCACCAGTGCTGCCAGTGGAGTCCAGGGTGAGGAGGGACTTCCTCGTTTCCCAGGGATTCTTTATGTTTTCTGTCTCATGATGAGAGTGCTGGGGTCCAACATCCCAGGATTGCACTCCATAATCCCAAACTGGCAGCCCCTGCTCCCAGGCTGGTGTGATGGGTCCTGCCCTGTGGAGGTGGTGCCAAGCTGTGCCAGGCTGGCCATTGCTCAGCACTTTTGCTGCCTGGGGCTGAGCTGGGGCTGCTGGGCTTGGCTGCAGGGTCCAGAGCATGTCCTGAGAGCCTGAAACCCCCGGGATGTGCATCTCAGGGCAGCAGAGCCCAGCAGCTGCTCTTTCCTCCTCTGGGCCCACGGTCACGGAGGGGATTTGCCATCCCTGGGCTCGTCCCCAGTCGCCCTCAGCGAGCGTGGCTGTGTTGGTGGGGAATGGTGGGGGCAAGGTGAGCACTGGAGACATGATGGCCACGGGGTTTGCTGGTACTTTGAGCTGGTGGGAGCAGTGGTTTCCTCATGCCCAGACATCCCATGGGAAGGCCAAGCCGGGCTGGAGGCAGGGCTGTGTCTCTGGGTGGTTCGAGGCTGAGGATGGGATGTGGGACAGGGTGTTTCTCCATGTGCCTCCAGATCCCATTCTGACAGGGGCTTGATGTCCTCTTCCCTCCTGCTCATGCAGGGATCTCTGCACGCAACCCAAGGGAGAGAATTGCCTCAGGTTCCCTCCTGTGGCCAAAGCTGGGAAGCACCAGGGATGCATCTTGCCAGGACTCCATGGCTGCAATAAAATCTCATCCCATCCCAAGCTGTTCTGGGACATGCTGGGATGTGTGGGATCCCAGGCCCCTGTCTCCCCAGTCTGTGGGATCCACCCCAGGCTCGGGTGCCATAAGGATCCCACAAAAGCACCCTGAGTGCTGCCAGCCCCATCCAATTGTAGGCACAACCCCGTGCCCCTGGCTCCTGCCAGGAACCAGCTCTCCAGGATGCTCTCCCTGGTGCCTGCAGTAGGTACTTTGTTATTTTTTCATTTTTTTTTCCCAGCAGAGCAGGCAAGCCACGGTCTGCATTTCAGTTTGGCTGTAATTGTGCTGTTATCTCTCCCCCAGGCTCTGGTTTCACTCATGCTTGGGGTCTCTGTGAGTCAGTGGGTATCTCCATTAGGGCTGTTCCAAAGCTTTCTCTGCCTCGACCCTCTCCCACTTCCCATGCTGCCCTCGTGACCTCTGCACTTCCCTCGGCCCCGAGCCCCAAGCCCTGCAGGGCAAAGGTTCCTGGGAAGCACCTGCAGTCCTGAACTGAGTGCCCCAGCAGCCACTGTCCCCTCAGCAGGGCACGGGACACTGGCTTGGACGATGAGCAGGACCGTGGGGTGAGCGGGGCTGGGCCCAGCAGGGAGGAGCCCCTGGAGGCTGCTCTGTTCTCCTGGGCTCGCTGGGTTGCAGCAGGACCAGAGCTGACAGCTGTGGCTCGCAACACAAGGAACGCCTGAATTTGTCCTGATGGAAATTTTTTCCCCCTATGACAGTCACAAAATGTGGGAATGGAGAAGTGGCTGGGGCTTTGCTCTTGGACATGTTCAGAACTTGACTGGCCCCAGGCAACATCATGGCCTCTGACTGGCTGTGCTGGGCACGTGGGGCTGGGCCAGGACCTCCACAGGGCCTCGCCCACCTCAGGCAGTCAGGAATTCTCTGGTTGGGCACAGCCATGCTTGTGACAGTCCCTGAGGGGCTGAGGGCTCTGAGAGAAGGCACAAAGCAGGGCTGTAAAAGAAGGTTCAGATCATGAAGGGGGTTTGCAGAAGAGGAGGGGACAAGATGAAGAATGAGTCTGCCCTGGAACCTTGACGTCCCTGCTGAGCTCTGAGCTGCTCACTGCAGGCTCTCATTAGAGCTGGGACATTTCCTTGGAGTGTGACCCTCATCTGGTTCCACCACCTGACCTGGCCCCAGGATGGTACTGACTCATGGGGCTGATGGAGCTGCAGGTCATGACAGGCTGATCCCAGACACGGTGCTTGGTGCCCTGGGATGGTCCCACTGCCCCATCGTGGTGAAGACTCCTCGTCTCTCACTGTCCTCTCCCAATCTCAGGGTCAATCCCTTCAGTCTGATTTCTCAGACCCTTCAGAGGATGTTCCCCACAGACCAGCCTTGGGATCCCAGGATTCGAGGGCTTCACTTTGCTGCTCTCACATCTCCCTGTTCAACAGCAGCCCAGCCTCTCTGGTTCCAGTGTCCCCAGGGTTTGGGAATGGACCCTGACCCCCTCCTAGGATGGCTGGCGGTCACACAAACCACAACACATCCCTGTGCCCCTGGCAGTTCCCAGGCATTGCTCCACACCCTGGGCCAGAGCTGGTGTGACACTGCTCAGGACACTGAGATGTGTGTGGGTGCTAATCTTCAGGGCCATCAGGCCAGACACTGAACTGAAATCCAGCTCTAATTGGCCTCTTCCAGTAATTCTTCCTGACAAAACAATTAAGTTTCTCAGGCAAGAGATGTTCTTTGCAAATGGTTTGTGCCAGATGCTTTTGCTTTTTTTATCTGTGGTATTTAAGGATCTTTTCCTAATACTCATTATTTTATGAGGCACAGGCTGGTTCTTCCTGCCCTTTTGAAGCTCAGTATCACACTCATGTTTGTTTGTTGTCTCAGGGCTTCCCTAACTGTATGTGAGGGGTTTTTTGTTTCATTAAAAAAAAAAATTAAATAAACATTCTTGATTTGTAAAGGGCTGGGCCCTGTGAGACGGGACAGGGATTGGGATGGGCTCCAGTCCTCCCAAGCCTGCAGAGGCTGCATGTTCTGCAGTAGGACTGAAGTCAAGGCTGGAAAAACTTGCAAGGCGGGATCAAAGAGCAGGACTCTGCCAGACATGTGGAAAACATGAGCTGGGGGTGGCTGCAGTGGGGGCATGGGCTGGCACTGCCCACAGCGCTCCCTTCATCCCTGCCCACCCCTGGAAATCCTAACGCTGCTGGGGGGCTCAGAGTCCTTTGTCCCCTCACCTGGGAGCTTTGTGACTCCACCTTCCTGCCATCCACTTTTAGTGGCTCCAACTCCTCCTCCGGGGGAGCCCATCCCTCGCTTTCCCGGCCTGGCTCCGCCGAGGCTGCGCTGGAATTCTGAGGCGCTGCTCATCCGCGTGCTGCCCAGCCCGGCCCTTCCCGCGGCCCTGCTCCCCGCGGGGTTTGCCCCATCCCCGCAGCCCTGCCACCTGCACCGCTCTCAGGGCGGCTGCTCCTGCTGCCAGGAAAGGGAGCAGCCCTGGGGAATGGTTCAGCCCTGGTTCTGTCGGGAGCAGCACCCCGGGAGGCTGGCAGCTCAGGGAAGGGCAGAGTTGGAGGAACAAGAGAGCTTCTGGATGGGGTGTGGTGTAGAGTGACACCAGCTGGGTTTTGGGGTGCCTCTGTGCTCTCTGTGGGGTGACTGGGCACAGTGCTGGCTATGTCCTAGTCCTCATGGTCTCTGATATCTCACCCAGTGACTCTTGCACTGCTGGCTGCTCTTACAGAGGATCTGGGCTGGCCTGGGTATTGTTTGGTCAATGAGATCCCAAGTGTTACCTTGCCTGGCCTCTCTGGAGCCAGGAGGGTGTTTGGGGATGCTGGGAGGGTCGGGTGGGGCTCTGGGCGAGAATCACAGAATCCCAAGGTTGGAAGAGACCTTCAAGATCATCGAGTCCAACCCATTCCCTGACACCCCAACTAAACCATGGCAACCAGTGCCACATCCAGTCTTTTTTTAAACACATCTAGGGATGGTGACTCCACCACCCTCCTGGGGAGACCATTCCAGAACTTTATCCCTCTTTCTGTGAAAAACTTTTTCCTAATGTCTAACCTATATTTCCCTTGAAATAACCTATATTTCCCTGGAATGTCAAAGGAGAGCACAGCTGGTGTGTAAGGTGTGGACCCAACAGGAGCGGCCTCACAGCAGGTCCCAGCCCTCCTCTGCCACCAGTGCATCTCCACGGGGAGAGGACAAACAGCTCTGAGGAGGGGTGGCGGCTCCCTCCTCGTGTGTGTCCGTCGCTCGTAGCCCGCGGGCCGTGCTGACGGAAGGAAAGCCCAGGTGTCCGCGGCTGTGGCAGGTGCTCCCGCGGCTCGGTGTGACCTCTCCCAGCGCGCTCCGACCCAGGGATTCAGTCACTCCATAAATCTCCCTTCTCTGCCGCGCACAGCACGGCGAGGCAGCCCTGACTCAGGGCTGGGAGTGTCCAGCTGCGGCCGCTATCTCCGCAGAGGAGCCGAGTGTGGGGGTGCCAGCATTTCCAGGCGAGAGACAATCAGCCTTTATTTCCCTGCCACATAGGAAAAAGAATAAACATTCCTCGGGTTTGTTTTCAGGCTGCTTTGTGGAATAAATCTCAGACTGTTGTCTCCCCGGGCTCCCCGGTCCCGCCGAACTGCCTGTTCTCATTCCGTGAGTCACCGGCGCCTGGCGGCACCTTCGAAATCCCGTGCGGTGCCCGGGGGCTGCTCCATGCCGGATGGACCGTGGACACCTGGAGCAGAGCTACTCCACATCCATGGGGAGCTCAGCTTGGCACCGGTGTCTGTGGGGATCCACGAGCCCCCCGGACACCTCTGCAGCCTGGACAGCCCTGGTCACCTCGTCCTCTGGATCTGGGTCTTCCTCTGAGGGCCCGAGTCCGGCAGCATCTTCGAGGGGCAGGGGCTGTCCCGTGGGACAAGGGATCTCTGTGAGGAGACCAGCTGGAGCCAGTGGCCATTCCCATCCCCTCTGCCTCGGAGAGAAGAAGATCCAAGGGATGCTATGGCCTCTGTCTTTCCACCTGTGGGAGCATCTGTCAACAACACCCATTTGGAGTGCTGGGATCTGGCCCCCTTCCACACGGTGCAGGAAGCTTGGCCTGATGTTGGCCCTCATTCTGGAGATATGGCTCTGTGGGAAAGAGGTGCCCACAGCCCTGCCCTGGCTGATCCCCATGGAGGCACCCCATTGCTGTGGGAGGTGTGTTGAGAGGGAAGGGTCTGTGGAACGTGCTTGGAGCCATGTTCACACCACTGCTGATTGCACCAGCTGGGTCACCTGGGGGTGGGACCTGCTGGACTGGCACCTCCTGGAACAGCAGATCTTGGTGTGACCAACAAGCAGGGACGACCCACAGGACCCCCAAAGTGTGCCCAGTGCCAGTGTGGCACGCAAACCTTGTCAGTGGTCCTCCCACAAATGATCCCACCATGGAACACCACGGTGCATGGTGTGGGCAGAGGGCTGGCCCCGAGCTGGGTGGTGCCTACTGGGAGTGACCTGTGCTGATGAGCTGAGCCCCTTGGCACAGGCTTGGGGCCCCTGATGGGATGGAGCAGGGCTGTGTCCAGTGTGTGCACGAGGTGGGATGGTGACCTCAGCCACAGCAGTGCCATGCATGATTCCCAAAAATAGCTGGGTTTAGAAACATGAAGTCTGCTTGTGCTGTTGCCCAACACTTGTTGCAAATGTAGTGGCAGCTCAGTCCAGTGAAACTATGCCCAGAAACAGCGTGAGTTTCAGCAAACAAATCAGCTCCAGGAATGAAGGTGGCTGGGAGGGACTGGGGGCCCAAGGCTGCCAAAAATGTGGCAAAGGATTCCGAGGTGAATAATGAAAAAAAAAAACCCGGCCTCAAAGGTAAAGTTTTTAAGTGCCTCACAAGGAGGGAAAATGGGATGAAGAATGAATGAAATGCTGTTGCCAGGAGGGGCTGTTCAAGCCCTGGAACAGCTGAAAGAGAGGCTGGATGAGCACTGTGACCCCAGGTAGCAGCGGCTGAGGGAGATGCACTGGCTCAGGCCAGAGGCTGGACAGGAGCTGACACATCGCTGATGGTCCTGGATCCCAAAGACAGCCCTGCAGGCAGCCGTTCTCTCATTAGACAGGGCTGTTTAGGTGAAACAAGGTTGCAGCTTGCAGGAAAGGCTCTAGGAGGGAAAGTCATTCCCTGGAGACGCCAGGTAGAGGCTTAAGGGCTGTGTTGTGTAGTCAGCAGCACAACTTCTCCAGAGTTTCTACAAATCAGACAGGAACTGGTCTGTGCACCGAGCTCTGGGCGCTGTCAGGGTGAGGAGTGAGGGGGCTTTGCTGGTGACAGGTGAATGCCTGGGCTCAGGATGGGGGATCTCTAGGCAGCAGAGAGCACCACGGCTGTGAGATGGCTGTGCCCGCCTTGGCCATCAGGGAACAGAGTGTTTATTTGGACATCTGAAAGGTCAATTTGCTATAATTCAAAACAATTGCTGGCGTGACTGACTGGGACTGTAAATTTAGAGTGGGAAGTGTTAGCAAAAACTGGGACTCGTTCAAGGACATCTCAACAGTGCCCCAAAAGCCATGATTTCATAGCCCAAAATAATTCTCCCAGGGAAGAAGCTGTCAGAGGCAGTTTGGATGTGTAAGCGTGGTGGCCTGCAGCTGCAGGGGGAGGACCACGCTGCCCAAGTGCTGCAGCAGGTGGGAACCAGGCGGAGGCCTGGCCGGCGTCTGGGGAAGAGGCAAGGAACTGAACCAAGGCCAAAGTGTTGACTTTGTTTTGCTGCCTTGGAGAGGGCAGGGTGCCTTCCCCTCTTCCTCATCCTTCTGCCGCTGCCATGATTTCTGGAGGGGTGACTCATGCTGACAGGCAGTGTCACATGGTGGAGAGGATGGTGGTGTGGAGCTGAGTGGCCATCGGATGGGAAAAGAGATGTTGGTGGCATGTCCTGGGACAGCAGGATGATGGCAGCTGGTGGAGACCTCAGGAGGGATCTGCCTTAGACCCAGCAGAGCCTCCAGTGTCCTGGCTGGGCTGCACCATCCACCTGGGAGCGGCTGCAGCAGATTGACTGTAGACACAGGCAGGAAAAGGCTGCAGGAGTGGTGGTGGAATATCCAGGGTTGGCGATTCAAGCAGAGTCCATCTGGCCCATGGGACACTCCCATCTGTCCTGGAGGAAACAACTCCAACAGAGAGAAGGTTTCTGCTGAGGGCCTGGAGTCTGTCAAAACCCAAGGGTCCAATGCATAGGCTGGAGAAGGAGGAGCACTCCAGGGAGATGAGGAACAGGGAGGCCTCCAGGGATGTACAGAACTGCTGGTGGGAGGAAGGGAAGACAAAGACATCGGCCACTGGCTGATGGCAGAGAGAAGCCTTTGAGAACATGCATTTAGGACAACCCTGTGAAGCCAACTCCAAATCCCAGCCCTATGTAAAACAAGTGGGGCGTAACTCTAACAAGCAAACCCATCAGAGTTCAACGAACAACTCCACCCTGTGCTGGGTTAAAGGAGAGAGGCACGTTGGATTTTGGCAGGGTAAAGTAATTAAATCTGTAATGAGGGAGACCAGGGTAGAGCAATTACATCTGTAACAAGGGAGGCTGCGCAACGACAGACCAATGGGCCGCTTCACTGACACCTTGGAGCTGGGAATGAGTTGCTGGAAGAGTCCCTGAAATGCTGACACTGACATTGAACAAGTCTTGGAAGGACCAGACAATGCCGAGGGCTTGGATACCTGCCATGAGCCAGGACTTGATGGCCCAGGGAGGGGGCTGTGCAGCTGGATGTGGCTGTCCACTCGTCATGGACCCTGGTCCCAGGGCTGGGAATGAACTGCAGGGTGCAGGGCGTGGTTTGTCCCACTTGCTCGGAGGAGCTTGGCAGTGATGTCACCATTTTTATAGGTACTTGCATATAGAGATATTTCCTGGAGGGGGACGCTTTGGGGAGTGTTGACAAATGCATGCCACAGCCCACTGTCTGCAAATCTCTTTTAGACAAACTCAGCCTTGAAATAAGCAGCAGTTTCCCACTCTTCAAGGGTCACTAGGCGCTGGAGGAGATTCTGGATCCTCGGAGGATTCACCATTGCCTGGAGCTCTGCTGCACAGGGTTTTTCTGTGAGTCAGGCTCTGGGCCAGGTTGTAGGAGAAATTCTCCAGGTAAGCTTTGCTGGCAAGGACCAAATCAAGGTGTTTATCCCATTCTTTTGTGACCCTTCTGGAGAGCCAGCAGGAGCGTGTACAGCTGCTTAAAATCTCAGAATCACTGAATCACTGAGGTTGGAAAACCCCTCTGAGATCATCGAGCCCAACCATTCCCCATGCACTGCCAAGGCCACCATAACCCATGTACCCAAGTGTCACATCAACACCTCTGTCAAAATCCTTCAGGGGTGGTGACCCCACCACTGCCCTGGGCAGTTCCAATGCCTGACCACCATTTCTGAGAAGTTTTCCCCAATATCCAGCCTGACCCTCCTCTAGCACAGCCTGAGGCTGTTTCCTCTTGTCCTGTCCCTGTTGCCTGGGAGCAGAACCTGACCCTCACCCCCCGACTGCCCCCTCTTGTCAGGGCTTTACCCTTTGGTAGGGGGCATCAAGCTAAGAAAGAAGCAGGGTGCTCACAGGAAAGTGGGTCCAGTTCCATGTCCAGCAGCGAAGAGCTGCTCAGACCACAGGCCAAACACAGAGGACCATGGAACCAGCATGGGAGTGGACGCTGGATATGATACAGGAGATGGACAAGACAGTGCAGAGGAGTGGAGGTCGTTATGGGATAGAGATCTCAGCCACCAAGAGTGACCATACAGACAGGCAGTGGACAGTGCTGGGGACAAAGGTGCAGCTGATGACACTGACACCACCTGCATGTCTGCAGAAGGAGTAGAGCATGTGAGAAATGTTCTCCCACCTCCCCAGAATCACCTAGAGGATGGCACTGGCAGGATCAGAATCTTTTCCCAGGACATCCAGGATAAAGTTGGTTGCTTGCTGCCCTTTTGCCTGGGGGCGCCCTTGCAGTCCCACCACTGCCCATTCCCTCCTCCTCCTCTGCTCCATCGTCCCCAAACCCAAGGGAGAATGTGCTGATTCTGTACACCCCTGTGGCTGGGGCATGTTCCACCTCCACCTTGTGGGTGCCCCTTCCTGCAGGAGCTCTAGGGAAGGGGGGGAGCTCTGAAGAGGCCATTTCCATACTGGAATAATGACGGGCATTTTGCCTGGTGCCATTTGCACAGCTCATACTTTGGCCGGTCCCCAGAGCCATCCAGAGCTTTGTGTCCATGGCACTTGTTCAATGGGCAGGACGAAAATAGACCCTGAGAGGAGACCAGATGAGAAACCACATCCTGGAGGGGAAGGGATGTGTTAGAGCAGTGCACTTGAGCTCCAGGGCACACTTTATGGGAAGCATTGGATCATGGGCATTGGATCCACAGCACTGGATCTCAGGCTGGCACCGAATCACCCCAGCGGTGGGGTTATAGACCTATTCCCCATTCCCTATTCCCTATTCCCTATCCACTATATCCCTTGAGGATGGGACCAGACGAGCCTCAGCTGCCAGGAGATGGTACCAGCTGCTTTGAAGCTCTGCCCAGCTCATGGGAAGATGTCCTGGCAGTATGGGAAGGGACTGTGTCTCTGAAGAATTCCAAACTAGGGGTGCCCCAGGGGACAGGTGTTGGGGAAGATTCCTTTCCTCCCAGCACTTCCCAGGTTTGTGAAGAGTTCCTGGGGTGCTGGGCTGGCACCCGTGCTGGCTCACCTGTGGAGAGGCAAACTTCCCACCTGCCCTTGTCCCTGCATGAGGGAGATGTGCTTGGGATGGGCCCCTGGGTGGTCTCAGTGACACCCACTGAGGCCGAGCTCCCCAGGGTTCAGGCTGCAGCACTGGGCCCATGCCCAGCTGGGGCTCTCAGCTCCGTCCCCTGCACCACCCCAGGGAACTGCTCCACAGCTCCCATCCATCCCCTTCCAGCCTCGGGAGAGGTGTCCACTGCCCACTCTATCTCACTGTCTGGGAATTTCTCCTGAGACTGTTTGCATTTTGCTGTCCTTATTTGCACCTCTTTGGGCTCATTTATACCCTTACATCTTCTCCTCTTTCCCTTGGTGCATCCCCTTTCCTCTGCCAGCTGTGCTCAAGGCGTTTCTTGGACCTCTCTTGGTGGCCCTGGGGCCATTGTCCAGCACAGGTGAGAAGGGCCATCCACCACGTGACCCCCTCCCTGCAGACCCCCATCCCCAGAGCTGATCTCTGACCCACCACCACCTTCAGCCAGTTCCTCTCTGCCCTGCTCCACGCTGGCCAGCAGGTCCCCTACCCTGTGGGCTTGTCCCTGACCTGTCCCTAACTGCAGTCCTTGGTTTTGAGCCTGCTTTTGGCTTTTCAGCTCTTCCTGAGCTGAGACCAGGGCCTGCTGGGTACCTGCACTCCCAAAGTGTGCAGCCTCTACGTGTTTGCCTGTTTCTCACCCCTCCCTGCAGCTCTGGGGTAATGCAGCACATCTGGATTCCTTGCATCCAGCCCCCATCTGATGTGCCACATCTGGATTCCTTGCATACAATCACCGTCTAACAGGCTTTGTCTGGCTTCCCAGCATGTGATTCCTAGATCCAGTCATTCCTGGATTTCCTATATGTGATTTTTGGATAACATGGCATATCTGGATTCCTTACATTCAATTCCTGGACAATATGGCACATATATTCTCTAGCCAAGGCTGGGCCTGGAACAAGACTTTCTCCTTAAAGTTTAAAGGATTTTTTTTTTTTTTTTTCTGGAGAAAATGAAGCTTTGACCTGAATTCCTGGCTGCCTCACAAAATCTCTCTTCTACCTCGGCTTTGGCTGCTCTTGGCTGGGACCCTGGCTGGAAAACAAAGATCCTATCTCCCCCCACCCCCTGGGCTTTGGGACTGCTGGCGGCGGACATGCCGCCCCTCGCCAATCAGTGCTTACAATAATATTTTTCTCTAGGATTGAGCTTGGAATAACTTTGTTTTGACATAATCTGAACTAATGTCTCCCCGGCAATGACAGTAAACACTCGACAATAAGTGTCAGTGCAGCCCTGGAGCTCTGCACAAGGGGCTCCAGCAGCTGGACATGAGGGAGACACGGCACAGCCTCAGGGAAGGGCCTGGTGATGGCAGGGTGGACAAAGTCCCAGAGGTCCACTTCTCACCCTTCTCCCCCCCAGCTCTGCAGAGGGTGATGGAAAATGTAGCCCAGGGCCGTTGCTAATCATTTCCTCAGGCACCGGGAGTTATTGTGTCTGCACTGGTGGCAGCTCCAATTTAAACACTGTCACTGCACTATTAATGGTCCTGGCACTTGCTGACTCTAGAGCTCAGCCTGGGACTCAGCAGCAGGAATGTTTGTGGAGCCCAGCAAGAGCCACTGAGTTTCAGTCCCTGTCCTGTGCTGGCCGTGCCCTGATTCCAGCCAGGGCTGGTGTGCTCGGAGTGCCCTGTGCTGGCACACCAAGGCAGGATTCCTCCCCATGCCCTCCCTCCCAGGAGAGGGCCCTGGGTGGTCCCACCTTCATGAGGTTGAAGTAGCTGGACATGGGCATGGACCTGGACATGGACAACTGGGCATGCACCTGGGCATAGATCTGGACCTGGGCAGAGGCCTGGACATAGGGAACTGGGTGTGGGGAACTTTGCATGGACATGACCCTTTGCATGGAACTGGCATTAGCCCTGGGATGGCACATGGGCATCTGAGCTCTCCACATGTCTCAGAGCCTCTGGTGCTGCTCCCTTCCTGCTTTAATTCCGGCACTGTGTTGGTCCTGCAGTCCTGTCTGCCATAGGATCCCTGATCCCAAACAGACACTTCTCAGGCCCGTTGTGATTTGTCTGTCCAAAGGCTGAAGCCATGGAAAGGTCTGTCTCTCTCCCTTCCCTGGAGAGCTCCACTTCCTTCCTGGTTCCCATCCATCCCAACTGCACTTCCTGGTCTCATCACACCCAGAGTGAAAACCAGTCCTGAGAGCTTCCTGCTGATTCAAAGGAGATCATCCTCCCTCATCCCTCTCTCCTGTGAGCCAGACATCGCTCTGTGCTGGCCTGATCCTCACAGCAGCAAACAGTGAGTCTAGACCCCAGGGATAAGGACACCTGAGGGCAGGTGACATCACTCAATCTATCCCTCCCTCAGCAGGGTTTGTGCTCCCTGGAAAGACAGAGCTGCAGCAGGAGATCCACCAGGGCAAGCAGGACTTCAGGCTGCCAAACACAGCTTTCCTGGAGACCAGACCTGCTTCTTACTGGGGACCATGGTTGTTCCCACAGCTCAAGAACTGGGTGTCATCCCTGCCTGGCCACTCAGCACTACAGCATGGAGTGTGTACACCATTTCTGAACATCTCCCGAGGGATCTGAGCTGGTCTCAGCATAGTCTCCTTGGGCAGAGTGAAAGCTGCAGCTCCTCTGGTTATTCTGGAAGATCATGCTGTTTTTTTGATGGATGAAACCATGCGCTTGATATTGGGGTAGGGAAAATAAGCTGAGGAACAATATGTAGAAGACTTCTGAATGTCTGAATTCTGGAGTGAGCCCTGGGGGACTAGAAGATGGATGGATGTGCCTGATGTGATTGGTGCCAAGGACAGCAGGAAAAGGCTGCCTTGGGCTGTATTTCATGCAAAAAAAAAAGGAAAGGGGAGTTGCTCAGGGTGGATGCAAAAGGGGCACATTTTAGAACTGCAGATCCATCAGCTGTTCCAAGTGGTCAGGACAGAGGTTAGGAGTTAAGAAGCCATGTCCATGCTTTGAAGGAGCTCTTCACTGGTGATGCCCCATCCCTGGAAATGTCCAAGGCCAGGCTGAACAGGGCTTGGAGCAACCTGGGACAGTGGAAAGGGGTAAAATGGGTTGACCTTTGTGGTCCTTCCAACCAAAACCATTCCATTCTGTGAAGTTGTACCATGTGTCCTGTCTGAGTGCATGTTCCCAGCAGGAGGAACAAGGGGGACAGGCAGGCAGCAACAGTTTGAGCTGAGGTCCCTCTCATCAAGGAAATGGTGGGCTCCCAGAAAAGCCTTGGACCTGTCTGGGTGGCCTTATTTCATCCCTGTCTCCTTTTCTTTCTTCTTTGTCATGTTCTAGGAATCCTTTTATCCATGTGTTTGTTTTTCTTTTCCTCTCCTTGCAGATGCTCAGTAATTCTTTGAATATATCAGATGGGTTTGTGTATCCCTGGTCTGTGGATTCCCCACAGAGGAAAACAGGCACCTCTGGAGCAAGCTGCACATTGGCCTGAGGTCATGTCTACGGCAGCCTGGCAAAGTCCCTCTGGAATTCTTGCTCTGAGCGTGGGGCAGGCGAAGGAGGGTGATGCTGCACATGGGAGCAGTTTCCAAAGCCAGGAGGGATGGTGGGTGCTGACAGATGATGGGCACGGCACAGAAAGGATAAAGCAGCGGTGGCTTGGGAGTGGAAAAGCCTGGGGCCATGGTGGAGCCATGGACAAGTCTGGCAGCTCCTTTGGAAAAGTGTATTTGGAGACCTTCCTCCCCTGGATGCCTCGTGGAGCATCAGATGGCGACTGCGGGGTGTGGATTTTCCTGCAGGCCCATCTCTCCTCTGAGGCCAGCCTGGCCCAGGGGTGTCCCAGCGTTCTCTGCCCAGGGTGAGTGTCAGACACCAAGTCCTGAGGGTGCCTCTCATTTGGTGTCTTGCTCATTCAGTTCTGCCCTTAAATGTCTGAATGAAGATATGCCCCAAAGCCAAACTGATCCCTCAGAAAGCCACATAGGCTCTCCAGACATTTTTCTTCCCATGCCCAGACCAGCCAGTCCACACTTTGTGGGTGCTGTGTTGTGTCCCAAACCTGAGGGACAAGTTAGTGATGGATCAGGCAAGGATTATTTCCAAGTACCCAATCCTGCCCTGCTGGGGCAAAGAGAACCTTCTCTGGGATGTGGGCAGCCCTGCTGTACTGCTCTGCAGCCCAGTCCATCTCTCACACCCTGACCCTTCCTCCCTCCTTCCCAACACCCCATTTATCTCCTGGGAGGGAGAAATTTATCTCCTTCCAGGGACTTCCCATCCAGGCTGGTCCTGCATTGCCCATCAGGGCAGGGACCATGTGCCCTGTGTGGATGGGGGACGTAGTCGTCACTGTTACACAGGAGAGTAACTCGGAGGTCCCTCCCAGGAGTTTTTGGTGAAGCAGGGAGGACTCGGGGCTGTGCTGGGGCTGGGGAGGATGTCAGAGGAGCGGGAGCATCACTGTGTTTGGAGAGCCAGAGATGAGTGTGGTCCCAGGGAACAACAGCAGCTGGGGTCACAGGATTCCTGAGGTGACTTCAGGAGGGACCTACAGATGGACCTGGAGAGACAAATCCAGAGGTACAGTGGGGAAGCAAAGGGAACCTCATTGCAATCCTGGCAAATGCTGGTGCAAGAGATGTTTTTGGATAAATACTTACTCTGAAGACTTCCATCTTCAAGGACTTTCATATTTTTGGTGGCAACATACAGAGGTTCTCCTGCCTGCCATGCTAAGCAGACTTCAGTGTCCCAAACAGGTGACCAAGAGGAGGAAAAGGACAGAGCTGCCATCCCTGCTACCCCACCATCAGTCCCAGGGGTGGGATAGGCTTGGCGCTGGCTAGAGGCTTCCAGAAGCAGCTCTGTGGCCCCCTCCTTCCCAAATCCACGTGCCAGCAAAGGCAGAGCAGAACCCACTGCAGCAGCCAGGGTCCCCCAGCACCCTGGTGGCCCTTCTGCAGGGCCTTTCCTCTCCTGCCTCCCCGAGGGAACAACATGAGCAGCGTCCAGCAGCTGCCTCTGCCTGAGTGCAAAGGAGGCCTGAGGACATGGATGGAGAGGGGGGAGCAGAGGGAGGCAGCACAGAGGAACAATTGAAAAGAGGAAAAAGGAAATCCTCCTGGAGCTGTGGAAGTGTTTTCCCAGACTGTCTGGCCACTCCAATGACCTCATTCTCTGAGGTGCTGTTAATTGGGCTGCAGAACAGGACGTCCAGCCCTGCCAGCCCCTCTGCCCGGTCACCTGCACAGCCCCTGTGCCCAGCAGCCCTCCCCAACCCCACTCTGTCCTTGAGGGGGTTCCCACTGCCCGGGGTCATGCCAGGGGTCGTTAACCAAGGTTAACAAGCCCCAGATTTCCATGCGTTCATCTCAACTGTTTATCCTGGAAACCCCCTCTGCAAAAACAGTGATGCATGCACAGATCTGGAGTGGAGACTGGCACCAGAGTCCTGGGAAAAGAGAGAGCCTGGCCCTGAGTTCTGTGACCATCCCTGGAGTGCCAGCGGCTCCTGTGACAAAAAAGGCACAAGAGACTACACACAGAGGAGCAAGAGGCAGCAGATGGATTTCAGGTGGCTGGGCAGGGCTTGGTGGGAGAAGCAGGATGGTGCATCAGAGGTGATAGGGAACTCATAGGGCTGTCCTGTTCCATGCACAGAGTTCCAAGGGGATGTCTCCTGCTAGGTCAGTATTTTAACTGAGATAATGAAGGTCTGAGTAATGGATCCCCTCCAGGATCATCTCTTCTATAAAGCTATGGGCACCAATGAAAGCTTTTTTTGCATCCTTCCCTGGAGAAATTTATGGGTAGGAAGAGAAACCCGTAGAGCTTCTTTCCTCACACATATTTGCCCAATTTAAAAAGAAAATACAAATTACAGAATCACAGAATGGTTTGGGTTGAAAGGAACCTTAAAGATGTATTGCATATAGGTAAAACCTTACAAAGGGAAGGCCTTGTAAAATCATGGCTCAGGCCTATTACTTCGGCTAAGTAGAAAAGGACTATGGGAAAGAGACAGCCGAATTAGGGGTAGAAAAACAAGTTATATAACCATTACGTGTTCACATCGTGGTGTATGGTGGTTGTTTGAATTAGGTTTGTTATGATTTAAAACTATGTAACTGATAACTGGCTAACTGCTTAAAAGGGCCTGGTTTTTGCAATAAAGCCACTCTCCTTTGCACCTGCCTGGGGACCCTGTGTCACTATGGACTCTCACCCACAGCTGGTGCCCGAACAAAGATGAACCTGTTACAACCCCCTGCCATGGCCAGGGACACCTTCCATTAGCCCAGGTTGCTCCAAGCCCTTTCTGACCTGGCCCAAATCCTTAAAAGCTCCCTCATAAAGCCACTAGCTGTTGTTCAAATTTTCCTGCTTCACACATCAGGAAGGGATGAAGGACAGACTCAAGATTGCATCAGCCTCACAAAATCCAAACACCAAGTAAGTACTTGGGAGCTCTTTTATTTAGCAGATGAATTAAAATAATGAAACCCAAAGGCTAGGAGTTAAAGCAAGGCCTGCTCAAGTGTGGATTAGAACATATGTCAACACTGATCATGACTGGAACTAATTGCAAAGAGCAGAGGTTGGATTCTGCTCTGTAGGAAGCCTGGCTGCCTTTCTAGCAGAGGGGCTTATGCCAAGAGATCATTCCTGGCTTGATGGCCACAGGACAACACTCTCAGGCCCCTGATGTTCAAGTCATGTTCAGGTCTCATGGACTTAAATTTGGTGCATCTGAAAGATGCCAAGCACAAATCAGTGCCCTGCAGCTGCCTGGTGTCTCCAGAACAGTGGTCATCTCCCATCTTCTGGGCTCTCTTTCCCTCCCCAGGCAAAGTGAGGGTATTTTTAAGGTGGGAAAATGTTTCTGTGGGTTTTGTGTTCCTATAAGAGAGGGCATTGTCAGAGCCAGGCCCCTGGGACCGGCTGGAGTGGGAGAGCTGAGCATGTAAAACATGACTGGAAGTACAAAGTGTCCAAATTGGGTTTTTTTTACTTTTGTCTTTCAATAGTTAAAAGAGCTTCTATCTGCCATCAGCATTGCTGATAAACGGTCTCCACAATGCCAAATGCCATGTACTTGTAGCTTTCTTTAAAGATATGAGACGGTTTCCCATGGCATTGGATACTCTGTTCCCACTCCCTCTGGGAGCCTTTATCATGATTTTAGTGCCATATTTGTCTGTTCCAAACTCCAAAAAGTCTTGGTATCTTGGTATGTGGCATGTTGCTCTGGGATCTCAAATGCCAGGAACTGATAATGGCATTTTTTTGTGGTGGAATCTCATCAACTTTTCCTCCAGGACAGACAACAGCACACAAAGCCAAGGAGTCCTCCTGGGAGACAGAATGTTCTATCAGCCATTAGCTGTGTCCTGACTACAGTTTTGGGTTGGAATTGCTGTTTCAGGTTGAAGCAAGCTGCAGCACTGCTGACAGCGCTCGCAGGCCGCTCACACCCGTCAGGATAATCATGGAGATGTCCACATCACATCTATGCAGAGCCACTGCTCTCCATGGACACAGAGTCTCATTTCCCTGTCCCCATTTTTATTCCTGGGTGTCACTTTGCAACCCCCTTGTATGACTTCCTGGAATGCTTTGCAGCTAAATGCAAAACACTTGGGGTGGTGGTCCCAGTGCCCCCATACTTGGGGTTTTTTTTGCAGGATTTCTTAACCTTTTCTGTGATCTTTGTGCTTTATTTTTTGAGTATCTTCTTTTAATCATAAAATCATAGAGTTGCTAAGGTTGGAAAAGCCCTGTGAGATCACTGAGTCTAACCTTTCCCCGAGCACTGCCAACTCCACCACTAACCATGTCCTCAGTGCCACATCCACATGTTTTTTGGAACATTTCCAGAGATGGTAGTTCCACCACTTCCCCAGGGTTTTGTCAGTTGCTGTTGTCATGTTGTCATGCCCACATTATTCTCTGGAGCTGGGTAATCTCTTCCAAACCTGGAAAGTTGACCTCTGCTCCTGCTGGCCTTCAAGATACCTTTTCCTTGGTGGCTAGGGAGAAGGTTTTCCCCATAGGACTTGATTTTGCTGCAAGAGTTTTATTTCTTTGACATTTGTCTTATCTCTACCTACTTTATTTCCTACTAGTTAGGCTATTATTCCCCTTGGAAATAGCTTTAGGTTGAGAAGACTGCAAGCCCCTTTTTTTCCAGAATACTGCTGGTTTTTCTTATGGGATGGCTTTAGTTGACGAGCTATGACTTCATCTCCATTTTTCAAACTACTTGGGAAGCAGCTGATGTTAGTTGTTGAGTCTTCATGATGTCATGGGATTGTATTTGGAACAGAGCTTCCATTATGCTCTGTCTCAACTTGAACTGCAGATTCTAAGAGTGAAATCTTGTTGTTTTGCTCTCCAAATTTGTTTTAAAAGCCTCTTACGATGCCGATGAGTCCATCTCTTCCTTAAGGATGTCACTGAAAGCATTGGTATTAGGCAGGAGAGTATTGACCTCTGCATCTGGTTTTGTGTTGTTTTGAGACATAACTTGAGATCCAGATTCTTTGCTAATAAAATCATCATCTCAGGCAGAATTTAGAGCTGGCGTATTTTGTCCTAGTACTTATGTTTTAATTTTCTCTATTTCTGAATAAACAAACCAGACCTGAATATGGTATTTCTTCTCTTTCCTTTTTTTTCCCCTTTTTCCAGTTTATTTTTTAGTTTAGTTGAGCCAACAACTTTACATGAGTCCAGCCCACGCTGTTACTCACCTCTCTTGCCTAATCTAGATCTGAACTAATTTGGAACAGCCTCGCTTTCCCCTGATGAGCTACTGATGCTTCGTTAGTGATGTTTTTGACTGCAGCCCCGGGCCACCACTCTCTCTTTCCCCTTCCCTCACCAGAGTGTTGGTGGGCAGTGGTGGTTGGGAGGGGCTGGTGCTCAGCAGATGCTTTGGAGATGCTCCAGCTGTGAACAGCACAAACTCCAACATGTGCACGGGCAGGAGCCTCCTGGGTTGGAGCTGGATGGAAATTGCCCGAAGTGGCTTGGGGAAAGCACCTGGATGGAGAACCTCTGCTTTAAAGCAGACAGATGTTCCTTGGAGAGAAAAATGCAGGGGCAGAGGAGGGGCTGGATTCACCTTGGGCCCCGTTTCAGTGCAACTGGTGCCTTTGCCCATCTGACACAGAAGTGCTGCATGTAGCACTTACAACAGCTGCTGATGGACCCTCCAGGCTCCAGGAGAGCATCAGGTGTCACCTGCTCCATCCCTTGGTGGAGACTGGTGTGGGAAGACCCTGCCTGGCTGGGGGTCTTGGCAAGGGGAAAGGAGAGGGTGCCTAAAGAGGGGTGGTGGAGACAAGGGCTGTGCTGGGACTTTCTACTGGCCTGCTGGTGGATTTGTTGGGCAGGAGTGGGGCTGGGGCATGTCTTCCTTCTGCTGGCAGCCCCCCTCACCCATGTGCCCTTCATCCTGTGGTCACCATCTCCAGGAGATGCTCCAAAACCTGGCTGGGATCTTCCTGGCTTCTTGCTTTGGACTATGCAGGAATCCCATTAACAGTGCACTGGCTGCAGGAGAGGAGGATCCTGAGGTCCAGAGGGGTGGCTGAAACAAACATCGAGGTTCAACAAGAGCTGGGCTGCGCAGGCTGACCCTTCCCAGCCAGCTCTGCCCATGCCCGCTTCCTCTGTACTCAGTCTGCTTGTGTCCCTTGTTCCTGCCCACCCTTCCCATCCGTCCCTCCAGGAGACACCTGTGGGCACTGAGGGGGTGCTGGCAGCCTGTTCCCCTGTCCTGGGTGGCTGCCATGGCATCCCTAGGGCACCCTGCCCTGCTTTGCTGCTCAGACAGGCTCTGCAGCCCTGGCTAAAAGGGATGAGATCCTGTGGGTCTAGAGCAAGAGCCATAGAACCAAAGATTCAGAGAATCACAGAATATCCTGAATGAGAAGGGACCCCCAGGGATCATCCAGTCCAGCTCCCGGCCCTGCACAGACACCCCAACAATCCCACCCCGGGCATGCCTGGAGCTCCTGGAGCTCTGGCAGCCTCAGGGCCGTGCCCATTCCCTGGGGAACCTGGGCAGTGCCCAGCACCCTCTGGGGGAAGAACTTTTACCTGATACTAGCCCTGACACAGCTCCAGCCATCCCCTGGGTCCTGTCACTGCTCACACAGAGCAGAGGTTGGAGCTGCACCTTAGGAGGAAGCTACAGCACCCGGTGAGGTCTGACCTCAATCTTCTCTTCTCCAGCTGAACATTCCAAGTGACCTCAGCCACTTCTCGTGTGGCTTCTCTCTGAGAGAGTGGGTGGGCACAGCAGTGTGTCCTGTGGTGGCTCTAGTGGGGTGCAGTGACAACCCACTGCCCCCAGCCTGCCCTGCCCTGGCAGGGTGACGGTCCTGCCTCTGCTGCCCTGTGCTCCGTGGGCAGTTCCCGGGCTTGCCTGAGCGGTTCCAGATGTGCCGGTGGCCGGTGACCAGCTGTGCGCTGCTGCCGGGACTCCTTGGAGCGGCTGTGTCCGAGGGACGCTGCCAGCATGGCCCCGGGCCGGCTCGGCGTGGGGCCGGGGCACAGCCCTGGCACCCCTGAACCCCGAGCGCTGCCTGTCCGTGGGGAGCCCCTCGGGTGTGGAACGGGCTGCGCCTCCCTCCAGATGTTCCTGCGGCCCCTGACCCCCTGTTCCCGCGCAGCAGGGCCTGTCTGGGTCACAGGAGGAGCCGGGCAGGCTCTGAAAGTGCGGCTGTTGCAACTGCCGGAGCGGATCAGAGGTGGTCCCGTGCAGCCACGGACACAGCCCGGCGGGCAGCGGGGTCCCAGGACGGGGCATCCCTCTGGGATGTGCTGTGGAGACACGGCAGCGGGAACACACCAGCCACGGTCCAAGCAGGGATGGAGCATGGAAAGCACAATAGAGGGAGAGGGACTTTAACAGAGGTGGAGAGAAACAGGATAAGGGAGAACAAAGAGGAGAGGTTGGGATTGGATATCAGGGGGAAATCCTTCTCTATAAAGGTGGGACAGGCCTGGAACAGGTTGCCCAGAGCAGCTGTGGCTGCCCCTGGATCCCTGAAAGTGTCCAAGGCCAGGCTGGATGGAGCTTGGAGCACCCTGGAATAGGGGAATGTGTCCCTGCCCATGGCAGGGCATAGAGTTGGATGAGTTTAAGTTCTGTTTGAAAACAAACTGTACCATGATTCCGTGATTCTCTGGTGTCAGTCCATTCCCTTGCCCGTGAAGGGCTGAGCACTCCCAGCTGCTGCTGGGGTGCTTGGCCAACTATTGCCTATGGGCAGTGTGGCACCAGGCTGGGGATAATCTTGGGGACACATTCTGAGGGGCTCAGGGAGAAGATCTGGTGTCTGAGAGAGCTCAGGAACCATCAGACTCCAGCAAAAGTCCCTTGTAGCTTCAAACCATGGGGTCCTGTGAGCAGGACACAGAAACCTGCAGCTGGTGCCTGGGCAGAGCACGACCCTCTGGCTCTCCCACGTCTCTTGAGCACAGGCTGCTCGCTGGGCACTGGTGCAGGTGCCCTGAGCCAGCCCAGGCTGCAGGGACCCTTTCTCTGCTTGGCGAGGACACCACAATCCCTCCCTGCCAGAGCCAGCCTTGTGCCTATTCCCAACCTTCACCCCCAGCCCAGCACCCCTCAGCTGCTGCCAGCCCTGTGTCCCCACCCGCCACGCTGTTATCAAGTTCCTGCAGCTTTCCCCCCCGCCCGCCTGGGCCCTCTGCCAGCTGGGGCCGGAGTGGAGGCACTGGCAGGTTCCCGGGGGCTGATCCCACCCTGGGGACACCATTGCACCAGGGCTGTTCCTGCAGCCCTCTGACAAGCAGGATCAGGACTTCAACCCTCCCAACAAGCTTCTGGTATTTTTGGGACGGCAGGGTTGGGACACAGGGTGAGGAGGCCACTACCTGCATGAGGAGACCTTCAGGCCCAGCAGCCTTGGGAAAAAAACTGCCTGGAAGAGGACAGATCTTTTCAGACTTTCCACCTTCCCATGGCCCATGACTGGCTCTGCAGGAAGCTCTCCCTGCCTGGGAGTCACCCCAACTATCAGGAGCTGTTTGCAGATGAGAAACTGCCCAGCAGTGGATGGGACAGGATGGGCAGTGTTCAGAGGAAGTGAAGATGATGATGGGATGGGATGGGATGGGATGGGATGGGATGGGATGGGATGGGATGGGATGGGATGGGATGTCCAAATTGTGCCAGAAGGACCAAGCACTACTGGGCCATCTTCACTAGCCTAAGAAGCTCCTGGCAGCATGGAGAGGTTGGGCTGAGACAAGAGCAGGTGCTAAAGGACACATTTCTGATGCTGAACAGAAATGTGGGGAAGGAGTAGATGGGAAGACCAGAAAATACTTGGGGAAGGTGCTGTGGGATGTGTCTGGTCCCAGCTCTCTGGGTATGGGTTAGCACAGGGTTTTTATCTGAGGGTTTGGATCTTAGAATTTGCATCCCAGGGTTTGGATCCCAGATTCTGGATCCCTGGCCACTGCCAAATTTGTTTTGTGGGGCAGCAGAATCACAAAATCATTTAGTTTGGAAAAGCGCTCAAAGATCATTGAGCCCAACCATCCCCAGCACTGCCAAAGCCACCACTGACCCATGACTCCAAGTGCCACATCCACAGGGCTGTTAATCCCCTCCAGGGGTGGTGACTCCACCACCACCCTGGGAAACTGTGCCAGGGCTGAAGAGCCCTTTGGGAAGCTGGAGAGCTGCTGCTACCCTTGGCCTTTTTCTCAAAGTGACAGAAAATCCCAGTGGGAGACCCAGAATGGCTTCTACCGAAATCTTGTCATATGGAGCGAGTCACATATGGGCTGAGGACCCAGGTGCTCAGTTATAATGAGTCATGCAAAATAAGCAGTTTTCAATGAAATGGTTTTCGCAACTTTTTTTCCCCAACTGCTGATCAAAATCCAAAGTAACCTCAGAAAATGCACAAGACGCGATGAGAAAACAAACCTGGAGCCCTCAGGTCACTTTTCCCGTGAGTTGTGCCTCTAACCATGGGGGATGTGGTCTCTGCTGGCTGGACTCCCTGCACTTGGGTTGTGCCTATGGCTCCTGTCCTCCCATGGCTGGAGGGGACTCAGCCCATCCAGAGCTTTCTCCCACCTCCAAACCCCCACGGTGCTGGGGGCTGCCCTACAGCCTTGCACCCGGTGTCCCCGCTCCCCCTGGGATGGGGTGGGGACTTGTGCCAGGGTCTGAGGTCCAGGCAGCCTCATGGCACAGGGTCTTCCCATCCAGCTGCTCAAATGTCAGATTACTCCAGGTCATTTCTACAAGCCCTGGGATCTGTGCCACAAGCTGGGAACCAGAGACCAGCAGGACCAGGACAGTGACTGTCCATCTGTGCTGGCACTGCTGAGGCACCTCCAATCCAGGAGGCAGTTTTGGGGCCCCCACTACAGAAAGGATATTGAGGGGCTGGAGTGTGTCCAGGGAAGAGAATGAAGTTGGGGAAGGGTCTAGAGCCCCAGAAGCAGCTGAGGGAGCTGGAAAGAGGCTCAGCCTGGAGAAAAGGAGGCTCAGGAGGCACCTTCTGGCTCTGCACAACTCCTGACAGGAGGGGACACTCGGTGGGGGGGGGTGGGCAGGCTAGGGGGGTGCTGGGCTCTGCTCCCAGGGAACAAGACGTAAGAGGAAAAAAACACTAGTTGTGCCAGGAGAGGTTTAGGTTGGGTATTAGAGAAAATTTCTTCATGACAGAGTGTTCAGGCCCTGACACAGCTGCCCAAGGCAGTGGTGCAGTCACCATCTCTGGACTGATTTAACGGCCATGTGTATGTGGCACTTGGGGACTTGGTGTAGTGGTGGCCTTGGCAGTGCTGGGAATAGTTGGATTTAATGATCCTAAAGGGCATTTCCAACCTCAGTGATTCTGTGATTCCATGAATGGCTTCCCCCTGCTTCTCAGCTCCACCATCTTGTGGCACCCTAACCCTGCTGTGCAGCCTTACAGCACCAGCAGGACACAGGGCCACTGTCCCTTTGTCTTCAACAGCACCAGGGCAGTGAGGATCTTCTCTGGCCCTGACCTCCCTGTAAGGACAAGGTGCATGTCCTTACACCTTCCACCTTTGGAAGGTGCATGTCTTGAATGCTCCCGTGTGCCTTGGCAGCCCTTGCTGTTTTTTGTGTCTGGGCCCCTTATCTCTCTGCCCCACCTCGCTCAGTGCTGGCTCTGGTGTCCCCAGTGCCAAGGCTGCCCCATGCCCAGCCCAGTGGCTCAGGAACAATTGGAGGAAGCCGTGTCCCACAGCATACCCTGAGATTTCTGCTGGAAGTGACAACTGCTGGGAGGGCTGGCAGGGGATGAGGCCACACATGGGGTCTGGCAGGGTCTCAGGCAGCACAGCAGGTCTGTGCCCTCTCTGCACCAAACCCAGCCGCTGGTGGAGGGTTCAGGTGTGGTGGGGAGCTGGCTGGGCACACTGCAGGGTGCAAGTGACCCTGGCCAGCATCCCACAGGAGTGTGACCAGCTTCCTGTGGCGAGGCAGAGCCCCAGGAGAGAGGGGAGCAGCATGTCCCTGCTCACACACACCTGCCCAGCGTCAGCAGCCACGCAGCACACACAGACACAGAGGCACAAGGACCTGTGTTAGTGCAAGTGCGAGTGCTGCCCTGCTTTGGGGCACAGACACACCCCAGGGCTGGTGTCAGCACCCAGACATGCACCAGAGGGACCATGTGTGCAGAGGAGAAGATGGTTACACACACCCACAGGTGCCCTCCTGCTCTGAGCCCCAACCCAGCAGTCCTGAGGCTCCACGGTGCTCCAAGTGCCACCTCACTGCACCTCAACTCCTTCTCCATATGCTCAGGACTGGAAGCTTGAAAGGCAGGAAATCCCTGCCCAAACTCTTCCCCTCTGCTCCCTCTGATGCCCAGGTGCTGAAGGCTCCCCCTGTTTGTGCCAGCAGTGCCAGCAGAGCCAGCAGTGCCAGCAGAGCCAGCAGAGTAGGCAGCCTGTGCCCAAGCTGTGCTGGAGCACTGCCAGCTGTGCCCACAAGCATCCAGGGTGCTTGGGGAGGGCAGAGGGAGTTCAGCTGGGGAGGACAAACTCCTTAAAAGGCTGGACATACAGGCAGCCAGGAGTTCCTGGAAGTTGGCTCCTAGTGCCAGAGAACAAGTCTTGGAGAGCTGCACGGGTGAACCTTCCTGAAAGGAGCTGCCCTGTGCCAGCTCTTGCCCTGCCATGGGCTGTCCTGGGGTGCCTGCTGTCCCTGCACGTCCCCCGCTTGCTCCCACGATCCCTGCCACGAGCTCAGCTCCCAAAGGAGACCCAGCTCTGGCCCAGGCTTTGCTATTGCAGATGTGTGGCCCACAACTCCTGTTATCACTGTCCCAGTGCCTCTCTGGCCCCGTTCCCTGCCTGGGAGCCAGTCCCAGGCGCAGGCTCAGGTACCTGCCAGTCAGGACATCCTGTGGCTGATAATGTCACATAGCTTGGAGCCCTGTACCTCCTTCTCGTGCCCCGTGCCCTCTTGGCCTTGCAGCAGCAAGGTGGGGTCTCACACCCTTCCTTTCCAGTGGGTAAAAGTAGGTGTCACCTGTTTCAGCCTCCCCATGACGTGGGAGCAAGTCTAGGTTGCCCTGCCACATTCTTGGGATGCCCAGTGTGAATCCTCCAGATACCCATCCCATGGGCCAGAGACATCCCCAGTTCCACAGGGGCACTTAAAAGGCACCTACTCCCCACCTGAGACCTCCCATGGCAGTGGCCGAAGTCTTGTTCCTTTGGAAACTGTGATGAATCACCATCCATTGAGTCCCTCCAGTGACCTGAGGCTACGTAGAACTTCTGTCCCCTCCTCTGAGTGCTCCTGATCCTCCCATCCAACATCAGCAGCCACTCCAGCACACAGCTGCACAGAAGATGAGACAGTGGGCAGCCTCCAGGGCCTCGAGGGATTTCACAGAGACCTGCAGACAGCTCCACCCTGTGCTTTCCAGGTGAGAGAGAGGACAAAAGCACAGGGTGGACAAGCAGCAGCACAGAGGTGGCAAATCCCATCCCCCAGATCCAGGAGCCCAGCCTTGGTCACCCCAGCATTCTCTTGACTCTTTGACACAGCCACGTCTCATTGCTGCCTTCAGGGTGACACCTGCAGCCTGTCTTTGCCTCAGAGGCTTCTAGTAGACAAAGCTCCCTCTTCCTGCACTGCCTCATGGACCTCTTTAAGTGCAAAACATTCTCGCAGCATCACACTGGGCCTGTTTCCCGACCCCAGCTCTCTGTGTCACCCGTGCCTGGCTCTCCTGAAGCCTCTTGACCCACTGTATTCCTTGTCGTGCCTCTCGTTCTTCAGGGATGCTGATGACCTGGCCCCAAAAACGTGTTTCAGGGTGCTCTACTGCCTGCTGTGCTGGCCCTCCAGCACCCCCTGTCCTGTCCATTACAGCCCAAACGGTTCAGTGGCACCTCCTTCTCCTTCAGCCTTCCTCGCAGTTGCCTTGTCCAAAAAACCCCCGTCTACCCCCAACATGGGCTTTGTTTTTTTTTTAGAGATGCCAAGTCCATCTGGTACAGTCTATCCCTGATAAACAGCCCTCCCTCGGGGCCTCTTGGGACCAGAAATAGCGCCGGGGCTGGACCTGCCCGAGCAAACATTCCTCCCCGCACATGCACGTCTGCTTCCCGCTGGTAGCCCGGCTACCCCAGGGCCTCGGGGACCAGTGCCACGATGGCTCCTGCACGTCCCCAGAGGGGGAATCTCCTCCACCCAGGCAGCTGGACATCCCTCCGGACACTGCCCCGAGCGGCCCTCCCCGGGGCACGGCTCGGCCCAGCTCGCTGTTCCTCTGCCGGGAGTAATCCTGATTTCTGCCAGCGTGTCCCCGAGCCCCGATAATCCCCGAGGGGCAGCCGGCGAAGCCTCGCTAATGCACACCGGGCTGACCCGGCCGTCGCTCCGGGCCGGAATGTGCTGCTAATCCCCGCGGCCACCTCCCGGGAGCGGTCACCGCCGCCCTGGGGGGACCCGACTCGGTCCCTGTCGCTCTCCGGGGAGGCGACGCCGGCACTCGGATGTCTCCTGCCACGCGGGACGGGGTGGTGGGTGGCCGCTGCTCCGCAGGGGTCTGTGCTCCAAGGACAGCCGCAGGGTCCGTCCTGGAGCTCAGTGCCAGCCCCATAGCTGCCCTGGCACCGGGACCTCTGGGGATCCTCCAGTGCTCCAGGGAGGAACTGTTTATTTCCAGCCCTTGCACTGCTGCTGGGAGAAAAGCAGGTGCATTTCACAGGACAGATGTTGCTCTCTGAATCCTTGTCCTGCTGATCCTCCAAAGGATTTTCCATGACCTCTTAACCCCTTTATCTCATGGGGGGTCCAGCATTGACATCTGACCACAGTGGGCTGTCTCTTCCCATGTTCCTGCTGGGGCACAGGTTCCTGCCCACCCTGCTGTACCTGTGGCCTTCCCTCCCTGCCATTTCCTGGGAACTGAGATTTTCCTCTGCTTCAGGAGGGGCTGTCCAGTGCAGCCAGTCCCTTAAAGGATTGCAAACAAAGGCACGGAACCCTCATGTATTGCCCATCAAAACACATTTGTGGACATCACAAAGTGTCCCCCGTAGCTCCATGGCTCCTGATTCTCTCTGTTTCCCTCTATAATCAGTTCTATGGCTCTTCCCAGACATTCCATCCAGCCCTTCCCTGTGATGGGTGGGAGCTGAGCCCAGCCCCCTGTGAGGGCACACCAGGACACTCACAGCCTTCCTGCTTCTGCCTCAGCTCCTCTGTGTGGCTGTTTTGGGGGCTATGATCACCTACCAGACCCTCAAGCTGCCTCCTGGCATGGAAGCTCAGCCTGTGGAAAGGGGAATCTTGACCCTCAGTCTGCATATATGGGGCCAGAGCCCCTGGTCCGTACCCTGCTTCAGCCAAAGTGGCTTCACATGTGGCTAGAAAAATGCTGCTGCTCCCAGGGCACAGTGGCTGCTCTCTCCCACTGCAGCCTGTGCCATCTGCAGCCAATATTAATCATGTTTTTCAGCCATTAATAATTTCTAACATTAATCATGTTGTCTTCATGTTGAACAGCGGAGGACTGGGACTGCAGGAACTCTCAAGTGATGGGCCTCAGCTCAGTTGCTTCTGTGAGCTGTCAGCCAGCCAGAGCTCCATTCCTCTCCACATGTGCCATGTGGCTTTTGTATTGTTTAGTCTCTGATTGAAATCTGGGGCCGGCTTGAATTACCTGTCCCACAACAGCCCAGTGCATGGACACAAGCACTGCCTCTCCAGTGACATCACGGAGCCCTCGTGTTCGCTGGAGACCGTCCCACGCCGTCATCGCGCCTGGCTCCCACACATCCACCCCTGTCCCATGGAACACCGTCCCTACTGAAGGGAACTCCATCCCTTTGCCTGATCTGGGGCTGCCCGTGACTGAAATCAAGCTGGCAGGAGTGTGCCTGTGGAGAAGCAGATGGCTGAGACGTGATCCACATCCTGCGTGCAGAGCACCTGCATCTCCTGGCAGCAAAGGTCCAGCTCTGAAGGCATCTCTTGGGGTAGTTCTCCAGAACTCCCCAAGATTTGGTGGGAGGGGGCCCCTGGAGGGCTCCAGACCAGTGTGATTCACAGCAGGGCTGTTGCCAGCACGCAGTCATGATGGCTGTGGCTTTGTCTACCTGAGGTTTGAAAGCCTCCAGAACCAGAGCTCCCCCACCTCTTGTGCTTGTCCCAGTGCTGGGGCCCTTCCAGAGTCAACACTTCATCTTGGAACAAACATCCCAAATCTTGGCCACAAACTGCAGTCTCTGTTTTCCTACCAAGGGCAGGGAAAGCTTTCTCCTGTGCTGAGAAACACTTTCGGAGGGGGATCCAGTCCCTGTTTCACTGCCACAGCCACATATGGACCTCTCATGTCAGAAGGAAGGATTTCTGCACATAGCGATGCTTAGCACAGCTTTTCCACACCTTTTACCCAAAGCTTGTCTGGGGAAGACTGTCATTCCTTCGGCAGAGGGACAGGGACACAGCTTTCTACTGTCAGTTCCCTCCAGTTCTCCCTGGGGATGGAGCTCCTGGAGCTGCTGGAGTTGCTGGAGCATGGTACCAACAGAGCAGCTGGGTTAAGGGAGACCCTCTCAGGGTCTGGTGCACAGACTAAGTCTCTTTTTCCCCACAAATTTGACATTGGGAGCCTTGGTTTTGTTGGGACACAGAATGAACCCAATACACAGTTTGTCCTGTCCACAGATTTTTTTGGGAGGGTGGAGGTGCCTGGATCCAAAGCTGGCTGCCGTGACACCCAGGTCCAGGGAATTCCAGGGAACGCTGACTTCACACTACTCCTCTTGCTGCTCTGTCCTCCAGCCAAAAGCCAGGCCAGTCATGGGAGCTGAGCTTCTCCTGGAGTGGTGAGTGCAGACCTGGGGCTCGCAGACTCCGCAGGCTCTTGGGTGGCTGCCCGTGCCCCAGGCAGCTGCTCCAGAGGAGGAGCATTGCCAGGCAGCAGGTCTGGCAGTTTCTTGGCAATGTTCAACTGTAATCAAACTGTCTCCACAAAACATCTCCATGAGCCAGCACATTCCAATGGAGAAATGTCTTGTCTAAATGTTTCTGACCAACTCTCGTGCAGCGGCTTTCTCACTTTTCCTCCTGGCTGTGTTTCTGAAGGAAAAAACACTTCAAAGGCACAGCCTTGGCTTGGGATGCTGTAGGTGTGACTGTGCTGTCTCAGCCCAGGTCCAGACTCTTCCCCTGGGGTCTGATGAGACAGAAGAATCCTTACCAGTGCTGGACTGCCTGAAGAGCCCTAACTGGACATGAGAGTAGTGTGGGGTGGGTATCTCAGGAGTCAAACAGCCCCACAACCCTTCCTGCAGTGGGGTGAAGCCTGAGGAGCCCTAAGGTTGGGCTCAGTGTGTGCACATGGCCCAAGAGTTGCGGTAATGCTCGGCTGCAGGTGAGAGGCAGCCTTGAGGTGTGCTGGACATGTAGAGGATAAAATGCCCTGTCCACAGCAAGGCAAGTCCCAGCTCTCATGCCAGAGTCTTCTCTGGTGGGGCGTGTTTGTTCCCAGCCTCCCACTGCAGTGACAGCTTCTCTGCATCCACCTTAGAGGGACTTGGGGTTTCTTCCTCTGCTGAGAGCTCCTAATGATCTTCAAACTCCTGCTGCTTCTTCAGAGATGTCCCTCAGCCCTGTTGTCCCTCCTGGCATGGGCAGCAAAGCAGGACAGGGTGTCTGGGTGTCTGGAGGCTGTTGGAACAGGTGTCCCTCACCTCAGGGAGGGGTGATCTTGCCCACATCAACCACACCAGGGAGCAGGAGACAGCCTCCAGGCTGCGACTCCAAGGGCATGTCCCAGCCCTTTGGCATTGCCAGTGTGGGGTACCTAGACAGGAGGAGAGATGTCCTCACATGGAGGGCAGTTCCACCATCATCATGGGTCTGATTAGAGAGGCACGTGGTCCTGTGGGGTGGTGAGGTTCACTGGGAACACAAAGCCCATTGGGAACGCGAAGCTCATCAGGAACATGGTGAGACTCACTGGGAACACGAGGTTCCCTGGGAATACGAGGCTTATCAGGAACGCAAGGCTCACTGGGAATGTTAGGCTCACCAGGAACATGGTAAGTCTCACTGGGAACACAGGGCTCACCAGGAGCACAGTGAGGATCACCAGGAACACGAGGCTCCCCAGAAACGTGAGGGTCCCCAGGAACACGGTGTGAGCTCTCACAGCATGTGGGGCCGCACACGGCTGGCAGGGCGCAGGTTTGGCTTGTGTTTAGAGCGTGTGTCTGCTGGTGCTTTGTAAATGAGGCATGCTCGGCGCTGTGTGTGTTCACTCTGGCTCACCAGGGCCATTGCTGCCCTGTTCCTTGGCCAGCCACGGTTTTGTGTGGCGGGGCCTGTGTGCAGCGTCGTGGGAGGCCTGTGCTCATGTGCTCGCCTGTGTGTGCGCTCCGTTGCACAGCCAGCCTGGACCCCTGCTCCTTCTGGAGACTCGCTTGAGGCTGAAAACCATCTTCTCCGTGTCATTGCCACTCCTAGGACAGTGGTCTGTGCTCCCTCGCTCCATGAGCTGAGCCCGACTGGGATTTGTGAGGAGAGAGGCACTCCCCTGGTGGTCTCCAGCATGCAGCACTCCCCAGGGAACTGATGAAGTGTGAGGGTTTGGGTGCTGCTGAGCAGCTGGGCCCAGCAGATAGTCCAGCCCTCCCCAGCACCCTTCCTGCATGAAACCTGAGCAAAAACACCTGGATCCAGTTCCCAGCCCAGCAGAGACATGGAAAAACAAGGTGTCCGAGGCCTTGCGTGGTGGCTGAGATGGTCACTTTCCCCAGGAAGGAAGGGCGGTCCCGTGGGAGGGCTGTCTGGTCCAGGGATTCTTGGAGCTGAATGAAGTGCAGGGAGGCTGCACTGGGCCATCTTGGCACCACACCTGGGTCTCGGACTGAGAGGGCCAGGCTGGGAATAGAGCATGCAGCTTGTGGCTTTATAGCGCTCTGGAGAGGCAGAAATGCCATCTCTGTGGTGGTGAAGCTGCTTTCCAGCATTGGCAAAAGTTCAGCCATCCCGAGCCCAGGCTGAGAGAAGGCAAGGGGAGAGAGCAGGAGAGGAGGTGGAGATGCACTGGAGTAACCCTGGAAAAAAGCCCCCAGCTCTCTTGCAGCTGCACAGAGAGGGCAGCTGGGCCAAATCCTCCCAGCTCCCTGGGCTTGGGGCATGGTAAGGCAGCCCCGAGGCATCAGCCAGTGGTGTGGCACAGGGACTGCCTGCTTCTCCAGGACAGGGACAGTGCTAGGACACAGCAGGCGCTGGCTCCTGGTGTACATAAGCAGGGGTGACCTGTCAGGAGGAGCAAACCCTGCTATGGCAGGAGCAATCAGGGCATCCACCAGCTCCTTGTGCCTGGTTCAGGAGGGGAAATAGGGCTTTTCCACAGCATTACATCTTCCAGGCTTCCCAGCCAGGTGCAGGTGGCGTGGAGATGTTCTCCCCCTGACTCACACAGCAGGCAGGCTGCCAGGGAGCAAGTGTGGCACAGCATGGACAAACCATCCCCACACAGCTCAGTGAGACCAGGGACAGGCTCTGGAGGAGCACAGAGAGTGCCTGAGGAGCCAGCTGCTGCACTTGTATAAAAACATGAGCAATGGTGAAAGCAGCAGGACGTGGGAGGGATGGTGGTGCAGAGCACTTCAGAAAGAGAAGGATGGAGAGAGTCTGGCAGTCAACATCCGGCTTTTATTCCTAGTTAAATAACAGAGCACGTTGGATGAGAGAAAGTCATTAAGTGTCAAGAGTCAGATTTCGAGGAGCTCAGTTCCAGGTTTCCCAGCACTCAGCACCACAGCCAGGGCCAGGCTTTGCAAAAAGCCAGATCCCATTTGGAGCTTGCAGCAGGGCTGGCTGAGGCTCCCCAGGGACATGTCTGGATGGATTTGTGAAGGATATGAGTGCCCGACCTTTGTGGCTCTTCTCTGAAGTTCCTGATGGTGCTGGTCACTGCGGGGGTGCTCCCTGGCACTGACCCTGCAAGGTGCGTCATGTGGTCCTGCTGGGTGACAGCAGTCCTGTCACCTGGAGGGCTGCAGTGGTTTCAGCCCCTCATTTGACAGGCTTTTCAAGCAGGAGACTGACAGATTGTGGGTTTTCAGCTTCCTGTGGGAATTTCTAAGTGCACAATCATTGTGAACATAATGAAAAGCATTTTAATAGTCAGAGAATACCATCTGGATGTTCACAAACAAAGGCAATATAAATCCACGACTGACAGCACTAAACTCAGTGCTTTTATAAGTATTTCCAAATTGTTTCCCAAATTATTTAAGCAAGTCTTTCCTCTAATGAAACTCAGAAAAGATCCTGACATAGGCAAACAGTACACACTGAGCATAACAGAGACTTTATACAGAGGGATTAGAGCTTGGGTCAGATGTAATCAAATTACATCCCCTTCATACGAATGCAGTCTGTGTTCGGAGATAGGAAGAATCCCAAACACTTCTGTAATGGGAGGAATAAATCTGGAAGTGCCAAAAGGGAATTGAGGGAGAGGAGGGGAATAACTCAAACCAGTTTTTGTGGGTGTGAAGGCCTTTCACGATGGTGCTGAGCACTGTGAGGATTATTTGAGAGTTTACAAGAGCAATGTGCTGGGTCTGGTGGCAGCTGCCTCTGATGTCCTCGCAGCGGGTGACACTGGGAGGGGCATGGGAGGGGTGCTGGAAGGGAAGATAGGAAGAGCAGAAGCCTGCCAGGCACAGGGCTGCTTTGCAGGGAGGAAAGAGGTGCTAACAGCCTGGCTGAATGCTGGCTCTGAGGTGATGTGCCAGGAGAAGCTGGCAGGATTGGGCAAGGGGTTCTCTCCAAAGGTAGAGTTGAGCCTCCCTTTCCACAGGCTTTGGGTCAGAGTGGCATAGACCAGCATGAGCTGGGTTGAATGGTGACTCCCAGGCTTTCCTGATGGTGACATTCACAGGGCTGCTGCTTTCCTGGACAAAACCCTGGAAATCAGGCAGAGTACAGATTCTGACCTCGGAGGCCTGATGTCCTGGAGTGCACCTCTTGACAGCCCAAGGCAGTCACAGAGCCAAGGGCTTTGTTCAGCACGGGCCTCTGTGGAGAGGAACTGGGAATGGAAGCAGTGATCCAGAGCCAGTGGAGGCCACACTGACAGCAGAGCAACCCCAGACATGTTGGGGACAGTCCAAAGCAGATCGTGAGGTGGCCACCAGTGGGCAAGAATGGCCACCAGAGAGGAGATTTCACCAGCAGCACCTGGACAGCTGCAGCTAGCACATGGCTGTACTCTGAGGACAACAGTGCCTCTGTCACTCTCAGGCCCCTGGCCAGACTTTGGGTCCTGGCAGATGATCTAGAAACATCTGCTTTTGCTGGCTTTTCCTGATCCAACTCTTGCAGCAATGGTTGAGGGACCTCCAGCCAACAGAAATCTTTGAGCTGTGGGGGAGTGCTCTGAAAACAGACCATGGCATGTGCCTGGAGATGTGCTCTTGTAAACATGGCAAAAATTTGTCTTTCCCTCCATGTGGGAAGATCACTTCTCTGCTTGCTGGAGAAGCCTTGGCTGGAAAGTGGGCAGACCCCAACTCCTCCTCCTCCACATGACCTCAGAGCAGAGGACACCCTGCTGTCCAAGTTCCTGGATTTCATCTGAATTCACCTTGCCCTGTGGTGCTGGGCAGTCTTCTGAGTGAAAAAATGTCATGTTTATCTGTCAGTCTGTTAGGCCAAGTTCTCAGTGGAAATGGGTTTGGAAGCAAAGGAGTTGCTCTCAGGATACAGGAAACAAAATCTGATCTCTCCTCCATGATGGGATGCCTGATTGTGAGAGGACACCTGCTGACAGCTGGATGCCTCTTCCACCAGGCCCTCTCTGCTGGGATGAGCCTTTCCTCCTTGCCCCCGCTGCTCTGCCAGGAGAGCAGGGCTCAGGACAGGAGCACAGGAGGAGGACACGGCATGGGGTCACTAGGTTGTGCTGCCTCTTGGCTCCTGCTCCTCTCCACCTCCCCACCTTGTGCCAGGGTTTGCTGCCTCCATGGGGCTTGGAGGCAGCTCCAAGAGCTTTGCAGTTTTCCAGTGCTGTGCCTCAAGTTTCTCCTTGGGATCATGAATAGGACATGCCTTGTGCTCAGCCCGTGGCTCCAGTGCCATCTCAGCATTGGACTGAGTCCACATTTGGTCTCCTTGGATGTATCAGAGAGATCCCAGACATGGAATGAAGGGTTTGCCCAGACGTGCTGCTGAGGGCAGGCTGCCCCACACAGAACAGGCTGCCACCTTGGGGGGTGCCATGTCCTTGTGTGGCCCCTAAAGCACCGTTTCTGAAGGTCCCAGCAATGAGCCTGACAGCTGGAGCTCTCCTGCCTGGATAAACGGGACAAGTGGTGGTGTTGCCAGCGATGGGGTATGGGAGAAGCTGCCTGTTTCTGTTCAGTCACTTTGTTAACATGCCCCTAAACCCTCTTGCAGCCAGAAAAAGCATTAGTCACCCTTACAAAGTCAGGATGAGCCGACAGGAATAACAAGCACCTTTGTCTAGAGCACATTCATGCCAGGCAAAATATTGTGGCCGGGACTGCTCTGTGCTTGTTCTGGGGAAGGGACAGAGGAACCTGCTCAGCCTGTGCAGAGGTCAGTGGTTGTGTATAACACCCCAACACCTGGCCAGCTGTGGGAGGTGCTGGTGGTCACTGGAGCTGGCCCTGCCCAGGGCCTTCATGGGGCTGTAGACAGGGACTGACCCGGCAGAGGGGCTGGTGAAGGGATTCAGCTCCTGGGGTGCAGTGAGATGAAGAAGGACTTGGGGAGGCAATGGTGTGACCTCCCTGCTCATCGGGGGCTCTCTGGGCTAGCTTATGGCCAGCCATGAGCTGGTGGACATTTCAAAGGGGACCAGAGCTTGAGACTTCCTCCACCCCACCTCAGTCCCGTCCATGATGCCAACAGCCTGGCCCAGGAGACAGAAGAGGTACCAGGCTGATTGCAAGGAACCAGGCAGCCCATCCCTCTGGGAGACTCCTGCCCCATAACACAGTCTGTCCGCCTGCTTCAGCATCACCTCCGAGAACCAGAGAAGTAGGGCAAGCCAGGACCTGGATCCTGACCGATGAGAGGAGAGATGAAGGGAGATGTGAAGCCGATGAGTGGAAAAGGAGAGCTGCGAGGATGTGGCCGGGCGCGGCTGACGGCGGTGGCTGCAGACGGTATCGCAGCAACGTGCTGGCACGGAGCGGGGGCCAGGCCGGAGTCAAACATTGGGAACATTTCTACCAGACGGGACAATTACACACTGGAGCTGCTTGCCAGTGAGGCCCCATCACGAGTGGAACAGATCCCATAAGATACTTCTAAGTTTAGAGTAAAGGAGCCCTCTCCAACAGGGGAGGATGCGAGACTGCCGAGCTCAGTCCCGCCCGTCGCCGCCAAACCGCACTCCCCGGAGGAGCACTCACGAACTGCTCTTGCAACACTTGAGCTACGGCTGAGACACACATTCCAGCCGAAACCCCTGTTTGCAGTTGTTTATACATCGCTCAAAAAATATCCTTTTGGATTGAATTTGTTCATGCTTGATCTCAGCCCAAAAAAACTGAAGAATTATTTGGGGATGGTTTGAGCAAAATCTGTTCGACTGTTTCTGTGTTATGTAAGCATCAGAATAAATATGTTTTCCTATTTTCAAACATTTTCCTCATCCTTACTAGCTGTCAGATAGCTTAAAATCAGCTTCATGATTTGGAGGAGTTGTACTTAGCCCATGCCTGGCTCTCAGTGAGGGACCAGCATGTTCCTCAGCCAGACAAGCTCTCCTCAGGAGTGAGAGAACCAGGAGGGGCTACAGCTCTTACATGTGGTGCTTGACATCCGTAAAGGTGATCTCCAGGAGCATTGGATCACAGCTGGGCATTTTCCAAGAGTGTTTGACAAGAAGGGATTGGCCAGTGCCAAATGAGAGTTAAAAAAACAGGTATTGAACAAGGGTGTGGAAAAGAGCCATAAGTTTTTGTGAGAAGTGGGGGTGAGTGCTGTTCACAGACCACGCAGCAAGAGGAGGGCTCAGCTCTTCCCACCACCTACCTCCCAGCTCCAGGGGAGCTCACAATCCGCAGGTTGTGCTGGAGCTTCTCCCTGTGTGTTTTTGTGCTGTGCCCATGCTCATTGGCTTTGGTGGATCATGGTTTTGAGAGAGAGGTGAAGGAAAAGGGCTTACAGCTTGGAGACACTTTGACTCCAAGATTGTGCCCAGATGCAGAGAGGTGATGGGTGATGGGCACTGCAGGAGGAGGGCCAGGCCTTGGTGAAGTGGATGAGTCAGATGTTGGGAAGACTTTGCAACAGCATCATTGGGGTGGGGCAGAGCTGTTGGAGGTGAATACAGAAATATCCTTGAAACCCAGCTCCTAGGCTGAAGAAGATCATTGTCAAAGTTTCAGGAGTTCACACTAAGCCAGTGGAGAGGTGACCTTGACCCAGGCTCTTCAGACTTCATCTCTGGAGGAAAGGATGAAGAGGCAATGTTCACTCCATGATGCCCCACTCATGCCCCAAGGAATGAAGGGCTCCAAGACATTTGGGTCTCACTGCTCCCCAGTGTGAAGAAGAGTTAAATATCTGAATGCTTGGCAGAGGCTGGGATGTCATTCCTCACCCAGCACCTACAGAAACCCAGGGAAGTCTGTCCAAGTGCTGATTCTTAACTCAGGGCAGTTGTTCAAGGAATGACATTCAGGCAACTACAGGCAAAGTGCAATAGCAACGAACCCTGAGTGCCAGGAACAGGCACTCCAGTGTCCTGTCAGTGTTCTGTGGAGAAACCACGAGAAAAATGAGAGGGATCATTGTGAGCTGGGAAATTTCAAGAGGATCAGGAAGCTGATAAAAATGCCTGAAGCACAAAAGGAATTGAATTAAAGTCCTCCAGCTGAATGTAGAGGCTGCTTCAATATCTGTACAAGTCACAAAGGGCTCACAAAATTTAAGTGAAGAAAGATGGCAGGAACAGGAATCACTTTAGGCCTGTCAGCAGGGAAAAGGTTTTGAAAACATGAACAGAGAAAAAATTATATCAGGGGAATTCCAGAAACATCTTGATTTTGACTGAAGTCCCCAACCTGGGTTCTGGAGAAGCAGGGAAAGGCATTTATAAGGAAGGGGAGATCTCAGCGCCTCCAAGGGAAGACCATGAGCATCCTGGAGCTACTGTGAGCCAGACCTGGCTGCTTTGAGCAGTGGCATCACTTGGATCCACAAGATCCCCTGACGCCTTCCTTCTAGTTTGGCTACCCTGGTGAGAAACCAGGATCTCCAGGGCCCTGGGGCAGGAGGAATGATTTAACTGGAGAGGGAGTGTTGAACACTGGCCTGGACTGAAATGGAATCCTAACCTCTGCCTCCTTCCTCATTCCATTGGAAGATCCTGTCAATGGCTTTAGGGATAGAAAAGGATGTGTAAGCACCCCCAGATTTGCTTTAGGGCAGCAGCTGGAAAACCAGCTGTGTCCTTTTGATAGTTCAGCTTAATCGGGGTGACTTTGTGCTGAAGCAGAGAAGCAATGCCTCCACGATCCATCCCACAAGCAGGGAGAAATCTGTCCTTAAGCCATCCCAGATGTTTGCAAAGCAGACGTGGGTCTCAGTCCTGAGGTAGCAGAAGGAAAAGCGCTAGAACAAAATGAGACATTAAAAAAGAAACTGCCAGATCCACGTGGTGGAGCTGAGACAGCTTGAGGAGACCAGGAATGCAGCAGCTGCTCTGTCTGCTGGAGCAGACAATTTAACATGGAAGCTACTGCTTTCCAGAAGTCTGGAGTGGAGGAAATGTTGTACTGGTCTGCAAAAACAGCAGCAGCAATGATCCTGGGAATAGTCCGGCAGCTTTTGTTCAGGAAAAGGCAGTGGAAGGAGAAATTGTCCAGGTTCAGATCGAGCCAGTCAAAGGGACCTTGAGGCCTCATTGTGTTTGACAAGCTCAATGGGTGGGATAGTGGGAAAGTCATGAAGGTCAACAGAAAGATAGCAAGTCCTGAGTCTGGGATGGAGCAATCTGTGTGCCAGGGGAGCCTGGAGAACAACCAGCACAGGTGTGTGAGCGCTGCAGCAGAGAACATGGAGACAGGGAAGGGAAGCTGACTGTGAATCAGCAGTGAGCTTTTCCAATGAGGAAAGCCAACTGGTGTGCTGTGGTTGCCAACTGGTGTGCTGTGGTTGCCAACTGGTGTGCTGTGATAGCCAAAGCATGGCCAACATCTGCAATGAAGATGTGTGAGAAGAGACAGAAAGGTGAGGTTGTTCCGCCTGAAGGAGAGAGGTGGAAAGGGAGATCTGATTGTGTTTTCCTCTGCCTAAAGGGAAGCTATAGAGGAGACAGGGCCAGACTTTCCTCAGGAGTGAAGAATAAGGGAAAAATAAGGGCAACAAGCAGGAGCTGCAAGTAAGGATGGACACAAAAAGTGTGTGCAGCCCTGGCACAGGGCCCAGTTCAGGTTGCTCATGGACAAGGCCTTGCACCAATGGATTCAGCTTTAGAATTAGACCTGCTCTGACCACAGCTGACTGGAGGCATTGGATGTTATTCCAAAAATCAGTCATTCCAAGAAAATCAAGGGAAAACACTTTTCTCAGCCCGTAGCACAGCCTTGAGCAGGTTGCTACAACCACATATGGGGAAACACTGCAGTGTGTTCCCTCTGCTTTAGGGTGGGAATGTGCCACCACTGGAGAGCACCCAAAATTTCTCTCCAGCCCTGGAGAAGCCTGTCTGTGTTTGATGAAGGTGGGACAACAGATGATGTGCTCCCTCATTGCAGGCTCCTCATTGTGAGGAACCTCAGAGCCCTGGGCTCTAGGATGCCCACAGTGTTGCTGCCATCCCATTGTTAAATTCCTCAAAGCTTGCGGTCACAGACAGAGTTTCAGGAGATGCTCCATCCTGGGAAGCATCCAGGATGCTGGGAAGAAGAAGGAAGGACATATTCCCCAGACTTGCTCTGCTCGATGTGTGCTCAGTGTGCAGACAGAGGCTCTGAGAGAGCTCTGGCAGAGCCTGAGGAGGACTTGGCACCTCTGGGCAGCACAGAACAATCTCTCCACTGAAGGACACCACCAGGCTTCTTTCCCCATGTTCAAATTTCTCACTCCTTGGACAAGGTTTCCACCCCATCACCTTTCCCTTGCAACCCTGGACAGAAGCAGATCTGTCCCTGGGCACCCAGCACAACACAACACCCAGTTGACCTGCACAGGTTGTGTTGGGGACATCCTCACTCCCCTTCAGACACCAGGATGGCCCCAAATCCTCACAGACATCTCACATGTTAACTGTTGCTGGCCTTATCTCCAGGATCAAGACCATATTTTTCTTCTCATTCCAGGAAGGACAAGTTTTAATAGGCCTGGAATTGGAAACAGCTCCCTTTGCTTTCCATGCTTCCCACCCGATTTTCATATGGGGAGTTGTTTATCACAGTTATGCAAGTGGAGGCAGATGGCTTGGTGACAGTCCTGGCCTGGGGGCACAGTGGAGGTCTCGCTGCCCTGCTGCCCTGTACTCATCCCACACATCCTGATGCTGCCAGGGATGCACAAGTGAGCAGAGGGAGAAGGAAATGTTCTGCTGGAAATGTCCCTGGCCAGAGGGGACAGCCCTTGGGACTGGAAAGGACTGAATCTCAAGGAAAAAGTGTGGAACATGTTCTGGTCTCTGTGAGTGGACATCCAGTGGTGGCTGAGCTCCCCAGTTCCTTTTCTTAGATCTGGTGGCAAGCCAGGGACAGTCACCACGACAGGTCAGTGCAACGTCCCTGTTCCCTGCCAGAGTCCCACAGGGGCAGTGCTGACGGACCAGGGAATGTAGAGGGGACGTGACACCTGTCCTGTGTGTGGTGACCGGGTGAAGGACAGGCTGTAGAGTTGGGCATGGTCTGGAAATGGATCAGGGACGTGCTGGCAGGAGTGGTGGCATTCTGGGGGTGTCCCCCTTTTTCACAGAGTCCGTTGCCTGTGCTGGGGTGATGATGGGACAGCAACAGGCACAGGGAGGACCCTCAACTCCCAAGGCTGTGGAACATGGCCTGGTCAAGGATGCCCAGAGCTGATGGTGTTGGGAGAGGCTGCTGGGGTGAGACATGAAAAAGAGGCAATGAAGACAAACTGGGACATGCTGTGACAAAACCCAGCTCCTACTGGACTGAAGATGATGGTTCCCACCCCAAGAGTGATGCAGGAGGACAGGGACCCTGTGGCACGGCAGCAGGCAGAGGGGACAGTGAAGTTCATGACAACCATTGAAAACTGTCCTGGCTTTAAAGGGAGAGAAGTGTCCGTGGGTGAAAACTGCCTGAGCACACGGCTGGGCTTGGCCCAGGAAGAAATGAATGTTAACAGCTAATGGATATGGAAAAGCAAGTCTGTAATTCCTTGGTGTCACAGAGCTTTTATTTAAGGAAATGTCCAGGCAAGAGGAGGTGTCACTTGTGGAAACTACTAAGTGTTGTAGGGGGGCTTGGAATCACTCTGGTCTCACATTCCCATGAGCACAGGGCAGAACTGGATGTGATCAAGGGACACTGACCCCTGCCCCAACCATGGAGTGGGCTCTGAAGCATCCATAGGTGACAGGTCCCACTGGTGGCAAGAACAACCTCTGCTGGTGTGCTGGCCAGCCCCTGCTCATGCAGCCCAGCCTGTGCTGTCTCACCTGCCAGAGGAGCCCAGTCCTGACCCCTGTTCATGGCACCAGCCTGGCCTGTCCAGTGACATCTGCTCCATGGGTGTCTCTGCCCAGCCCTGCCCAGAGGGTGGCACAGTGTTCCAGCTGTGCAGGGACATCATCCTTTCAGACACATTTTCCATCCGTCTCTCACCTTGAGGGGTTCCCCTGGCAGAGCTCCCCGGAGTTCTCCCCTTATTGCTTCCCTTCACACCTCCACTCCTGGTGTGCTTTGTGCAGGAGGGTCCAGCTCTCCCACCAGCATTGTTCCCCTCCTGTATCCTCCCCACCCAGACCTGTTACTGTGGCCCCAGGCTGCAGTCAGCCTTCCTGGAGTGGTGTGTCTTCACTTGTGGATGTGTTCCAAGCCCTGTTCCTAGAGGATCTCTCAGCCCCTCCTGCCTTGGACCAGCTTTCTCCCAAGCACAGTGGTCCATGTGTTGTTCCAGGGGAGGTCTTCTGACACTATCCCAAGCTCCTGAGCTGGATGCTGCTTGCCTGACATCCACCTGGAGCTGGCAGATGAGCTGGGGTGGACACGGAGGGGAGAGTTGGGGCCAAGCCCCCACGGGCTCTTTGCCTGTGATTTTGGCTTTCTGGATTGCATCCACAGAGCTCATAGCAGACTGGGCCAGGCTGACCTAGTGCTCCAAGTGGGTGGGTGGTCCCCTGGGTGTGACAGCCAGCCCCTGTGTGACAGTCAGGGGGCTGTGACACAGCTGCTCCCTTGCTCCAGGGCACAGAGAGGGGCTGTGTTTGCAGCAGGAACTGACCCCCGTGAGCACGGCCTGTGAGGTCTACAAGACTCTGTATGGCTGAATCAGGATTTTGGAGCAGCCCCCCTCCCCATTTCACACACACACACACACACACACACACACCCTCCTTCCACTTGCAGTACACCCAGGGGTCTGTACTCCCATCCTGAGTTTGTCCCAGTGACTCCCTGCCAGCCCCTCTGGCCAGCTCTGCTCCCATGAGGGCTCCTGCAGAGCACTTGTGTCTTTGCAGGGGTGGGGAGAGAAGGGAGCAGCTCAGGACCACAAGCCCCGGGGGTTTTGGAGGCTCCAGGCTCGCTGAGGGTCTGAAGAAGGCTGATGGAGATGATGCTGGTGAAAAGTTCCTGCCACAGTGGGGTAGTGCTCATGGATCAGGTGAGGGAAAGGGCAGTGGGAGGATGATCCTGGTTGATGCAGGGTCCAGCAGACAGGGTGACCCCAACCAATGGCCTCATGTCCTCAGTCCTGGCCTGAGGAGGTGAGCACACTTTGGAGGACACTGAGGAACAGCCAGAGCTCTTGGCAGCCCTTGTGCAGCCAGAACAATGGCTGACGTCATTTTTATTTAAGAGGGAGAAGGGAAAAAAATTTGTGAGCAGAGGACCATAGCCCTGGGAGAGATGGAGTTTATTTTTCCTGCCTGCTGCTTTCTCTCGCTCTCCTCCAGCCCTGGCTGTAGCACAGCACATTCCTTTGCTGTGATCTCCTCCCTCCCATGCAACAGCACATTCCTCCTGCACTGACTGCTCTCTTCTGCTGTGGCCACCCTGGCCTGGCCGGTGTGGAGGGGACAGTGGCCACCCCTCCCCTGTGCCTGTGCACTGCTGCCTGCTCTGCTCTCGCCTTGGCCAGAGCTCAGGCTCAGCCGCTGTGTCCGTGTGCTGCCTGCTCATGTCCAGCTCCACCCTGGACACAGGTGTCTGTCAGGCACTGGCCTCTCCATCCCAGGACAGGGCCCAGGAGGGATGGTGGAGCCTCACCCTCTGCTGCCTCCATGGCAGGTGCACTGAACCCATGGCATGGAACCTTCCAGGGGGGATTCCCACACACCGATGGGCTCGGGGAGCATGGGGTGCCAGGTAGGGCTTGTCAGCCCTGACTGGGTGGAGCGAGAGCAGCCTGGGCTTGGGGTTATCCCTCTGGATTCCAAACAGGCAGGAAGGAAGGTGTCTGCCAAGCCCTGTGAGCAGTGGGGAGATGAGCTAACGCCTTGCAGGACTGAGTTCATGGGGCTGGCACAGGCAGGGCAGGTCATCCCAGAGGGTTGGGCAGATGTGGCTGCTGCGGTCCTTCACCCCAGGGTCATTGTTCCCTGTGGCCAGCACTGGTGTGGGGTGAGAGGGTCAGGCTGTGGGTGCTGGTGACCAGTGCCTCCAGCACATCTGCACACCCAGCCCTTGTGCTGCTGCTGGCCTCACTGGGTTTTGTTGGAGCTGCTGGGAGCCCAGGCACAGGCTTAGCTGCCTGTTTTGTAGCATTTTTCCCAGTGCAATCAGACCAAATGAGATGTTACCTTCCCTCAGGACATCCCCCTTTGCTCATCCCAACACCCCTCCCATGACTTTGTCCCATACCCAACCACAGAGGAGACCAGCAGCACTCCTGTGCCCCCTGAGGATGTCTGAGAGCTGGGGAAGCTCCTTCCTTCTGTTTTTTTGCCCGTGCCAGAACTGCCTTGCTCCTTCTCAACCTGGGAGCCTCAGAGAAGAGATCTGGGGCCTCTGGTGAGGGCTCTGGGGGCATTGCAGAGCTCTGGGTCTGGGCTGGGCTCTGGGAGCTGGACTAGACCAAAGGGCTGAATGGGGCCACGTGTGCCCCGTCTCCTGCCAGACTGGGCTAAACCAGGGTTAACCAGAGGGGCGGCTGGGAGCTGCCACATGCCAAGAATGTTTCCAGACTGGGGAAGGGCTGGACATGAATCACCCGGCGCCTCTGCCAGACACTGTGTGCAGGCTGGGCTCTGCTCTGTGCTGTCCTGCAGAGAGTTTGAGGATCCTGTGCCGACCAGGGCTCCAACAGCCCCACCAGCATCACCTGCTCAGGTGGCTCCAGTCTGATTTTGTGGCTTCTGGGGAGTCCCAGCTGGATGCGGCAGCCCTGTGTGTGCATCAGGCACTGCATGTTTGGGAAGCCCACATGCAGATGTTGTTGCAGCCATGGATTTGCTCCTCCCACGCTGCTCCAGCCCTTTGTCTCTGTCACTTGTGTGAGCCTGAATTTTCACAAGTTGTAACTCAGCCTCTGGAGATCTCCAGGTTTGTTGCGAGATACCACAGCTGGCACCAGAGCCCTGCTCAGCCCAGTGCTGGCTCTGTCACTGGGCAGCTTGTCTCGCTGCCCACCCTAGCACAGTGCCTGTCAGCATGGGGGATTCTCTTCCTCCTCCTCTGATGGACATCAGCGAGATCCTGCTGTGATCCCAGGGAAACCCAGAAGCTCAGGAGATGGGGACCTGCAGCTTTCCCACAGCCAGCAGGAGAGCCAGTGCTGAGGAAAGCTTTGGCAGCCTTGGGAGCTCCTGTCCATACCCAGCATTGCTTGGCTCCTGCACTGGCTGCCCTGGAATGTAGATGGGTGGTTTCACATCCAAAGACACCCACAAGCCTTAATGCATCCTATATCCAAACCGGGGCTGCAGCTTCAGGAAGACAGGCAGTCCATGCTGCTGAAATCCAACGACAGCAGTGGGGCAACCAAAGTCTCCCCACAACTTCTGTTCCTTGCATATCCTTCAGAGCTACAACAGGAGGGGATTGGGGCTAAGAATGAAGTAACCTTGGGCTTCTCGGCAGCCAGAAGTCCCACAGCATGGTCCCCAGAGCAGCTCGTGGTGCACAGGTGTCTCTAATTCACCTGCTCACCTTGTGCAGGGAAAGGTCTGAGCACCAAACCAGTCACAGGGACATCTGTGAGGCTGAATGGAGAGAGCAGGAAAAACACAGGGAAGAAGGGCAGCACCCTAAACTGCTCAGGGCTAAAATCCTGCTAACTCCATTTGTTCAGAACATCTCCATTTCCATCTGGAAATAAAGAGGTTTCCACATTCACTTCCTCCTTGCTGGAGCTGGAAACACTGTCCCTGTGGATGGTGCTGGGTCGGGGGTCCCTGCCCGGGATGCAGGGATGTTCCCTTTGGAAGCAGCGTCATCCCCTGGCAGCACCAGGAGCGAGCAGTGCCGTGCTGCTGCACCAGGACACGTGTTCCAAGCCTTGTGCAAACACACCAGGCCTGACCTCGCTCCAAGGTTTCTGGTCAAGGATGCAATCTCAAGGGCAGTAATTTTCCCTTGCTTTCCCAACACTTTCCAAACGAGCACATCTGAAAGCCTTGACTCAAGGGTTTCAAGGAGCTGGGCTGAGCATGACACGCGGCCAGGGACCGGCTCAGAGGCTCAAGAAATAAACAATAAAAGGAGCAGAACTCAGAACATCTGGCGGAAAGTAGGAGCATGTTCCACAGTCTGGGTGTCTGAAGGATAAATGGGGCTGGACTGAGCCACAGCTCCTTTCTTGTCCACGTTGGGAGCAGGGCAAGCGTGATATTTATGGGCTTCAGTGATGCTGTGACTGCAACATCTTGGCACTTCTCCTTCACCGGCTTCGAGGGGAATAGGAACACATATGTGAAAAACATGTGCTGGGACACAACCACCCAGGCCCAAGTGGCAGCAGGCGCAGGGAGGGAGAAGCTCTGCGGACAAGCTCAGCTCTTACCCACAAATGTGATGGGGTAGGGCCCCCTGTGCTGGGGAATAATGAGAAGCTGTGAGCCTTGGAGAGCTGCAGCCACCTGGAGAACACAGAAACCAGGCAACAAGGAGCCTTGTAAGCAAGGCTTCCCTAGAAGTGGGTATGGAATACGTGGGCCTGACCAGGAAAGCTGTACTGAGCTGCTCAGTGCTGTGCTCCATGGCTGGGTCATGCAGCTTCCTTGTTTTCATAGGTCTGGATGAAGCAAAAATTAAATAAAACCGAATCAAGTCCTCAAGGATCTGTATCCAAGAAGCAGGACATGAGCTCTGGCATGGAAATCTGTAAGCCAGTGGTTCTGGTGATCCCTGCCTTGGAATTAAACGCGTGAGTGGCCCCACTGGTTTCACTTAGGGAGGAGTGAGCACTTAAGTGCTTTGCTGGATGAAGGCCTAGGAGAGGGGAGGGCTGGACTCCAAGTGGAACTGGGCAGGAAGGAGCCTACGCACTCTGCTGCAATGGTTGGGATTTCCAGCCTGGACACAGGGAAGCAGAGCAGGCAGAGTGTGGAAATCCAGCCTTGGAGTTCCAGGCAGGGCAGGGGCTGGAGCAGCGTCTTGGACAGCCCAGCTGGTGTTCCCAGGGTGCCTGGGATGGGCTGGGGAGCTCTGGCTCTGCAGAACAATGGTCTTATCACGGGCCGTGGCAAGGTCCCCACTTCTGTGAGTGCCTGCACTGTGCAGAGGGGAAGTTGTGGGTACCCTTGGCCTTGGCGGTGACACTGACCCATGGCCAGCAGTGGCACTGACCCTTGCCCAGAAGTGGCACTGACCTGTGCCCAGAAGTGGCGCTGACCTGTGCCCAGCAGTGTCCATCTCCTGGTGACCCTGGAGATGAGGTCCAGGGCTAAGAGGAAAGGAGAAGGGGAAGGAGGAGGAGGCAGCACCTTGCCTGGGGAAGGGGCACGGTGATTTGGGTGAGGTTGAAGGAAGATGATCCGGAGTTTGTTGAGGTGGGTCCAGGCCATGATCAGGTGCTTTGGAAGTCATCCCGTCCCTGCAGCCAGAGTGCTTCTTGGAGCTTCAGGAGATGCACCTGGAGCAACACCTCTGTCTTACAACCCCAGATCTGGGGCAGGGGTCTCACATCTCTCCCACAACCTGAAGGATGCTCTCTGCTGAGCCTGTTCTGGCAGGAGCACTGGCCTCTTCCCAATGCTCCCTACCCAGACCCCAGCATACCTCCAGCTGCCCCAAGGCCATGGACACATCCCATGCCAGGCAGGAGATGCCATGGCTCAGCCCTGTGCCTGCACTCCCTGGGAGCCTGGCACCATGGAACCCTGCTCCTGAACCACAGCTCTGCTCCAAGCCACTGCCACGGCAAGGCTGGGGACAGGCAGGACACTGTTGGGTGCTTGTGGTGGGTGTCACCAGGATTGTCCCTGTGGAAGTGCTGCAAGTGCCAAAAACCATGGAGAGCTCCTCCACAAGAGGTCCATGAGCTCCTGAGTCCTCTTCAAGAGAGGGATATTGCCTGTGTCTGGATACTGCCCATGGAGAGCTGGACAACAGCTCCACTGACACATCCACCTTGGCAGGCACCAGGACGGCCGTTCTCTGGACATCCCCACAGCCAAGGGATGTGTACGGGGAGGAGGGAATGACTTCCTTGCAGCTGGGACTTGGCAGAGGTGAGGTCTCATGCCTGGTGCTGATACTCAGATATCATCTCTGGTGATTTATGGCCAGAGCACGCAAGCAGCACTTTGGGAAGATCCTCATAAATAGCTCCAGCATGACAGGGCTGCTGGATAATGGAAAATCGTGGGATCAGCCCCTGTCACAGCTCTGTGCAATGTCTGGTGTTAACCCTGTTGTGACAGCAGGGAGGGGCACACAGCTCCAACTTTTCCCTGTGGAGCCAGGGCATTTGACACCCCCATGCCAGGGCTCACATGCCATTCTGCTGAGCTCTGCTGGTCATGCCATAGGTGCTGCCTTTCTGATCCAGCACTGCCACATCCCTCTCTTTCCAGCCCCCTCTTGCATCCCATACGGATTGTGCAGCACCGAAGTGGAACAATTTTTGTCTGGAGGCTCTGCCACCTGTTACCAAAACTCATTGAAGCCTGGCTTCAGAGTAACTGGCTTTCACTCAAATGCCAGACAGAAATCATGGAATGGGTTGGGTTGGAAGAGGCTGTAAAACCCGTCCAGTCTCACCCCCTTCTATTACCCTAGGTTGCTCCAAGCCCTGTCCAACCTGGCCTTGGACACTGCCAGCCACTGTGTTTGCCCTGTTATGTCCTTCTCGAAAGCTTCCTGCTCTGAAGGTCACCTCCTGCTCCCTTCTGCCACCAAGGAGGGATCATCCTTTGCAGGACTTGCACAGGACCTGTGTCTCCCTGCCCAGGTCCCCACTGACCTCCCTGTGCCACCTCCGCAGGCTGATTCTGTCCCTGCACACCCCGGCCAGGACTCATCCAGGTGTTCCCAGCCTTGACATGGGCATGGACCTTCACCTCAGGTCCTGCTCATGCTGGGGAGTCTTGGGGAGATCCCACCAAAGCTGAGCCAGAGCAAAAAAGGAAAATTGAGATCTGAGCAGTGGAGAAACCATCAGCCTTCCCTGCAGTGCTCAGAGCAGCCCTGCTCACCCTTCGCAGACATTCCCCTCTCCCAGCACAGTCCTGTGGCTGCTGCCAATGTCTGGGCTGTGCTGGGAGGGACAGGAAGCCCGGGGAGGGGCACATGTCACATCTCCCCCTTGACAAGGGGCACCCAGTGCCCGCTGGGCAGGTGCCCAGGCAGCCGGGCTGGGCTGTCAGCGCTGGCTCTGGTGCTCGAGGGCCAACAGATGGGATCCATTAGCAGAGATTATTTAGATATCTCCAAAGGGCTCCGTCACGACCCATTAAACTTAGACAAGCAGACATAATGAGGGCTTAACACGCCGTGTGTGACACGCCTGGCACAGCTCCGCACCACCGGAGCACGTGGGGACAGAGGACAGGCGGAGCGACCCATCAGATCCCGGGATCTGGGCGTGTCTGGATGGCCTCAGCCCTGGAGCGCAGGTCTTGTCTGGTCCCCCATGTGCACCTCAGCTCCTGTATGGCTCAAGTGCCTCGGGATGGGGACACGAGTTCTCTGGATGTGTTTCCCTGCTCCAGCCCCACCCTTGCTCCCTCTGGCATGGCCCAGAGAAAGGGGAGGCCAGCGCTGTCCCCGTGCTCTGGCACTGGGCTGACAATGTGGGGTGTGCATGTTCCCAGGGCTGATCCTGGGAGCTCCCAGTGGCGCTGGCTGGCTCGGATCCTGGGATCCCTCCAGCCCTGGGAGTTCCCGGCCTCCATTGCTCCCTGACAGGTCCAGATGGCTCCGGGTGCTGAAGCCAAAGAGAGGCGGCTGCTGCCGGCACCAGCCACACAGTGCTGTTTGCAGCGCCTCCATCCTGGCATGACGGCTGGAGTCTGCCCGCCGGCATTCCCACTGGAGCCAGGAAGATGTCGTGGCATGCCAGGAAGCCCTTGAAGCCCTGGTGCTGCTCAGCTGTGTCCTCTCCAGGTCCCCACAGTCACTGTCCCTGCTTAAGGGACTAATTTCTGCTCCTTTGCTTTCTCATGGCATGTTCTGTGCTCCGGGAATGCTGTGCTCTAGAGGGAGGTCTCCCGTGGCAGAGAGGGCTCTCTGCCTTCTTCTGTGCAGGGTTTGGAGAATGGGCCGTCCCAGAAGATAGAAGGAGGGCAGGACATTACCTGGGGATGCCTGCAGAGGAGTGGATTTGTCTTCATTAACTCTGTAACTTAGGGCAGCCTTTAATCTAACAGCAATTTGCAGACATCAAAGGAAAAAGGCTGGAAGGGATTGGATGGAGATCCATCACAGCCCCAGGACAATTTCCAGTGGGAGACGTATCCCTTGGACCAGCACACTGCAGGAGCTGGTGCATCCCTGGACGTGTTCAGCTGGAGCAACCTGGTCTGGTGGAAAGTGTCCCTGTCCATGAAACTGGATGGACTTTAAGGTCCTTCCAACCCAAACCACTCTGTGATTGTGATTCCTACTTCCAGCACAGTCCTGGGCTCCCCCAACCCATGAGGGCACAGCTCCTGTCCCCCAGGTGCCACAGGGAGTTACCCCCCAGTGTCCCACCTGGTGCTTCCCATTCCCGGTGTCTGCAAACCCTGGAGAGCTGTTTCCCACCGGCATGTGCCTTCTGCTGGCTCCCCTGTGGGGTTTGTGGGGCTCCTCAGATTTTGGCAGGGAAGGTTTTGGAACCAGCTCAGCTTTCTCAGCCTCTCTAGGTGAGGGTTGCAGTTTCAAGGCAGCTCTCCAGGAATTCAGCAGTGCTGAATGGGATCCACATGGGAAGGCTCAGGTATCTGAAGGTATGTCAAGCCTCCACTCGGGCATTTGACAGCGTTTTCCATGACCTCATTAAGCCGAGGCTCATTATCCTGCTCTCCACAGAAACTGGAGCTCCTCCCAGGGAATTCTGGGCCATTCTTTATGGCCAGCACAGTAGGTGGGTCATGGCTCGGAGTGCAGCTCTCTATGTGCCATTACATGGCTGGGTGCTGCAGTCTCTAATAACGCTATTTCTGGATTGCAGCAATGCTAATTGAGAACTAGTGTGTCATTAATTATACAAACGACTTGATGCCAGCGCTGGATTGTGTCTCTAATTTCTGGAACTACTGTCCTCGTTTGTTTGGTTTGGTTTGACAGCTCCTAGTACTCGAGGTCTTGCATTATTTGACATTTCATTCCACAGCCACGGCAATTCTGGGGCAATGGGTGCCTGGATGTTCATGTCCCTTGTCCTGATCCCAAGCAGAGCCAGGCTGAGATGCCTGGAAGGACTCCGGTCTGTGAGCATTCTCCTCCCACACTGCCAGGACTGGCAGTGCTACCAGGCTGGGGTTCCACCTGTGCAGGGGCTCTGCTGCCACAGGGCACTGTGCCCATGCCAGGGAACACATCCTCCTGCACTTGCCTTCTCCCTCGAGGCTCCTGATGGTTCTGAAGGGAGGATCAGCCAGCACAGAGGCTTTCCCAGGTTTCTTTCTTAACCTGTGCCCTCTGGCTTGTTCAAGTAGCCCCAATCCCGAGGCTGCCAGTGTGGCTGCAGGGGGAGGAGGTGGCAGTGGCTGAGCAGAGCCTTGACTTCCCTGCAGGGGAGCAGCCCCTGCTGAGGGTTATCCCAGGGAGTGACTCCATCCATTTCTGTACATTTCCAATGGGAATGAACTGAATCTGGTCTGGGATGAGCCAGCAGGTTCAGGGAGCGTTGCTGGCTTGCACTGGTGTGCAGCTGGGAGACCAAGGGATGCCACCAGGGCAGCAGGTCTGGGTGAGCAGCTCAGGCAGCTCCCAGGAGACTGAGACTCACCCTTCTCTCAACTATTTCTTTTATTTCTTTAATCTGGAGGATTTGCCTGATTTAAGTCCCTCCCAGAGCTTTTCAGTACTTCGGTTCTGTTCTTCTGGCATTTTTCCCTGTAGTACAATATGATCCCTGTGAACTCAACTGCTTTCAGCATCCCAAATATTTGCAGTATCTTTTTGTGAAATAGTTTGGATGCACAGCCCAGCCTCAGGGAGTCCCAGGAAGCACCTCCTAGATATGGCATTAGGAACACGCATGATGAAGGTTGGGCTTTGTCCAGCGGAACTGATGAGGATCCAGATGAAAACATGGGAACATCTGACCTCTGCCACTTGCTCCAAAATCTTTCCCTGGCAGGCAGAGCAGAACAAGCCATTTTCACACCAAACTCAATCCCAGACTGAAGAGTTCCCTTCTCCTTTGTGCAGAGCAGCTCTGCAGGGCTTTGCTATCTCCATCTCCCTGCTGCCAGCTGGTTCCTCTGTCGGAACTGCAGCAGTGCCAGCAGGACATTTTTAGCTCCTTTTATGAAAGGACAACGTGATTTTCTAAAATTACACGTTACCCATTATTTCCGAAGCTTCCCCAGCCCTGTCCCTCTCCTCCCAAAGAGGGCACTGGAGCCAGGTCCAAGCGTGGGGAGGGTAGCCGGGGTGGGTTCCCCCTCTGGGTTCCCCCCAGATCTCTGTACCCATCTGAAGGTCAGTGCAGTCCCACGCTGCCATCTGGCATATTCTCTCCCCGAAATGTTTCCCAAAACAGCCTCCAGCAGGATCTTTTTCCATGCTGCCTCTCTGTCCCATGCTGCAGGATCACCCCACATCCAGTTCTGACGTGGTTGTGCTCAGTATGAGGAATTTTTTCCAAAAGCTCCTTTCAGCAGCTTTTCCAAGCCTGCATCAGTGGTCACCAAGGGGATTTTCCAGTCCCTATGTGTACCATTGCTTGGGTGCCCACAGGGAATCCTGCACTGAGATTTTCCTGTCTCCAAGGAGTCTTTTCTTTTCTTTTCTTCTTCTTTTCTGTTCTTATTTTCTTTTTTCTTCCCTTCCCTTCCCTTGGCAGTGTTTCCCCCCCAGGTGTGATCTCCAGGCTGGCAGAACCAGACTGGCTTTGTGGGTGTTAAATGAGGATTCCCCAGCCAGCTCCCTTCGACTTTGATTTTGCAATCCTCATTAATTTCTGGGCCCAATTAGAGCCCCGAATACCCCCCAGTGCTGCCTTTGATCACTCAACAGCCTCCAGTTTGCTGCACATCTCCAAAGTTTCATTCTCTCCAGGCTGTTCCTCCTTTCCCCCCAGCACCTTCGTGCTCTCTGGATTCCCACAGCACTGTCTCAGCCTCTTCCCTCTTTTCCATCCAGAGAAGCTGTGGCTGCCCCTGGATCCCTGGCAGTGTCCAAGGCCAGGTTGGACAGGGCTTGGAACATGCTGGGATAGCAGGAGGTGTCCCTGTCCATGGCAGGGGGTGGCACTGCATGAGCTTTGAGGTCCCTTCCAGCCCAATCCATTCTATGATTCCTTGATTCCATGATTCCCCTTCAGCTCTGTGCCTCCAGCTCCACACACTTATCCTGGCAAAGAGACCAGTGAGGAATCCAAGGAGAACCCTCTACCCAGAGCTGATCCCAAACCACCGGCTCAAATCTCATGCATAGACTGTCCCAGGAGGTCTGTAGCACCAGGGACACCTCTCTGGGAAGGGACAGTCCCTCTGCTGGGAAGGAAAGCGACTGCAGTGCCCAGAGGGAAGATGAGGAACTGGAGGTCCTCCTGGAAAGAACATCAGGATTTTTGCAGGATCTGGAGGGAAATTTCTCGGTTCTCACTTGCAGGTGATCAAGTTCTTAAAAAGTCCATTTTAAAGATCAGCATGATGCCAGGATGCCCAGTGAAAAAATAAGGCAGGAGAAACAAACTATTTCCAATGTGTTTTCTTGGGGTGTGGACTATGAACAACAACTTGCCCTCAGTGGCTGCATTAGTGAGATGCCGCGGCAGGCGGAGGCGGTAGAGTGCCGCGACCTTCCCAGAGAAACGTCTTTAAAAAGACACCCTGGGTGCACAGGCACATCTCGCTCTTGCCTCGAGATGTCAGCCCTTGGGTGATTTCAGCCACGAGCGATGCAGAAGGAAGGGACGGAGTCTTCGTGTGGGGTTCCACGGAGGGTCTTCATTGAGCGCCTACCACAAAGGGGTCCAGAGACAAAGAACTTTGTGAGGCAGAGAGAGCAGAGGTTTATATACAGATAGTGAGGGGCAGGGCAGAACTTCAGAACTAATGAGATGAGGGCACAGGGCCAGAACAAAGGGGAAGAGCCAATGGGATACATAAAATCAACATACGGCAACAATGCCTTATGGGGGGAGCTTTTTTTCCTCGTCATGAGTACAAGGCTGTTGCTCAAGGGTTGTCCTTCCTGGGGAGTGCAGTAAGCTTATCCCCAGCCGGTTTACCGGCTGCCACACTGAGAGACAAGTGTTTGGTGGCTGATGATGTCCTCAGAGGGTGCTACAGTGTCCCCATTCCAAATGGATGACCCCAGAGCTGTCATCCACCTCTCCAACTCCTCGACCTTTCTGTTAGCTCTATATCACCCAGCCAGGCCTCCCATTTTGCCTGTGAGGTGCTTTCTCTTGCTGTATCAACACAAGTACACAGCCTTATCAGCACTGCCTTCATGGATTTGGTGCAGTAGAATTGCAGTCAAAATCCTCAGTCTGCTGTGCCAGTAGGATCCCAGAATCCAACAGTATTAAACTCTGGGCTGTTGTGGTCAAGACCACCACTGTTTTGAAACCAGTTCATGCAACATCTGTCCAGAATAGTTTGAGATTGCTTTGAAATACTCTCAAGAGCCCTTCAGCTAAGGCTTAAGCAGGAATAAAAAGTGCACACCCTGATGTCAGATGAAAGAGAAAGCCCTTTGCCTATGGAAGGGAGGTGTGTAATTGCAGAGACATGAACTGGATCTGGTTTTAATCCCACTGGACAGATTGAGCACTGTCAAGTGCAATTTCTAATCTCAGTCCTGCTCGGCTGTGTCGGAGTATGGCTGAAGGTGTTTTTCAAGTGTTTAGGAGGCTTTCCAAAGACAACAGTGTCATCTGGAGAACATCAGCCTGCAGGCTGGTTGCTGTGAACGGGACACTCTTTGAAAAGCCCTCGGTGCTGATGCAAGTCCAGATGGCTCGTGTTGAACCTGGGGCTGGGCCATGTGCAGAACATGCCATGAGGTTCCTGTGGCTCCACCATGCTCAGCCTGTGAGCACAGCATAGCAGTGCTGATCCCTCTCCCCAGTCCCATAGGACTTCCCCAACCCACAGATGTACCCAGATGTGTCTCTAGGTGCAGGCTGCACCCCTCCAGGTGTCCCTGTGTGCAAGCACTGAGCTTATCCCTGTCCTGCAGCACAGCACCAGCAATCCAGGAGAGCAGGAGCACCACGGGGATGGCTCAGCATGGGAATGGGATCCTCCAGGGACACCCTTGGGCTTGAGGTGCAGGGGGTGCAGAGGTGGTGCTCAGCATCAGCTCAGATCCAGGGAACAAGGGCAGTGTTCTCTGTCCACTTCTCTTTTCCAGTGTCCACTTCTAGGCACACGGAGCTGCCCCTGCCTTTCCCTCCACTTTCATCCCCAGGACACCCCAGCCTGGGGGCTGCCAGCCTGTGGGGATCCTATCCACTCACAGCTCCTTCTTCGTGGGTAGCTCTGTTCCTGCCCACACCAGTCCTGCTTGACACACAGCAGCCACCCCTACATCCTCTAAACCCAGAGGCTGAGATCCCTGGGGGGATTCCACAGCTGCCACTGACCCAAGGAAAGGCTCAGGGGATCAGCATCCTAGGGCTCTGGGGCCAAGGGCTAGATCTGGCTGCATGTCAGCATCACACAGCTGATCCTTGTGGGGAAGAGGATCTGTTTCTCTCCAAACAGCTCTGAAGAGGCTTTTTCCTCTGTCCCGCTGATCCTCTCAAAGTCCTTACACTTGGCACAGCTCTGCTGTGGTGCGTTCCTGGGTTTCAGTTTTCCTTTTGCTGCTTCTGTAGCTCTTCCAGAGGTGAAGAGGTTTGGAAAAGCTGCGGGTGGAATTGGAAAAGTGTAATGAATACATATCCTAGACACACTGGATTTTTATGGCCCTAAAAAGTGGAAGGGAAGAAAAGAAAAATGGGTGGATATCCCTGTCTAGAAACTTCGAAGCTGCAAGTAACAGGGAGGTGTTTGAGGAGATCAGGAAAACCGTCGTGGTGGGGGGGAGTTGTTTCTGACAGCAGTGCACGATTTGTCACTTCAGAGAGCTCAGACTCCAGGTCTGGCCAAGAGCCGGAGGGATCAGCTCCACACACCTGGCATCCCCCGGAGCAGCAGAGCTCTGCTTTCCAACCAGGACCTGCATCCAGAGCACGGCAAGCGGAGCGAGGCACAGAGGGGCTCAGGTCAGACCTGCTGACCTTCCTGGGCTGGGCTGGGCGTTGGCCCAAGAGCTTTGATCTGCTGGGACACAGCAGCGCCCGGCGCCAGCACAGGGAGCCTCGGGCTGGGATTAACCTCATGTCATCGGAATGCCGACCTGCGTTTGGGTACCCGAAATAAATCACTCGCTGGGGAGCAGCTGAGTGAGGGACAGATCTTTGCAGCTTCCCTTCCTGTTTACATCTGTTCTGGTGTCTCTCCCTACGAGTGTCTGGTCCACGTTTGCAGAGAGCGAGGCTCTGAGGAGCACACATGGGCACCAAATGCTGCAGCTGCACAACTCGTGGTCAAGCTCCTGGGGAAAGACTCCCAGGTGCAGGCGCCAGCACTGCTGTCCCCGTGGAAAGGTAGAGAGTGGATGCTCTGGAGCCTCTGACCCCTCTGCTGTAGCCAGGCTGAGTGCACAGAGCTATCCCCAGCTTCCCTACCTGGATCCCAGCAACAGCCTCTGAGATGTTTGAGTTTCCCTGAAGCCTCCTGGGAGCAGCACTGGGAAGTGCTGATGGATGGTCAGGAAGCACCCCCTGCCCCAGAGTTGCTCCTGTACCCAGCTAAGGCACAAGTGACACTGTTGCAGTGCTGGCAGCCACCATCGACTTCCTTGGAACAGCACTTGGAGCTCCCTGCTCCTGTCTCGATGCCACAGCACCATCCCTGGGAGGGAAATGTTTGGCCATCACCACTGCACCTGGAGCTCCTCCAGCTCCCTCTCCCCACAGAGGGGACCTGGCTGTATCCAAATCCAGCAGCAGCGATGGGTGGAAGAGCTGGATGTAAGGATGTGGCTGCTGCCATGGAGAACAGCAGAGGCAGGGTTTCCTAATAGAAATTAATTCAATTTTATGAGCAAAACTCTTATATTGCATTAGTGAGGTTAAGACATTCTGTCTCTTTCCTAACAAAATAAACATTTTTGGCAAGCGAATGAGGGTTTCCTGTCTAAGCTCCGCATGGCACAGCCCCTGTCCCCAGGAACTACAGCTGGATGCCCACTGGCATTTGCTGCCCCTGCTTCTCCCAGGCGGGAGATAACCCAGACACAGCTTAGCAGGGGTAGAAATGAAGTGCAGAGAGCTTTCATCTTGCCCAGAGCCCACCGTGGCCTCTCCACGGCGCCAGTCTCATGGTCCAGCTGGGTCTGGCTCAGCTGACTCCTCACCATCCCCCACAGGGATGGTGTCTCTCCTTCCAGCATAAGGTGCTGACAGCTAAAAATGTCTCTTCTCCCATCTGTCACAGGACCTGTGTTTGCTGCATTTATGTCTTCAGCTGAGAGAGGAGCCTGTTCCGTGTCTTGAGTGATGTCCATCCCAAGAGTATCCAGGAGGGCCCTGCAGCAGTGAGACCGGGCTGTCTGCACACAAAGGTGGCACCAAGTGGCTGCCAAGTGTTCCTGGGGACTGATCAGCTCTGCTGGGAAGCCCTGGGACAGGTGGGACACCCTGGGCAGTGCTGGTTCATTGTCCTGCTGTCCCAGACTCGAGCTGTGTCTCAGGACTCCGGAGAAGGTGGAGGGCTCTGGGAAGGGAGCGGGAGCACAGACAGGCCCCGGGGCTGAGGAAAAGGAGGGCAAAACACACGAGAAAACAAATCCCCTGCTGTGGCTGCTTCTCCTAATGAGGAGCAGGACTTTGCCGAAGCCTGAGGGCACAGAGGGAAGGCTGAGCAGAGCTCCACTCTCTCCCTTCAGAGCCGGGTGAGGAGTCAGGCAGACAATTCAGTGAGCCCCGGGGCAAAGCCCTGCCGGCTCTTGCTCCTCGGAGGCACTTTTCCTAGAAAGCAGTGATGCAGATGGGCAATGTGTGAACAGCGCTGCCGAGGTCTGGCGGGGGAACAGGATGAGCTGCCAGTCCAGGGAGGTCTGATGGGTCTTGCAATCGTCCAGGCTCCGCTGCCTCTAGCCAGCACTCGGGCTTGTCGGAAAGTATTTCTGAATGGCTCCCAGCTATGGTTCCCATTCTGTTCTGTTTAAATTCTTCCTCCAAGACAATCTCGGTCGTAATTGTTCGCAGATTTAGGAAACTGGCTCTTCCTGAGACCAGAAAGCACCGTTACTGCCTGGGACAGTATCCCTTATCCCTCTCGCTCACAGTGAACTCCCTTGAACCACATTTGTGCCTCAGGCTGCTGCAGCCTCCCAGGCCAGGCTGGGACCTCATTTGTGCTGTCCCTGTGAAGTTCACACAGCCACCACCTCGTGTGGGGCAGAAACCTTTTGGCTCCAGGAGTGAACTGGCTTTTGGCGAGCCCCAGGTGGCAGGGAGACCCCGGGTGCACCTCTGAGGAGTGGCGGCGCGGAGTTCTCCTGCGATGCTGTGTGCGTGCCTGTCCCTCTCCCCAGGAGTGACAAGACCTCTGCAAGTGGACTCCTCTGGCAGGAGGGGAAAGGAGCAGAGATCATCTTGTGAGGGTCTGCAGGGAGGGGCAGAGCAGGGCCCAGGCTCTGCTCCGGGGCCCAGCAGTGGCACCAGAGCCACGGGCAGGGACTGGGCCCAGGAACTGCCCCTGCACAGGAGGCAGAACTTCTGCCCTGGGCAGTGCCCAGCCCTGAACAGGCTGCCCAGGGAGGGGCTGGAGTCTCCCTCAGTGGGGATATTCCAGAGCCCTCTGGACACAATCCTGTGCCCTGTGCTCTGGGATGGCCCTGCCTGAGCAGGGGGGGTTGGACTGGTGACCTCCAGTGATTCCTTACAAACTCAGCCATTCTGGGATTGTGTGCAATATCCTGAGCCTTCAGCAACCCCAACTGAGCTTCCCAGGCTTTGATTACACCAGGAGCAACTTTCCTTTAAAATGCATCCTGCCAGGATCTGGCTGCAGGATCTGGGCTAAACCAGCTGATAAATGGACTGAGGGGTACTTTACTGCTGCCCTTGGTCTCCTCACTACCACACCAAACCAGCCCATGGCTCCTTCAGTGCCTGCCAAGCTCCAGACAGGGACCTTGAGGGTGGTGGGACCAGAGGCATCAGTGTCCTTCCAGCTGACACGTGCCATTGGATATCAGGAATCAGTCCCCAGTGTTTAGAGCCCTGTGTCTGGGAGCAAGACCTCCTCTGTCAGTCCATGGACACAGAGGTGCCTGGTGTCCCTTGGAGCCTCAGGAGCAGTGGAGCCAGGAGGCTGCTCACGCTCCCCTGCAGCACCACAGATGTGCTTGGTGCATCTGCTGGGGCTGCAGCCAGGATTCGTCCATCTGCCCTTCATTTGGCAAAGGAGATGGGAAAGAGCTGCATGGAAATAGAGTAGAATGGTGGGGAAACAGGGACAGAGGCTGGACTGTTGGATGGGGAGGAACTGGGAGGGAGGGCAGTAAGAGAATGTGCTGCAGGATGAGCTGTGGCTTGAAGGCAGGTGCTGGAGCTGGTCCAGAAACTGTGGCCTCGCTAATAAAATTTGCTGGAGTGCCAAATGGGAGACATAACAGACACAGAGAATCACAGACTCGAGGAATCATTGAGCTTGAGAAAGCCCTCCAGGATCACTGAGTGCAACCTGTGCCCTATCCCCACCTTGTCCCCAGCTCAGAGCACTCAGTGCCATGTCCAGCCCTTCCCCAGGCACCTCCAGGGGTGGGCACTCCAACCCTCCCTGGGCAGCCCCTGCCAATGCCTGAGCACCCTTTCCATGGGGAAATTCCTCCTGGTGTCCACCCTGAGCCTCCCCTGGCCCAGCCCGGGCCGTTCCCTCTCCTCCTGTCCCTGTTCCCTGGGAGCAGAGCCCGACCCCCCCGGCTGTCCCCTCCTGGCAGGAGTTGTGCAGAGCCACAAGGTCCCCCCTGAGCCTCCTTTTCTCCAGGCTGAGCCCCTTCCCAGCTCCCTCGGCTGCTCCTGGGGCTCCAGCCCCTTCCAGCTCCATTCCCTTCCCTGGACACACTCCAGCCCCTCAGGGTCTGCATTGTCCTGAGGGGCCCAGGACTGGACACAGGACTGGGAGGGGCCTCAGCAGTGCCAGCACAGGGGACAGGCACTGACTCTACCTTTGACACAGGCCAACATCACAGGCACAGAGAATGATCAAAATAGCCTGGAAGGGCTGGGCTGGGAGAAATATTAGGGCAAAGTCAGGTATCTGCACAGCCCCCGCAAGAGGTGTCCATGAAAGGTGAAACAGGAATGGAAGAGCAATGTGGGAACACAGGAGTCACCACCGTGGTCTCGTAAAGGACAACCTCTGTTGCAAGGTGGTCACAGTGGGGACTGGCTCGTCCCCATGCCATCAAGGGGGCACTGCCAACAGCTGGCCTTGCCCAGCCCTGCTCACCCACAAGCACCGTGAGGGGCTCCTGGGCAGAGGAGGGACAGGCAGGTGGAAGGAGAGCTGATTTTAGGAGAGAAGCATGAAAATGCTGGTCTTGTTTAGTCTAGGAAAATGAAGGCTGGGAGAGAGCTGGTCTATAAATACATCTGGGAGTAAACAGCAGGAGGGATCAGAGCTATTTAGGCTGGAGTAGCGTGCTGGCAGAGGAGCAGATGGCTATCAGCTGGCTGTGAACGTGGTTATGCTGCAGAGAGAGGAACCATCCCCTCCTTGCTAAAGGCAACCTCGGGACGGCCTTTCTTGGGGTCAGCGAGGGCCAAACCCTGCACTGAGCCAAAAACTGTGGCCCAGCAGCCTTGTCAAAAATCATCTTCAGAGGCTTCAGCACCTCCGTGTCACCATGGAAGGGGACTCCTTTGGTGGGCTTGGTGGGCTCCTGGGGGAGTCACCTGGAGCAGCCCTGGTGCTGTCTCAGCTGAGGTCACATCACGCTGGTGCGAGCTGGGAAGGAGCTGAAGGCTGCAATTCTCGGGGCAGCTGTGGGCTGGGAGGCTGTGGTGCACCGGAAACTTCAAAAAGCCCTGGTGTGGATCCAGCTTGGCCTCGGCCCAGATTAAAAAAACAAACAAACACAACATTTCTGGTGAGCTACAAACCCTGGCACGTGGCCAGCACTGCAAATAGCCTGACTGGTTTCAAGATGGAGCATGAAAAATTTATGGGGAGGATTTACCCTGGCGGGTGCCTGTGGTAGCAGGAATGGGAATGGGTCCCTCAGGAGCACTTCCCAGGCCAGCATTTGACCTGTGGCTGCAGCCTGGAGCACCAGGCCATGGACACACTGCCACGGCCGGGAAGTGGCGTCCTGGCCACCCTGTCTGCTCTCTCCTGCACTGCCCAGCCCTGCTCCACAGCCACAGAGACCACCCCGGGGGGATCATCTTTGGGAAGCCCAGAGGGAATTGATCACTATGTGAATCCCAGCTGTGCTGCCTGGGAAGGTGATGCTGCAGGACAATCTCGTAAGCTGATGCTCCAAGAGGGCCTCAGGGTCTCTGCACAGCTGTGTGAGGGTGATGCTCAAGGGCACCGTTCATATCATTCCCACTCTCCTTGGTGCCATTTAATCCTCCACCTCCCTCCTCCAATCACTGCTTTGCAGAGCCCAGAGCCTCTTTTATCCCGTTTTCCTTCCCTGCACAGTCTGGGATCAAACCTCTCCTCCCTGTCCCTCAGTGCCCCTGCCTGCATGCAGGGGGTTCCTGGTGCTGCCCAGTCACCTTCCACCCCGCCTGCCCCTCCAAGCCCTTTTCCTAGGACTGGTTTCCCTATTCCACATTCTCCTTTCCTCTCCTCTCACCAGAGCCACATTCTGGTGGGAGATGGATAAAAGCCTTGGTGAGGGTAACAGGTGCTGTTACCTCCCACGCCAGGATGTCCCAGAGCCACTCCCTGCACATGACAAGGGGCAGGGGTGAGGTTGTTACTCTGCATCCATGGCTCCCAGCAGGTTTTTGGCAGGAATGCCATAGTCCCAGGTGCTGATTTGTCCCCAAGGTGTCAGTAACCAGAGGTGTGGAGAGAACCACACATACTGGCAGAGAGCCCCTGCTCCAAATCCTCCCCCTGCCTGTCCTGGGTCAGGCTCATGGAACTGTCACTCACTTTCCTGGGCCATCATTACCCTTCAGCACTTTGGTGTTACTCAGGTTTCCCATTTCCCCATCACATGGGATGACATCTTGCTCTGTTCCTGCTGCCCAGTCCCTTTGGATGGGCAGTGGGAGTAGAAAGCAGGGCACAGCCCCTGACAAGGGTGCAGAATTTGTGACACAACGTGCACACCACCACAGGGGTTTGCACCTGCAGGCCCTGAGGAAGGAGCTTCCTACACTATTCCTAGTTGTACCCTCTCATGATGTGCTCCCAAGGGAATTCCCACCCAGTCTCCTGTGCAGGACCAGGAGTTGGACTTGATCCTTGTGGTCCCCTTCCAACCCAGGACATTCTGTGATTAGGTTGCCCAGAGCAGCTGTGGCTGCCCCTGGATCCCTGGAAGTGGCCAAGGCCGGGTTGGACATTGGGGCTTGGAGCAGCCTGGGACAGTGGAAGGTGTCCCTGCCATGACAGGGGTGGGATGGGATGGGATTTTAGTTCCCCCAACACAAAGCATTCTGTGATTCTATGATTTGCTACCCACAGATTTTTCTGTGTGACCCTTTTGCTTCATATTCCTTATCAATTTCCTCTTTCCTCCCAGCCCATTTGGAGGCTTTGTTCAGGCTCTCCCCTTCCCTGTCTGGGAAGCTCTGGGAAGCAGGAATGAGCTGTGCCGAGGCTGGGCAGTGGGGATGGCTGCTGTGAAGTGTTTGAGGAGAGATGAGAAGCATCGCTCACGCTTGGGGGACTCAGGGCCTCCTTCCAGCTGCTTGGGCTTAGAGCAGGTTACAGTTCTGGGAAATGGGGCCCTTCTCCGTGTCAAACACACGGTGCTTTGGCCTTCCCAGAGCACAGGAGAAAGCTGCTCCCTACAGCACAGCACCACTCCTCTCCCCACGTCACAGCTCAGCCCCCTGGGACCCCTCTTCAGGATGGGCCTGCCTGTGCTGCATTCACAGCTCTGCAGAGTTCCCAGGCACAGGATTTACCCTGGTACAGTGAAATCCTCTCTCCCCTATGTGGAAATAAGGGTTTTATCTCCTGTCAGCTCTCAAACTGCCCATAACCTGTTGCCATGTCCTTCCATTTCTGGGGGACCTTCAGGTGTCCTTGACCTTTCCCTGATGGATGTACTCAGCTAATATCCAGTGGAGAGCGGGGTGGGAAGAGGTCACAGCTGGGCTTTTGAGTCACCAAGCTGCCACTGGGCTCTGCAAGCCCTGGCAGGGTGCAGGAGTCCTGACCCTCCATGAAGGGGACACGATCACCCTTGGGGACACTCTGACACCTTGCCCCAGGCTGCTCAGGCATCATGACCTGGCTCCAAATCCCTCTGGCTCCAAACCCCTCTGGCTCTGTGCAACACCAAGGGCTTGGCAGCAACAGTAGCACTGGTGGGTGCCCTGTGCTGCAGCAACCACTGCCCTAGCGTCCCCAGCACCCCCAGCTCCTCTGGGCTCCTGCACACCCAACAGGACTGTGGACATCCCAGGCTCAGGGCTTGTCCCTAAATGAGTCCTCTCCCCTCCACATCCTGGGGCCTGTGGAGAGGCATCAGCCCAGGCTGTTCTCGCACTCCGGGGCACCGGGCTGGTTGTGTCTGGTCACCACGAGTCTGAGTCACTGCTGTGTTTTGTGTGTCCAAGGTGGCTCTGCTGGATCCAGTTAGGGCTGTGCTGGCCTCACCTGCTTGGGAAAGCAATCGCTGAAAGCAGTCACTTGGTGTGGGCTGCTTCACCTCAGGGCTTTGCTGACAAGGGTTCTGCACTGGGGATGGGCAGGATGGTTTCAACCATCCATGTTGGGACCAGGATACTCTGGGAACACTGGCCAAGGTGGCTTTGACCACTCTGGGAGCTGTGGGAATACTGGCCATGGCACTGGGGGCCGGTGTGCTCTGGGCAATGGGCCACCTTGGGTGCTGACAAGGGCACAGTCTTAACCTTAACCCTACCTCTAACCTCAGCCCCTGCCCTGGCAGCACTTCCTTCTCCTACAAAACTTCAGCTTCTCTTCTGGCCCCATCACACCCCAGGCACTTGGACCAGCTTCTCCTGCTGCCCCAAACACCAGCAGGATGTGTGATGGGTGCAGGAGAGGTGCCAGTGCTCGATGCTCATCTCTCTCTCTCTCTGTGTGTGCCAGAGGACAGTGCCACCCTGGCCATGGCTCTCTCTCAGGACAGGGCAGCTTCTGTCCCCACACACCCGTGACAGACAGGGGTGCCACAAGCTGCTGGCGCTGCCAGCACCTGAACCTGCCTGTGGTGTCTATGTGATACCTCTCAGCTCAAGGAAGTCATCTGCTGCTTGATGCCAGCCCCCCTTTTTTATGTGCTAAGATGCAAAATATTTTAATCCATGTTTCTCTTTTGCGTTTCTTTTCTTTCCCATGCTGGATTCCTAGAAGACAGGGAATTTATGGTGTGAGTCTGCTCCAGCCGCAGAGAAAACCCAGCCAAGGTCAACACCACGAGACCGGCAGCTCCTGCCAAGGGGGGAAAGAACGATTGCTTAGTGCTTGGCGGAGGAGGAAATCAAACCAAAACCCTTCCAAAAAAATCGAGATATAAAACACCCCCCACCCCAAAACCCTTTGGTGGAAAAAGACCAAAAGCTGTAAGGACGGTGCCTGCATTTCCCCGTCCGGCCCCAGCCTGGCCCTGCTTTGCCTCACCCCAGCCCTGTCCCCTGGCACTGTGCAGGGAGGCCAGCGAGCAGGGCTGCAGCCAGTGGCACGGGGACATCCCTGTGGTGGCACGGGGACATCCCTGCCCGTGCCTGGCTCCAGCCTTCACCCAGAGCTCCAATACCAAGGCCAGCTCTTGCCACCACATTCCAGGAGAGCTGTTGTGTTCAGGGGCCGCTCCTGGGGGGCTGTTTGGCTCAGCATCATTGCCCAGCACCTTTCCCACATCCTGCGGGTGCTGGATGCTGCTCTGTGCCTGTGGGACTGGAGATTTCGGCCGCTCAGGCCTGGCCTGGCAGCCGTGGGGAGCTGGAGCCATTCCACCCCATGAATGCCATGCTTTGGGGTGCTCTCCAGCAAATGCTGCCCGTGCCCTCCCTGGGGTGTGTGTGGGACCCCGAGCACCCACGCCAGGCCCAGCTGGAGTGACCCACGGACGTGTCAGTGAGGCTGCACCATGGGACGGGTGCCAGGTCTCTGCCCGTGCTGCCCCTGCTGCCTCTGCTCAGGGCAGGGCAAGGAAAAGAGGGAAAAGGGCATCGTCCATGGGATGGATGATGCACAGTGCTCTGGAGATCGGGATGGGGCTCGCAGAGCCTTGCAAGGGCAGCCGTGCTGGTCCTTTCAAAGATGTAAAACAGCTCCAGAGGGGAAGGAACAGAGTGTTCTCCTCTCGTGGCAGACAGGATATCAAATGGGCTTTAGTGGGGGAAAGTCAGGTTAAACACATGGAGAAGTAGTCAGAGCAAAACAGCCAGAGCAGTTCTGCCATTGTGGAAGTGCCCGGGCCCAGGGCTGGGGCACGGTGGGATGGCAGAGCATCCATGAGCCTCCTGGACCCTGTGCCATTCCTCTTGGATCCTGTGAGCATCCCTGGGCATTGGTGTGAGCACCAGCTCTGCTCCAGTCCCAGCCTGGGCCATCTGCTTCTTCCTCCAATCTCCTCTGCTGTGCCCACGTGTTTTTTCCATCATCCCTTACTCATCACCCAGGAGCTGGGACAAGGTTTCTGTCCTGGCCAGGGAGCCTCAGGAGATGCTTTTGTCTGAAGATGACAGGGTGTGGGATGGGGCAGCAGAGAGGTCCCACAGCCAGACCAACAGTGGCTGATCCCACACTCCAAGGGTCACTGTGCTGGCATCAGGCACCATTCCCAGCTTTCCTCCCTGCCTGCCTATACCCCTGCTCATGTCAAAGCTGGATTTCCATCCCAGTGCCAGGCATGTCCTGTGCAGTGGCCCAAAGCTACTCTCCAGCTCATGGGAGCTTGTTGTGAAGGTTCAGCCTTGCCAAGGCCAGGCCGACCCCAGCTCAGTCCCATATGGGATCTGGGACATTTCTGTGGCTGCCACATTTGCTCGCTCTGGACCTTGCCACCATGCAGGGACTCAACCAGAGAGTGCCACAGCTTGTGGGCCCCTGTCTGGCCCCAGCCCTTGAAGAAGGTGCCTGTCCAGGACAGAGAGGCTGCAGAGCCCTGATGGGCAGCATGATCTGCACTCCTTCCACATTGGAACTGCCTTATGCAGTTCTCCAGGGCTTGTCTGGGGACACACCTGGGGTGACCCACTGGGCAGGACTTCCACAACGTGCTCTGAGACACTAGCTCCATCATTTTACAGGAGGTGTTTTGAGGAGGCATTTTGAGGAAGACAGGGGACACTGTTCTTCCTGTCTGCTAGGAGGGACAGGATCATGGATCTGTCGGAGCGAGTCCAGAGGAAGCACAAGTTGATCACAGGGTTGGAGCAGCTCTGCTGTGAGAAAGTGCTCGAAGAATTGGGATTGTTCAGTCTGGAGAAGAGAAGGATTCAAGACGATCTGAATCATTGTGGCCTTCCAGTTCCTGAAGGGAATTTACAGAAAAGATGGAGAGAGGCTATTTACAAGGGCCTGGAGTGATAAGACAAGGGAAAATGGATTCAAATTGACAGAGAGCAGGATTTCAATTTGATATTAGGAAAAGAATCCTCCCTGTGAGGATGGTGAGGCCTTGGCACGACGTACTCAGAGCAGCTGTGGCTGCCCCTGGATCCCTGTCAATGTCCAAGGCCAGGCTGGATGGAGCTTGGAGCACCCTGGGATAGTGGAAGGTGTTCCTGCTCATGGCAGGGGTGGAATGAGATGAGCTTTAAGTTCCCTTCCAACCTAAACCATTCCATGATTCTCCAGCTCTGCTGGGACATCACCATCATCCTTCTCCCTGCCCAAACCAGGGAACACACAGGAAGAGCCTTGGCTTTCCCAGACTCCTCCAGTCCAAGCTGCACAGCAGGCTTGAAGGTGTCCCCTGGCCATGGGGCTGCTGAAGACACGGGGAGCACTGCAGGGAACCCTCCCTGCCCTGGGGCAGAACATCAGGAGCTGAGTAACAGCTGACTAAAGCCTCTGCCAGCTTCTGTCTGGCTCTGCTGCTTGTACATGTGCCCTGCACCCAGCTGGGGACAACCTGTGCCCAGGGGCCGGTGCCAGCTTGTCCCTTGCACCTTATCCAGGGGAAAAGGCGTTTCCTGTGGGTATCCTGCCCATCAGCTGCAATGACTCATACTGCTGGTTTCCTCTCCCAGCCCCGGGAGAGGCTGCACCTCCCGGCCTTCTGCACCTCCTGGCCTCTCCCTCCCACTTCCACCCTTCCTTGGCAGGGTAGGGTATGAAATACCCAGCTTATCGCAGCCCTGGTCCCCAGGGATTGCAGTGCTTGTCCTGGGCAGGCGCCTCCCTGCCCCACACCACCCACCCTACAGGGATGGGCGACTGGGCAGGCCATGTGGCCTATCCCCCACAGCCCTCCTGCTGCTCTCTGAGCACTCTGGGCATCCTGAGCATCCTGAGCACCTTGGATACACTGGGTATCCTGGACACCCTGAGCCCAAGAACCTGCTTTCAAAAATTGGCCTTTTGGGAAATCCTCAAACCTAGGGTCTTCCTTGGCCACCTCCTTAGGGAAACCCCTCTGGCACAGCCATGCACCTGTAGATGCCCCACAGCTGTGGGCTGGAGTGAAAACTGATTCCCCCAGCTGATATTTTGTGCACAAAAGGGGCAGGTTTGGTGGCAAACACACACCACTCATCTGGCCAAGTGTGCGCACCTGTCCTGGGAGTTGCTTGTCCTGGGAGTGTCTCATGGTGACTCCTCATTCCATGCCCATTCCCTGCCTCATGGAGGGGAAGGCAGAAAATTCCAGCAGTGAGGTTCGTGCAGTCTTGACACCATTCATTCAGGGAAGAAAGAAGGGAGTTGTGGTTAAAGGTTTGGTGGCTGAGACTTGGCTTCTGTCCCTGCCTCTGCCACACTTCAGTCCCAGGGAGTCACAGGGAACCCTGGGAAATGCCATGGAGCAAAGTGCTCCCCACCACCTCAGTGTAGTGACACCAGCACCATCCCAGCTGCTGGGCCACTTGGGGTGACAGTCCTTGTGTCTGGACCGAGGGAGGGCCCATTCCCTGTGCTTACTCTGTTGGACTTCAGGAGCTGACTGATGTCTCCCTGTTTGAGGCCCCCTCAGCTCGGCTCCATTTAAGGGGCTTAGGAGGAATTTGAACATTGCTGGAATTCTTCTCTTGCTAACTTTAAACATTCATTACTTTAAATGCTAATCCCCTGGGATTATCCCATTGGAGAGACCGATGTAAAGCAGGGGGAGAGAACAGAGTGTCTTCTTGCCCATTGCACACCATTCGACAGCTCTTTTGGGGAGGGAAGTGTGAAAATGCCAATGTGAGCTTCTCCAAACCTGGTGTGGTTTTTACACCTCAGTGTGGACTCTCAAACAAGCCAGGTCTGAAGTGTCTTGTTCCAGCTGGTTTTGAGTCGTACATGTCCAAAGCGTCTCTGTGGAGCATGAGGGGGAAATGTGTATTTTTCCATGTGTGTGACTCAGAAATGACTGAACCCAGTCGGTTCCAATTTCTTGAAAAATCCACTTTTGGCTTGAACCCAAGAGTGGAAACTTTCAACCAAAAAAGAGTTGATTTGAGCTCTAAATAACGTGAAAAAAGGCTTAGAAGGGAAACTGGATTTCAACCATCATTATGGCAATCACTTCTCATGGCCCTCTGACAGCAACAGCAGAGCAAGTAGTGAAAGTTATTCCCAAGGAAAATTCACTTGGATTCCTTGGGCAGATCGGGATTGGGCTGCAGATACTTTGTAAAGGCCGTTCATGAGCGGGAGAGGGACCAGCCCTTGGAACGACCAAGGAACAGGAGAGCTCAGCTCCAAAGGGATGGAGGTCAGCCCTGGGCCTTGGCATAGGCAAGGCTTTGGGACGGAGGAACTGCCCTACCCATGGAGATGTCCCTCACTCCCCTCCAACTTGTGCCTTCCCTGCAAAACACCCTGTTCACTCAGGGAAGATTTATTTATTCCCTGAGAAGTGCCGGCATAATTTGAAGCCACAATTAATTAAAGACTGCTGCAGTCTGCTTGCAAACAGGAAGCAAGGCAGAGAAAAACACACAATCTCTTGAAAACAGACATGTTGTGAATTAGCTCTAATCAGCCTAACAATGATGGATGCACTCCGCAAGCGGCTTTCATCTGTGAGCTGATTGTGCTGATGGTTATGAAGGCCCTACGCTGGATTAGGATGAGATGGACAAGCTGATGGCCCGGGTTTCTCCTGCCTTTCGAGGATGCTGGATCTCGGCACGGCAACACTGTCCAACTTGGCCGTGGTCACACCAATAAATCAATGGCCGGGCTATAACCGACGATGTGGCTCCCTGGCTCTGAAGAGAGGCCAGCAGATTTCCCTGAAAGGAGCAGACTGTTTATACTTGGGGAAAAAAGTTCCTTTAATTGGAACGAAGGCCAGGACCATGTGTTGCAGGACATCGTAGTATGGCACAGAGCTGCAGGCAGGGAGGGAAAACTGCCTCCGAGCACAGCCAGCTCCAAGGAGACACCAGGTGGCTTTGGGCCTTGTCCAGACCACTTGTGAACATCTCCAAAGAGGATTTTCACCCTTGCTGTGCAAATCTTTCTTTTTCTTCACCTCATGCTGGATTTTCTCTCATTACAACTTGTGCTGGTGGCCCCTGGATCCTTCTCACACCTCTGAGAAGAGTCTGGCCCTGTCTGTAACTCTTTAGGCAGCTGAAAACAGCAATTAGAGAGTCCCTCACTGATGAATCCCTCATTGTCCCCTCAGGCACCATGTGCTCCAGTCCCTTCCCATCCTGGCAAGGACAGGGCTCACCCCAGCACGTCACTTTTTATGGCCATTCGAACCCAAAGTCCCATCAAGAGTAGAGTTGGGTGTGAGACAAATTCTTGAGGGTAAAATTGGCTGTGACTGGAGTCACCCCCAGGTTCCTGCTCACAGCGTAGTCAACCAAGGACTCAGCTCAAGGGCATGAGGGGCTGGGCAGGGCTGGGGTTAGGGGAGGACAGGGCTCATGGAGAAACATGACTGAGGCCAAACCATGAAGAGAGGTGTGTGCTGTAGCAGGAGCCCATGAAGCTCCTCACAGGACACCTGGTAGTGTGAGAGGACACAAGGGATGAGTGAGGGCACGAGATTACCCATGGGATGGGGAATGCCATGCAGAAAACCAATCCATCAGTGGGGATATTCCAGAATCCTGCTCAGAGGAAAGGGCTTTGAGGGTTGATATGCTGAGGTTTGACTGACTTTGGCAGCAGGCTCTGCTTTGGGAGGAGAAATGTCTCCAGGACTAGACATGCTAGATGGAGAGAAATGGGCACCTTCAGAGCACTGTGGCTGCCTCCAGACTGGGATCTGCAGCTTGGAAAAAGGAGGATGTGGACAGAAGTTCCTGGTGATGGTGGAGTCCACTTGGAGGCTGCTGGAGGCACTAAAGACATCATGGAGGAAAAGTGGTGCATGGGATGAGGTCTGTCCCCATCCCCTGGGGAGCTGGGACAGAGAGACCCTGTGGAGGGATGTCCTGGTGGAGCTGGGCTCAAAGGGCTGTGGAGCAGCAGCCCAGAGCAGCCCCAGGGGGCTTTTTGCATTGGTTGTGCCCAAGTCCTTTTTAGGCCCTGTAGCAAGCAGTCTGCACATGTCCCTTGATCACAACCACTCATAAATCTTGCTGTCACTGAGGGAGCCTTTCACTTCCAGATATAGATTGGAGAGCAAATGCTACTGGTTATTCTGGGATGTGGCAGCTGATAGATGGCTCCAGAATTTACTATTTTAAACTTGGACTTTGCCATCGGGGGAACACGATGGAGAAGCCAGTTGTGGAATGTGCACGTTGGCCACGTAGGATTCATCTAAAACAGACTGAAGAATAACCCCTGCCAGATCAACAGTGTAGGTGGAGGATTCCTCTTTCCTGTATTGGGAGATTTTTAGGGATTCAAGTCAAATGAGCTGAAGAGGCCAGAGGCTGAAGGTGCTGGGGGATGACAGGATTTTCAATGCAAAGGTACAAAACTTGGTGGTATCTCTCACAACAAGGGTTTGCCCATTAAAATCACAGTGAGAATGAGTAGAGCTTAAAGAGACCAGGCAAATCTTCAGGGAAAAGCTTGTCTGAGGAGCTGGAAGTGCCCAGTGCAAATGAGAATTGCCAGAAATCAAGCTGATCTGGATCTTGAGAAGGTGCAAATAGTGACAGACTTTGCGGCTGGGTCAATAAAGGGAAGGAGTTGACGTGAGCGGAGAAGAGTGGAGATTAAAGGTGATCTTGGGATGGGCCCACCCTAAATACATCACATTTCTTGTGACATCAACTCAATCATCACAGGGTGGCTCATGGTGATGTCCCCAGGAAACCAAACCCAGGGGTGGTCTCAGACCACTCACCCCAATCCTACAGGAACTGGCTCCAGTTCAGTATGGCTCCCATGGGAATAAGCCAGCGTGGACCAAGGAGGGCCAGCAGGGATGGAGCTCCTCAGCCACCACCAGCACTGGGATAGGTTTCTTTGAACCCCTGGGAGTCTCCTGTCCCTGAATCAGGGGACTAGAGGAGCTCCTTGTAGAGCTGGGGGATCCCATTGTGGGGCTCCGCTGAGGCATGCTGCTGGAAGAGGCACAGAAGGATTCAGGCTGGTGGAGAACACCTCTGGTGCCTCAGGACCAGGAGAAGGTAAGGGCTGGACCAAACTTTCCAGGAATAAAATGTAGGAATGGGCAGGACCATAATGTGGAGTGTGCTTGGTCTGTGGTACTGATGCTGCTGGGAGCCAGCGAAGTCTGGCCCATGACATCGCGTGGATGCTGAATCCATAGATTTCATTTGTGTGAATTTTCCCTCTGAGGCTCATGAAGGACATGGAAACAATAACCTTGGAAAGGCCATCCTGAAGGAGCCAGCTGAGTAATGAATTTTAGCTGTTAAGGCAATAAATGGGAACACTTGGACATACTTGAGAAATCCAGGCCTCACCAGAGTGAGCTTTTGTAGATGTTGGGAGGAGAAGATCTGTTCTCAGTGAGCAGAAGGGAGATGGATCCTTGCTCTGGTTGTAAAAGAGGTGCAACCTCCTCCTCCTCCCTCCTTGGACCAGCTGAGCTCCATCCTTTGCCCTCAGCTCTGGCCCTTCCAGCACCCCAGAAGGGATTTCCAGTGCACCAAGACTTTCACTGCTGTCCCACCATGGACTCAGCCCAGCTTGCCCCAGGGCCCAGGCTTGGTCCTGTGTGGGCCCCGTGCACATGCACATCGCCTCCAAGGAATGTGCTTTCTTGGGTGGAAACTGTGTCATCGGAGAAATATTTCATATTTTCATTCGTTCGCATTCCCCAAATGAAAAATGAATCGTGAGGTCTCATAAATAAGGGGCTGAGTTTCTCATTTACATATTTCTGTGGTTCTTGGAGCAGGGGTGGCCGTGGCCCTGCCAGCCATGTCCTAAGCCTTCCCCTCATGCACCTTGGCTCCCGCTGGCAGCTGCCTGCGCTCCCTGGAACAGGAGAGCTCGGACCAGCTCCGCGTCGCTGAGGTCACTCTGCCTCCTGCCAACATCCCGTGCAGCTGCTGGCACAAGCAGGGCAGGGAAAGCTTGGAGTCTCGGAGAAATCCCGCCCCCAGGCAGGTTTCTGGGATGCAGAGAGGGGTTTGCATAGAGCAGGAGGGGAAAAACCCCATGGCATGGTCCCAGCTTGGCTCTGGTGACAGGGCCAGGGTGATGGTACCTGGTGAGAGGAGAAGGGGTGGCTGGAGAAACCTGAGGGATGGAGCAACTGGGAGAGCAGAGGGCAGGGACTGCAGGGGAGGAGGAGATCACGGAAGGGGAACAGGCAGCAGGTGGATGAGGACAGGCTTGTGTGGCCCTGCCTTAACACTGCAAACACAGGGTTGTCTTGTGCTCCCTCCTTGGGCACAGGCCACTACTCTGCCCTCGCTCGCCACAGCCCAGCTGCACCACAGCTCCATCTCCTCTCCTCTCCAGGGCCCTTTCCCCTTGCTCCATGGCCACTTGGTGGTTTGCCTTGTCCATCCTCTCCCTGTCCCTGTGGGAACTCTGCACCCCCACATCCAAGCGCCTCCTCTGAGCTGCAGCACCTGGCACAGGCAGATTGGAGAGAGGAACAGAAACTCTGGACATCCCCTGTGGATTCCCCCAAAACGTTTGTAGCAAGGTGTGTTGGGATTTCGGTCTGGGGCAGGTGTTTTCCTCACAGCTCCTCCAAAGAGGCCTCCAAAGGACTCCAGTGGGTGCAGGGCAGCAGGGAGCCCTTCTGGGTGCACCAGGAGACCATCCCAGGGTACTCTCCTGGACTGGGAGGGGCATCTCCCCTTTGGGATGCTGCTGACCTCCAGCTGTGAACTCCAGCAGCCTGACCTTCTCCTGGTGCACTCCTGGGTTTGGATATAGGGCTTGGTGGCCGGAGATGCACCACAGGCACCAGATGTGGCCACCAGTTTGGCCATGCCCAAACTCCAGGCCAAGGTTGGAGTTTCAGGTGGGCCATTTCCTCCTGGCACTGCAGGGGAAGTCCAGCTGATGTCACCCAAGGGTTAATGGCAATAAACCATGCTGCTAAAGGGATCTTCTGTTTTCAATTTCATTTAGCATTTGCGTGTGGATTGCACTCAAGGATGTTCATGCTCACTTAATAACCTCCCGACTCAGGCACCACAGAGATGGGCGGTGCAGAGCCCGGGGAGGAAGGGCAGTGTTTAACACTTGTCCCGCTGAAAGGTGACCCCACTTTCCCAGGCCTCAGGGGCAAAGAGAGCTGGACACCTAGCTGTGAAGCCATAGCGATGCCCAAGGAGGAGACAAGAGCTCAGCAGAGCCCTCATGCTCTGGAGAGATGTGTCCATGAGCTCTCCATCAAGCTCTTCCAAGAGTGGATCAAAAGCAAGGGACATGGGGTGGTCAAAGTCTCCCTGTGCTCCTGAACCACCATCCTGCTGAGCATTCCATCCATGACAGGATGCCCCAAGCCTTGGCAATGCCACGTGTGAGACATGGATTATGCACCCCAATCCACTGGGAGCAGAACAAGTGGACCCTGCTAAATCCACGGAAGCCCAACCCCAACATTGCTTGTGCCATCCACCTGGCCCAGGCACACACCGAGCCTGTGGCCTTGCCTTGACCTTCACCTGCTCCTCTCTCTTGTGGGGATTCAGTCATGCAGAAAAATGGGTTTGGAGTAGGAGCATGTCCTGCAAAGTTGTCTAAACATAGCCCAAGGAAAGAGGAATGCAGGGCAAGGCCTGGGCACAGCAAAAATAGCTCAGGGTGTGCTGCTTACAGCTCAGCATCTTTTGTGACAGCCAGGTCCCAGGCATCTGGGCAGGCTCAAGCAGCCAGGGGTGTCCCAGAGCCAGGGACTGTGCCAGGCTGGCAGGGACAGAGTGTACAGATCTCACCAAGCCTCCTTGGCTGTGCTGGGGCTTGGGACACCAGGGGCCTTGGAGATCCTGAAACCCATGTCAGAAGGGGTTGTAAGAACACCAGGAATGTGCTGAGGCTCTGCTTGTTCCCTGACCCTATCCCTGGAGGAGAGCAGAGCTGAGGTCCCCCTGAAAGAGCCTCCCCAGCAGACTGGAGGATGCACTGGGAATGTTATTCCAGGTGCTGGTGGCGATCCTGGTGCCACAGGAAAGGGAAGTCATGATGCCATGGGTGTGCTGGAGAGAGAATGGCTGGGAGCCCCACACAGGACAAGGAGGATCGGCTCCACCAGAGGAGAGTGTCCTGGCCTTCTTGAAGTGTCCCAGGGTACAGCTGCTCCCCTCTATTCATCTTACAACGGGCCGTGCACCTGTTCCGAGCCATGGACACAGTCCAGTGGACACGATCCATGGGTGACTGGCTCCAGCTGTCCCTGCTTGAGCAGGGGGCTGGAGATGACCTGGCTAACCTCAGCCAGTCTGTGACTCAGTGACTTTGCCTCTCTTCAGCCACCGAACATCATCTTCTCAGAGTTATCTCCCTTCTCCAATCCCAGGTTCCTGGAGCGCTGACCAGCAGGATGTTTCTATCTCCCCATCCTGTGCTTGGTCAGAGGACACAGAGGCCACATGGCCAGTAGTGGACCCTCCCAAGGTCTGTTTAGCTGGGCTGGCACACATGTTTCTTTGGGGAGCATTTCCCCTCAGTTTAGAGCCCTGTGCAGATGGTCAGCAGGTCACCCCCATTCCCAGTGACCTCCTCAGGCTGCACAGTCCCACAACACTGGTGACTCTCCACAACCCTGAGCTCCTGGAAACAGCCTTGTGGGTTTGCAGGATGCTGCAGGCTCTGGTTCTGCAGCTCCACAGCTCTCTGCTCACCCGATTTGCTCCGTGGCTCCATGCCCAGGGCTGCACTCCATCTCAATATTCAAATGTGGGGTTGATGGCAGCCTGGATGTGCTTTGTGCCAGAAGGGACCTGATCAGATTAGGTGGTCCTCAGCAGAGCAGACAGGGTCCTCACCTCCCTGTCTGAGGCTCTTTAAAGAAAGCAGAAAGGAGGAAAAGGGAGTTTTTAACATGAAACATCTGGCGGGTTGTTCTGCCCTGCACACCAGGATGGGAGGGAAACATGTCCTCCAGGCAGAAGTGAGGGAAGAGGAGCTCTCTGGGTATTTACAGCGATGGGCAGGAGTGCAGCTGCCAGCTGTCCCTGTATGCTCACTGTCCCGTGTACCCGTGCCCTAAGGATGTGCCCAAAGCCATTCCTGGGACACGTCCTGCACCCTGCCTGCTCACGGAGGGAACAGGGGTTGCGCTGTCCACAGCCACCTGGAAAAGCCCGAAGCCATCTGAAGACCAAATCAGGGACAGACTTGCTGGCCACTACGACAAGCTGGCACCAGTCAAGGTCCCAGGTTTCCTTTGGGAGATGGAAACTCAGCACCCGGAGCGAGAGGGAGCCAGGAAAGTTATGCAGGGACAAGCTGTAGGAGACTGTTAGAGAACAAAGCGTGCCTGAGAGAGAGCTGTGAAATACTTGGGAGTCTCTCAAGGAAGCTGGCAGCAGAGCAAGTTCAGATGCACTCGAACATCGTTCCCACCTGGGCTGAAAGTGGGCCAGGGAGCGCGGCAGGCGGGGCCGCGCCGGGCTCGGAGCCGGCAGTGACCCAGACTAACGCTCCCTTTTATCGCCCGGCTTTAAACACGCTTTTATGATGTGCGAGAAGGGGGCAGATGGTTCTCTAATTAACTCGAGAGTGCTGAGTTGTGAAGTGCTGCGAGGAAAAGCAGCTCCAGCAGGGATGGCAGGGCGAGTCAGCAGAGCAGCCCGAGCCTCTGCCAGGTTCTGTCCAGGGGCAGATGCCTCCCCCCACGGGCACTGCCTGCTCCCAGCACCCCGACTCCGGAGGGGCTTGGCCTGCCGTTCCCTGGTGGAATATTTACCCTCACAAATGCCGCCTGGAAACCTGGTGAAAGTGATGCTGATCCAGAGGATGTTCTCATGCAGCACCCCCAGGGGAACTCATACTGTCACTGCTTCTTCTTCAGTCTCATCTTGCTCTTTGTGTGCTTGGCTGCTTTGCACATCCCCCTGGATTAAGACATGGCAGCAGTGTCCCTGCACCCAGTGGGCGTCTCACCCATCTGCACCTGTGGAGACCTTCCTGAAGCTACCACACAACTCCCCATCCTCTCACCTGATCAGGCTGGAGCTCCCCAGATCCAGCACCGGAGCACCTCTGGGACTGGGAAACACCTTTCCTAAGCAATTTCAATGGACCTAAAAGCCTGATGCTTATCAGTTTTACCTAAACCCAGTATCTCTGTGATTTCTATCCCTGAAACCAAAACTGAATTCCTAGTTTTTTGGATTTCCTAGTTGTTTTGGATAATTTGGATTCAAAGTCAAAAAAGCCTGTTTCAACCTGAAATGCAATGGCTGGGTTTGCTTTATGTGTTCACCCCTGATATACAAGCCAGTTCCACGCTGGAACAAAAAAAATCTCCCAAATTTTCCTTTGAAACGGTGAAACATTTCCTCAGTGCTCCATTTGTCTGCAGCCTCTTCAGCGAGCAGCTCACCTGGCCCGAGGCAACATTCTGCAAAGATTAATTGAATTAATTAAATTGAAACATTATCCATGTGCTAGTTACAAATGACGTCTTAACAGGCCGAGTTGAGCCAAAGCATCAACGTGGGCAATGGGATCTGGGTGGCAGCGCAGAGGTGAAGCTGAAAGCTTTCAAGCCTCCCATCCCTGCCCATCCCTGAGACAGATTTTGGCACTTGGCTGATGACAGGGCACTCAGTTATGGGGAGCAGCAGCTTCAAACACCGGCAGGCAGGAGCATGAGGCAGGAGGCATCGCCCCTGTTCAGCCTCTGCTCCCGGGAATAAAAGAGAGGAGGACAGGGAAGTTTCTGTTATCTCAGTGGGAATCAGGGACTTGAGGGATGGAGATGACATTGCTTGAGACAACAGGTGAAACTTGGCAGCTGGGAGGAAAAATTAGCGATGGTTGTGCAAGAGAGACAATTTGGAGGGGACGGGTTGTTTGTGTCCGACAGTGCGAGAGTTCTGACGTCAGGGAAAAGCCCCAAATTCCAGGGGCTGCCAATGGACGCTGGCAAAGAACGGACCCAGAAACGCCCCAAAACGTGGCGGCGCATCCGGCGGCAGGACCCACTGCAGCAATTCCCAAATTCCCACTGCCCTTCCACGAGGCTTCTCCCTGGCACCGCCCAGCATCGACCCCAGCCCTCCGCCACCCCCTTCCCCACGCTGCCTGCGATGCCGGCTCGGCTCCTGTCCTCAGCTGACTCCTCTTGGCCGGCCTGCCGGGAGGAAACGGCGTGCGCTGGGGCAGGGCCAGCGCTGCGCTTGTGCCGGAGCTGCTGCCAGACTGCGCAGCGAGCGGCTGAGCCCCGGGGGCTGAGCCCCGCGGCTGCTCCCAGCCCAGACACGCCGCTGGGAGCCGGGACGCTGAGACCTGCCAGCACCGGGCAGAGGCTCCCAGGGCTGCTCGGGAGCGGAGCCAAGCCCCAGCAGACGGACAAAGTCACGGCTTCCCCTGGGAAGCTGAGACCTGGAGCGGGGCTCGGTAGAGAGAGAGAAAGAATTCGGTGAAACAGCCCCAAAAAGGCCACCCATCACCCCAAACCAAGGAGCTTCTCTCCTCCAGCAGTGTTTCTCTCCTCAAGCTCCGGGAAGACGCAGCAGCAAGAGGCTCTGGATCATCCCTTACACATCCCTGAGAGAGAGAGACAGGCAGCTCCCCGTGATCCCTGCCGGCTGTGCCAGGCATCCGTGGGGTCTGGAGATGTGAGGGGCTGCAGGCTGGTGGTGACCTGGCTCCCCTTCCCACCCTCCCTCAGAGGGCAGCACAGGCTGGGACGCATCGCGGGGGATGTTCTGTCACAGGCAGTGGGACTGTGCTGGCCAGCAGCCCCATGGCGATGGCGAGAGGCAGCCAGGGCTGGGCAGAGCCCGTCTGAGGGAGGGTCTGGTTCTGCTGCTGCTGCTGCTGCCCAGGGAGGAAGATTGAAGAACAGCATTGACTCGAGAAGAATGGCCCAGAGATGGCCAGGAATGTGCTGGCAGAGTCCTGCAGGGATGCAGCTCTGGAGGAGCACCAGGAGGTGTGAGGGAATCCTGGCTGGTGCTGGGATGAATGCAGGAACCCCCCCACCCCCTCTGCCCTGTCACAGCTGCCCTTCCTGATGTCAGCCCGTGCAGGGACTTTCAGGGCAGCATCACCTCTGCTTGGTGTCACCAGCCCTTGCTCAGCCCCTGACCCTTCTACTGTCTCTGACACGAGGTCTCAGCTCTTCTCGTTCCCTCTTTTGGCAGCTCTGAGAAGTGGTCCCTTCCATCCCACAGGCTGTTTGATTTCTCCTCACTCTCCCATCCTGGACCAGATCCATATCCCTTCCTTGGTGACCACCCACCCCTTTCTGCTCCCTCCTTTTCCATCTATCCCTCAATTTTGACACCTGGTTCCCCCCTCCTTGGCTACAAAACCTCTCCTGTATCCGTGACCCCATTGCTGCAGTTCATACCACATGGCTCCAAGTCATGTTCCAGCTCTCCTTGCCTTGCTCCAGCCACCTTCTCTCACCCTGCTCCCTGGTCCCCCCTGCCCTCTCCTCCTGTTCCCACCCCTGTGCTGCTGTGGAGACCCCCCCAGGCTGGCAGTCCCCAGAGCCATGACCTCCTGCATCACTTCCCCAGGTTCCTCTCCATGTTATTTCATTAAAGCCATTAAATCCCACAGTCACGTTTCCAGTTGCCAGGACAGAGCTGGACCAGCTGAGGACAGTGACCCTCCCCAGCAGCAGGTGCTTTCCCAAGGGGGAAAATAATGGGAAAGCTGCAGGTCCCTGGGCAGCCCTGGGAGGGTGGCAGAGGGACCTGGCACCAGCCTGCACAGATGTACCCACCTGCAGTCCTGGGAAAAGCACTTCTTTAGCTTTTTGCAGGATTTCTGTCATTTCCCAGCAAAGACACAACCACATTCCAGATCTGAGGATTGCAGGGCTTTTACTCACGCATGTGGTGCCTCTTTGGGAGTCAGACAAGGAGGCTGGAGGCAGCTGCTGAGCCAGATCCCCACCTTGACAAGTGTTTTGGCACAGGGAACTCATCTCAAGGTCACCCCATGGCTGAGCTGGTCCCTTCCAGCCTCCAGGTCACCTCAAAGCAGGACAGCACATTGCCTCCAACCTGTGTGGGGAGTTACAGTTCCCCACAAGGGACTTTTGGGGAAAGAACATCCTCTGTGGATCCACAGCATTGTTGCCATCAGCAAATGCATCACTTGCCTCTCAGGTTCTCTAATCGCCATCTCCCAGAGCCCAGTGCCTGAGGGAGGCTCATATTTCACATTGCTGAAAGGCAGACTCTGAGCCCTGCTGGATGCACAGAAAAGCCAGAGGCATAAACCTTATGGCTTAAAAAGCAGAACACAAAAACCGTACCCAGTATGTGGTTGTTTTTTTTTTTTTTTTAGCTTTTTAAATGATTCTTAATCTGAAGCTCTGCTCTTGATTTTTGGTCTCTGAGTCATGGTCAGAATTATCAGGGCTCTGGGAGTCATTGACTGGCATTTGCAGGGTGCACTGGGAGGGGAGGGAGGCAGCCCAGCCCTGCCTGCTCTGTGTTTCCCCTCAGCACCACAAGGATCTGGCTGTGAGATAATAGAGCTCCACCGCCTTTTCCTCAGGGCCTCTCTGTGCTGCAGACACAAACTGGAGCACAGGCAGTGTCTAAAGTTCATGTTCTGGTTGAGTGTAACCAGTTACATCTCTGTGCTCGGTTGCCCATGATTTGCTTCAGTTTTCCCCTTCTGGGTCGAGATTTTCCAGCCCTGCTCCCTGCACAAAGGAGGTTTGAGAGTCTCTTTGAACACACATTGTAGAGCACACAGGCAGTGGAAACCAATATCTCCATGATAAACATACCCTGCTTTTTTTCCTTTCTTTTGAGAATATAAAACAATCTTCCAATTTTTAAGCGGATCTGCTGCTGAAACTGCTGGGGGTCAGAGCTGACATCTGGCAGGGAATCGGTGCTGACCGTTCCAGTAAACACTGAGTCTCCCTTGCTGAAAGCTACAGCCACTCAGGCACAGCACGTTTTGCAGTGATGGTACCTTTTAATCAACACTTGGAAAGCTCCAGACAGTGGGAGCAGGATGAAAACAATCACTTGAAAGCTCCGAGGGCAGGTCAGAGCTGGGGATGGAGGCAGGCAGAGGTTTCACACCCAGGCAGGGAGCGGTGGCCTGGAGTTACCTATGGGCAGCAGATGTTCAGCCGTCCTTGAGAAGGACAATGTGAATGAGATGGAAGGAGCCAGGACCACTAAATCCCTCCTTGGCCAGCATCAGATCAGAGCCATTCAACGATCCATCACTGAACACTTCCCAGAACTGCAGAAATACCAGAGAGAATTCGATATAAACCATAGAAGGATTCAGGCTGGAAGGGATGCCTGGAGATCCCCAGCCCAGCCCTGGAGCAAGTGAGCACTCCAAAGCCGGGTCAGGCTGCTCAGGGCTGCGTCCAGGCACATTTTGAATGCGTCCAAGGACAGAGATCCCGCCACTGCTGTCCTGTGGCTGCACCACTTCCAACACAATCCCAGCCTCAGGGCCACATCCACAGCTCTTCCCAGCACGTGGAGAGCTGGAGGCAAAGGCTGCAGAGAAGGCACCGCCACAAAGATTGCTGGGACCGAGGCAAGGAAAGCTGGAACACGGCTTGCAGCCAAGTGTGGCCTGCAGTGAGGCGGTCATGGACACAGGACAGACAGGGAGCCACAGAGGGGCAGAACCAGGCACCAAAACTGGTGGAAAGATGGAAAAGGAGAGCATCTTGGAGAGACAGGAGAGGGATGGGTTACCAAGGAAGAGATATGGATCTGGTCTTGGTTGTTCATGCCTGGCAAAAAACAGAAACCTGGGATGGGGTCTCTACCAGAGGCTGGGGAAGGTGTGTCCCCTTCTCCTCATGAGGAGACTCCAATGACAAACATTCCCAAGAGATCTCAAGTGGCTCTCCGGTGCTGGAAGGGTGATGCTGTTTCTGTTGGCCAGTCAAGGAAGAGCATCCCTCCATGGCCCTGGGCTGCTGTTCCAGTCCTGCTCTCTCCAAGCAGCATCCTTGTGTTGGCAAAACCTCTTCCCATAACAACCATAGGAAGGGACTGCCAGGGAAAGAGAAGCTCATGGGAAGTTAAGGATAGGCGAGGTACAGATGGGATCACAAGAGCCTTCAAACCCAACAGACAATGGGACCTGGCAGGGAGGGGCTGCCTGAGCCCCCCCCCCTCCAGTCCCCAAACAACCCCTGCAGAGCTGGAAATGCTCCTCCTGCCTTGACAGGGTACAGGGACAACTGGGAAAATCCAATCCTGTAAGTGTCCAAGGTCAGGCTGGACAGAGCTTGGAGCAACGTGGGATAGTGGGGGCAAGGGGAATGGAACCAGATGATGTTTAAGGTCCCTTCCACACAGGCCATTCCATGATTCTATATGTCTGTCCTAGGACCCTGCCCCTGACACTGGAATATGTCCGTGGTGGCTTCCAGCCTCACACTGAGGACAGGATGGCTCCCTGGCTGCGCCACGTGGGTGTCCTGTGGGGCTATGGCATGGGCTGTGGGTTGAATGTTCCCCCAAGGAAGGTGCTGGGGGATGCAATGGAATGCAGGGGAGAGAGAGATGGGAATCCCCTTCCCAGACTGTGCTCAGAGCACCCAGGGATCCCTGGTGTTTTAACATCAGGAGAGCCATGGGGACAACAGCGAGCTGGTGAAAACACCTCTGAGTGGGGGACTTGGCAAAACAAAAAGGTTCTGCTTGCTGAAAATAAGGCTGAGCAGATGTCCTAATTGCCAAGTAACACAGAGCCCTGTCTATGCCTCACAATCCTCCTGCTCCATGTCCTGAGAGGATTTTCTCTGGGATGTCTGACAGACGTGTCCTTTTCAGACTGTCTCTCTAGTTTGGAGCTTCCTTTCTACAGCGTATCCAGGGGTGACGATCTGTTGGTCAACAGTTAACAGTGGTGAACCAAGGCAGGAGAACCTAAGGATGCTCAGCATCGGAAGAGGCAGCTCCCCTGTCCCTCCACCACCTTCCTGGCACACGCCCCAAACACGGTTCATGTGCTCACCAGAGACTCAGGAGGAACGAAAACTTCAGGCCCTCACGATCGTAGTGAGTTTGGCTGTTCCAAAGCCACGCACCAGCCCCAGCTTCTCCGGGACGGTGACGAGGCCAGTCCATGCGTGTGACCTGCCCCTCGCACATAGCTTTCCTTTGAGCGCATCCGGCGCAGGCACCGCAAAGCCCCGGCACACCCCGTCAGTGCCGTTTCCTATGACAACGCCGTCAACAGCGCCAGCAGCAGGGTTGGGGTCCGGGGGGCCGGGCAGGTGTGGGGCTCCTTGTAGCTATGGCAAAGGGGTGTTTACTTCTGTGTTTTGCGTGTCGGTGTTACCCCCGGGACAGCTCCCCGCGCTTGTCACAGCAGCGTAAAGCTCTTTGGCATTTCCTCCAGCAACTATGTCAGCGTTTGGGGGAGCGGTGTGTAACCTGCACCTGCCACCGACCGGCCGCAGGAAGCATCCATCCTTGCCACAGCTCCCAGGAACCCCCCATGCCAGTACAGGCTGCAGCCCTCGTCGTGGGTATTCTCACCCCGATATTTCACCATGCAGCAAATCCCGGCTTTTCCGCACGGCTCCCGCCGTGGGAAGAGCTTTCTGCCTTGCCCCTTTCCCGTCACACCGTGCCCGTCGCTGTGCCCTCCGCGCAGCTTCTCCTGACACTTTGCAAGCTCGGGGGAATGCTCCCAGCTCGTCCCCGCGGACGGCTCACGGAGCGCTCCGGCCAAAGCACGAAGGGTTTGGATCCCGTTCCCCGGCACGAGTGCCAGGGGCGGGGAGATCTTGCCTCACATCTATTCTTTCTAGGTACAAAACACGCATTCAAAAGTCAGAGCCGTTTCACTGGCAAGGGCTGGGAGCTGCTCGGAGCCAGCCAACTGCCCCAGTTCTGATTCCCAGCGAGGCCGCTTTCCCAGCCCTGCTCTCTGCATGTTTTGCAGACGCTCGCATCGAGGATGCATCACCCGGCCAGCCCCGCCCGGGGGGCTGCATCCCGAGGGCCACATCACTGCCCCGAGGCTGCTGGAGCCGCTGCAAAGCTGCCGATCCCCGCATCCATCTGCTCCCGCGCCGCTCCTCTGGAGCGGGGCGCTCGTGTTTAACGACCGCGTGTGTTTTCGCTCAAGCATTACATCAGCTGGCAACGCCAGCGGGACGGACGGACAGACAGACGGACGGACTGACGGACGGACGGGGCCAGCCCAGCTGCGCTGTCCCTGCCGATGCTCGTCCCCTGTCTTGTGTCCTGTGTCCCCAGCCCTCAGCCCTTTGCCTCGTGCAGGTGAATAGAAAATCCGCCTCCATGAGGAGCCCACCAGGGGCTCATGCACAGCCCCTCCTCCCCATCTCCTTGGCGTGTCCCAGCGCCGGGTGTGGAAGGCAAAACGCTCCGTAATTTCCACCTCCCGGAATTCCTGCGGCCGTAGCCATCAGCACTTTCCCTAAAATAAAGTGGGAGCTGAGATAAGCCAGACAGGCAGGCTCCGGAGGGCCGGTCCCGAGCGTGGATTGAGCTCACACTTCTTTAAGTGGGCGGCCAGGTCGGGCCTTCGCACCTCGGCAGCCGGAGAGGAACCGGGTGTATTTGCTGATAATTGGCTGCCAATTTCCGCAGCGGTGGAAGGAGCGTGGGGAATAGGGAGAATGACGGCAGGGAGCCCTGCGAGAAGGGAGTGCAGTCAGGGCATTTTCGTGCTCGTGCTCCCACTCCCAGCACACTGGGGTCACGAGGAATCAGGTACTGGGATGAGCAGCATCTCAAACCCTTGGCGTGCGGGGAAGGGGCAGTGTTGGGCCTGCAATGGAGAGGGTGATTTTGCATTCCTTCCCTTTCACCCACACAGCAGATTCTCATTCACATGCACACAGATTCTCCCCTTCTACTCTGGCCCACCTGCAGTATTCAATCCACCTCTGGGGTTCCCAGCGTAAGAAGAAGGTGGAGCTTCTGGAGTAAGTCCAGAGGAGTCCACAGAGACCCTTCAACAGATCAGTGGAGCCCCTCTGCTCTGGAGCCAGGCTGAGAGAGCTGGGAGTGTTCATCTGGAGAGGAGAAGACTCCAGGGAGATCTCAGAGCCCTTTCCAGGGTCTGAAGGGGCTCCAGGAGAGTTGGAGACGGACTGGGGACAAGGGATGGAGGGACAGAATAAGGGGAGTGCCTTCATATTCACAGAGGGGAGTGAGAGATTAGATGTTGGGAAGAAATTCTTCTCCGTGAGGGGGGGAGGCCCTGCCCCTTCCTGGTGCCCAGGGAAGCTCTGCCTGCCCCTGGATCCCTGGAAATGTCCAAGGCCGGGTTGCACGCAGCTTGGAGCAACCTGGCATAGTGGAAGATGTCCCTGCCCATGGCAGGGGGCTGGAATGGGATGGTCTTGAAGGTCCCTTCCAACTCAAACCTTTCCATGATCCTGTGACTGACCCCACCATTTAACTCACTGCTGCCCCAGCTGGTCCCCAAGCCCTGTCCAGAGACACCCCCTGAGAAGGGGCATGAGGAATTCAGTGGGGACACACAAGGCCCGGGCTTGGGCTCGGAGCTGATGGAACCTGGAACCCTGAAGGGGCTGGGGCTGGAAGTGGCTCAGCTGCCAGACCCCCCCCATGCCCGGCTCTGGGGGTCGCGGAGGCCGCGTGTCCATCAGCAGCCCCGGCTGGGCCGGGCGCTGTGTGTCCCCAGGGCACCCCTGGCCGGGAGGGGACCCCCGGGGCCCGGCTGCACGTTTTCCTGCAAAATGCCCGGTTTTCCCGTCCTGCCGGCGGCCGCACACCCCGCGCCCGCCACCTAACGGCCACCGCCGGCGGACACCGGGATCGGCACCGGGATCCGACACCGGCACTGCGATCGAGGCACTGGTACCGAGATCCGGCCGTTGGGCACCGGTACCGGTACTGGGATCCGAGCACCGGGATCCCGACACTGGCACCGGGCCCCGGGCATTGGGCACCGGTACCAGGATCCGGGCACCGGCACCTGGCACTGGGGTCTGGGGACCTAGCATTGGCACCGGGGTCTGGGGACCTGACATTGACACCGGGATCCGGACACCGGGCAACGGTATTGGCACCGGCACCGAGATCCGGACCCTGTGCACGGGGCACCGGCACCGAGCACGGTACCAGGCATCGGGCCGATCCCTTCCCTCGTGCCCCGAAGCTGGAGCGGCATCCCCCGAATTCCTGCCTGCACCCCGCATGCTTTCACTCCGCCGGCCCCCACCTGCCCCCCAGTCCCCTTTCGGGCCGATACCACCCGGGATGCGAAACCCCCCGGTGTCACACGGGATGTGACCACGCAGGTGCCAGTCGCGATGCGACGCACATCCATCATCCTGAAGCCCCGTGGTCCCCATGCCTGTGGGCGCAGCCCCCCCATCCTCCCCCACCGCCTGTCTTGGCAGCTCCCCCTCCCTTCCAGCTTTTTTTGCAGAGACGCGCCAGCTTGGAGAGAGCAGCGAGGAATTAAGAGAAAAAAAAAGGGGGGGGGAAGGAAAAAAACCCTCTCCGAGCAGCCAGCCCAATCGGCGGGAGAGACTCGTGTGTGTTTGGCCTTTCCTCATGACGTAGTGTCCTGTGCCTCTCCCCCCCGCTCCCTCTCCTTTTCCCCTCCCTCCTCATCCCCCTCCCCTTCCCCTCGCATCCTTGGAAGCAACAATTAAGCAGCTCTGGGATAAAACACACAGCCCGCGGGAGCACGGGGGCATTGCTTCAAGAGATGGCAAGGCAGGCAGCTGCACCCCTCCTCCCGGGAGTCCTCCTCCTCCTCTCCATCCTCCCGGCTACTCAGCAAGGAGGTAAGGAACGAAAGGCTCCCTCCCGCACCCCGGCCAGCGCTTCGCTCCGCTCCTGCGGGGACCCTCCGCGGGCACCGGGGCTGCGACACCTCCACCCTCCGGGCACCCCTCGCCTGCCCCGGCTGCCCAGCCCCGAGCAGGGACTGTCACCCACCTTGCCCTGCCTTGGGGACATCCCCGAGGCCGGGTGGGCAGCCGGGTGGCCCCGAGTGCCACCTCCGCCGAGGGCTCTTGGCTCTCCAAACTGACAGGTGGTTTGTGCCATGGCCGGGTGGGACGAGATGTCACCGAGGGTGGTGACATGGGGCAGTCGATAACGGCAGCGCTGCTCGAAGCACTCGTTAGGGGTGTCCTGGTGAAAGGTTTGGGGCATGAGAGGCTTGAGGACATGAGAGGCTAGGGAATATGAGAGGCTTGGAGGCACGAAAGGCTCAGGAACACCAGGCAGGCAGGACACCAGGGAAGGCCACCAAACTCCCATGGGAGTTAGAAGTGCGAGGGGCCGGGGGAGGCGCCAGCTGTCACCCCGCGGTGCGGTGGCAGCGGGTGCTGAGGGCGTGAGGGCGGTGGGTGGGTGGCAGCATCCCGCAGTCGCTGCGTGCGAGCTGCTGCTCAGTGTGTGGCCGTGATAGCCCCGGGGCCGCTCCAGCTGCAGAGCGGCTCGACCCACCCGAGCCGCAGGCTGGGGGTGCCTCACGCCGCCCTCATCGTCTTTGTGCCACCACAGTCGGGTCCCTGTCCCAGCGCGGTCCCAGGGCTGTGTGACAGCCCAGTCTAGGCACACGCAGGTGTGGTACATGCGGCCGGGACGGGGAGGTGACAGCCCAGCGCAGGGGTCTGTGTCCCAGCCGTGTGACACAGCCCGGCCAGCACAGCCGATGCCTGCCCGGTGACCAGCCCCTGTCTCGGCGTCAGACTGGGAGCTGAGCTCCCCCCCAGGCGGGGAGAGCAGCTGAGCACAGACTCAGAGCCCCCAGTGAAGTGGCCAAACTGGGCAGAGGGCTTTGAGGAGGCGACAGCACCACCAGGGAGGGGACAGTCACCTCCGGACAGGTGGGTGGTTGTGCCGAGGAGAGCGTGTGATGGGCAGAGGCACCATCGGCCACGGGCTCGGTGCCGGGGCTGTCCTGCGGGGCTTTTTGGACAGAGAGGATTGAGGACCGGAGGAGGAGAGGGGGCAGGATACCGTGGGTAGTGCCAGGGCTGGATGGGGACCAGGGCAGCAACAGGCTGTCACCTGTCACCAAGGGCATAGCCCTCAGCAGCTCCATCTGCCTGTGCCCTGCAGCTCATGGAGCCCAGCCTCGGGCTGGCTGGCCCCGGCTGCGCAGGCAGTGGGACCCAGAGCCGGGAGCTGCCTGGGAAGTCGAGCTGCTGTCGGTGCCTAATCCTGCTCAGGGTGCTGGATGGGATGTGCTCAGTCCCGGGCACTCTCCATCTCCGGCAGTGAGAGAGATGTGGCTTGCTGATCCAGGCTGGCTTTGTTCTGATCCTTCAAGCTGTGGCCAGCCGGGACAGTCTCTGGAGGACTTTGGACCCCGGGTGAGACCCCGCAGCAGTTCCTGAGCAGTTTGGGACTGTTGGCCCCACTCCAGGCCCCGGCTCAGTCCCCAGGGGTGTTTGCTGGTTTGGGAAGCAGCTCACAGAAGAGGTGAGCTGACCCTGGAGATGGTCCCAGTGCTGGTGGGACATGGGAGAAGGCTCTCCCATGGAGGACTGAGCAGTGCCTCTGCAGCCTAGTGTCCCATTCCTGCTCCTGGCAAACCAGCCCTTGGGGACAGACCTGGCACAGAGGCATGGTGGCATGGTGAAGGGGGATCCCAGGGTGCTGAGGATGGTCGGGGCCATGTCCTCCTGCACCAGCTGCCAGTGTAGCTCCAAATCAGCCTGGCAGGAAAGGGAACCCTGAGACATCCCAGGGTTGAGGGATTCATACCCCAACTGTCACCTCAGAGAAGTGCCAAGGGGCTGAGCTGGCAGCACTCAGGAAACCCCCAGCAGCAGGTCAGGATCAGCCCCCAGGGATCTGCCCCTGGGGAGCAGAGCTGTGCTGGCACTGTGGGGGCCTGCACAGTCAGACACAGGTCACTGCAGGAGGGAGGTGCCAAGTGCAGCCTGTCCCAACATCAGGAGCAGGGCATCCATCCCTCAGTGCTTCCATCCACCCCTCAGTGCTTCCTGTGTGGAGCACAGGGGATCCCCCAGCAGTGACACCCTCAGGAGGGAAAAGAGGGACCCTGGGGAGGTCCCAGCTCTGCAGGCTCTGGGACCATGGGGAGCAGCTTGGGTGAGTGCAGAGGGGCAGGCACTGGGTGGGGTAGCACCCAGCCTGGGGCTGTGGGGACCCTCTGAGGACACCCAGGGTCCCCAGGGTGGGGTTGGGATGGCATCTCCCCTTCCCAGCTGGACCCTGGCCTGCAGGGCTGCTCCCTCCCCTCACAGCTGGCAGGGTGCAGCTCATCCGCCAGCGCTCGGAGATGAAAGCTGGAGCTTCAGGGGGGCTGGAGAGGAGCCAGGCCCCGGCAGAGCCCCCCCGCTCCCCCCGAGCTGCTACCAGCGAGCTCGGCCCGGGATGCAGCACAGCTTCAAAGTCGCCTGGAGACTGAATGTTTCCATAACTTTCTCCCAAGAAAAAGAAAACAGCGGAATGAGGGAAGAGGGGAAATGTTGGTGGTTTCGCACTGAGGCTCCTGCGGGAGCGCGTGCCCATGGGCGCAGAGAGGGGGTGAGGTATGAGGGTCTCCTGTGGTGAATTCTCCATCCTGGGCTCAGTTGCAAAACCTATGGGATAGAGAAATCCTCTGCATTTCTGGCTTGTGAAGGGAGCTGCAAGCATTGGTGCAGATAGAGATGGTGCAGCCAATCCAAACGGGATCGGAAGCAGCTCTGGCAGTGGAACAGCATGGATATCCACACCTGTGGATGGAGCTGTGGGGGAAAAACGTCCCATTCCCATAAACAAGGAGACTGCACACCAGATCCTGAGTACCTCCATGGCTCACACCATGACACAGCTGGGATTGCATGAGTGGCTGCAAATTCTCTGGCCCCTGGACTGAGAAGCCATCCCTGGGGTGGGATGCAGGCTCACAGCCAGCCCAGCCCTGGAGACAGGCTGGGAGCCCAGGAAAATCCCCTTCCCGGGGTCCTGGCAGGCTCAGAGCAGAGGCAGCACAGAGCTCCTTCAGCGCTGGGAAGCTGCTAACTCAGTCTCCCCTTCTCTGATGTGCCAAGGGAATGAGTGGAGAGGACAAATGGGAGCACACAGACCCCAAACTGGGCTGGGGGCTGCTGGCCCTGAGGCTGGGCAAGGACAGAGATGGCCAGAGAGTGATGGCCAGAGCCCAGTGTGGTCACGGTGTCACCAGTGTGTGGGCTGTCACCAACACCTGTCCTCAGTGGTGATGCCAGGGGGAGGGACTGGAGGTGCCTGCACCAGGGGACAGCCCCGAGCTGGGCTCTGGGGGAGCAGCTTGTGAAGGAGCATCCAGGGCAGTGCAGATCCAGCCATGCCTGGCAGCAGAGCTGGTCAGGAAGAGCTCCTGAGGGAAAGGTTTGTCCCCCCAAAGCCATGTGGCACCACCACCCAGCCACCCATCCCACTGCCTCTGGGCCACCCCATCTCCTGCCAGGCCTTGTTGACCTGGCCCCCACACCCCTCCTAATCTGGGCAAGGAACAGCACAGCCTCTGCAACCCCCCTGAGTGTGTCCAGGCACGGAGCCCTGTCTCTGCAATGGTGCCTGGGGGATGCCTGGGGAGCGGGTGGTGACACTGTCACCACAGTGGGACCCTCCTGGCAGGACCCTCAGTGCCCCAGGAGGGTGGTGATGATGATAAAGGGAGGAATTTGGCAGCTGTGGCTGTGGGCAGGTGACACCCGGACATTTCTGTGGTCCCCACACTGCAGGGATGCTGTGAGAAATCCTTGTCCCAGCTTCCTTGGGAGTCTCCACCAGGCAGCACTGGCACAGGGTGACACAGGGGTAGGGAAGGCCAGTCTGGGTGCCCCCAGTGTCACCCCAGCACCAGGGACCTTGCCTGGTTTTGGGGGACTGAGGCTGAGGAGTATGATGGGGGCTGATGGGGCACCGTCCCGGGTGGGGATAGTCCCCGGCTGTGCCGCGGGGGTCCCTGGCCATGCCCGGCACTGCTCCCGGTGGCAGCGGGGCTGCGAGGGAGAACTGGCGGCGTGCGGACGCTTGGAGTTTGTTGGGAAACAAGGCAGGAGTTGGAGTTGTGTTTTCCCAGGCTGGGAGGGTGGTATGGGCGGGGAATGTGCCGGGAAAAGGAGCCGTTCTGTCACCCTCTGGCCGGGAAAAGGAGCTGCTCCAGAACCCGCTGGCCGGGGCCGTGCCAGAGAGCTGAGCACGTGTCCCCTCCTGTCCAAGGGACACAGGCGGAACCCCGGGAGGGGATTTAGAGGGGCACAGGCCTGGGGCTGTGTGATGGGTCCTGGCACGGTTCCTCCCCCTGCTTGCTACGTCCCCAGGGATGTCCTGTCCTGCCGCTGAACGTCCCAACATCTCCTGTGCATGCACAGCCCGACACCCCTGTCACACACGGGCGTGTCCTGACACCCTGGTGCATCCTTGTGGCGGGCTGGGCATCTCTGCCAGGTGCCCAGGGTGGAAAGGACACGTGAGCAGGGCCCAGGGGACACCCTCATCCCTGCCACTGGTGGGGCACAGTGCGAGGGACGCCTTCCCGAGTTTGCCCCACATCTGCAGGATGGAGATGTGCAGCACAGCGTGCTCTGCTGCGGTGTGCCGGTCCTGCTGCCAGCCGCCAGCCCTGCCAGCCACCTGTCCCCCCTGGGCGCTGGCATTGCCCTGCCCAGCCCCTGGGCATTGCCCAGCCCCTGCTGGTGCTGCCAGGGCTGTGCCACTGCGTGCAGCCACCTCCCGGGCCGCTGAGGAGGCCACTGCAGGTCCTCGGGTTCCAGCCACGCCCCCGCAGGTCTCCAGTGCCCCTGCCCCTTGAAGTCCATCCCCTGAGGCAGCGCAGGCAGCAGGGCTGGCTGCAGCTTCCCACGGGGGCTGCGGCCACGGCAGCCCCCCCACACCCTCCTGCCTTGCTCTCCCCAGCAAACCCCCAGCACAACCCCTCTCCCGCTGCCAGAAGAGGAGCTCCCCTCTGCACTGCGGTCCCCTCGTGTCCCCAACCCACCTGCAAGTCCCCAGCCCGCCCATGGCCCTGGTGGAGCTGGGGGGCCAGCCGAGGGTGGCAGCCTGGTGGCCTGCAGCAGACATGCCACTGCCAGCGTACAGGCAGAGGGACATGGTGGGCGGTTCCCTGGGTCTCAGCAGCATCCCCCCAGTCTGTCACCTCAGTCCCACTGGCCTGAGCTGGCTCTTGCCATTGGCACCTCAGCAGACAAGACACACCCGAGGATCCTTGGGGCAGCCCCAGAGGAAGTTCAGGCGTGGCTGGGACCAGCAGGGACTGTGGGGATGGACTGGGACAGCCCCACATCCGTGGCTGTGCCCAGAGCCACCCCCCAGGGCCAGGTGAAGCTGGGGGTGATGGAGACAGCCCTGGCTGTGGGATGGGGCAGGAGCTGGGAAGCAGAGCTGGACAGCAGCCAGCCCCATGCCCCTCCCTCCTTCCCCTGCAGAGCAGGTCCTGCTGACACCTCCACCGAGGTGCCACCTCCCAGCTGGGCCACCTCGGAGCCCTGTCACCACCGTCACCCTGGGCAAACAGGGATGCCAGGAAAGGCAGGGACCTGCCCTGGAGCTCCACATCCCAACTCCTCTGCAGGGAGCAGTAGGGGAACCAGGAGGAGGCCCTGCCTCCCTGCCTTGGACCTCTGGGGGGATTCTACCAAGGGACTCTTCTCTTGCAGGGGTTCCTGGTGCTATCCCGGGAGGGGGAATCCCAGGAGGAGGCTTTTTCCCAGGTAAGGGGGCCCAGGCACTGTTGGGAGTGGGCATCAAGCTGTCTGCAAGGATGGTCAAGTGTCTGGGGGGGCCTTGAATGCCTTGGAAACACCATGGAAGGCTGGGGACCTACCAGCCAGGAGCAGGTGACATGGGGACATCTTGTCTGGCTGCTCAGCATGGAGTCAGCATCAGCCCCACGGTGTGGGGACATGACAGGGTGGCAGTGCCAGGCCTACCCTGGGGGCCCCCAGTCCAGGGCTGGCACCCACCCAGCCCTGGCCACAAGAGGTGATCAGAAGTCATAGCCTGCCCCTAGATCTTCAGCCAAAATCCTGGGAACATCCCCGGGCAGATGGCCCTGACACCTGCATGACCCTCCCCACCTCCCCAAGGAGCCTGGGTGGGTGTTGGGTGAGTGCTGGGTGCTCCCGGGGCAGTGCTCAGACTGTGCCCTTGCTCGCAGGTGCTGGACTTGGAGGTTTGGGAGCAGGTGAGTGCTGGACCCCCTGCCAGGCTGGGCTGGGCTGGGGAGAGGGGCAGGATGCCCGGTAGATCTGCCTTGTTTGGGCAGGGAGTCTGTCCCACGTGTCCCGGGGCGTGCTTGGAGGGAGGATGGCTCTCACCCCTCTCCCTCCGCTTGCTCTTCCCTAGGACTCGGGGCTGCAGGAAAACCTCCCAAACCAGGTAAGAAGCCTTTCCCTGGCTCTCACCGCCTCCAGGCACGCCGGTGGCTGGGACATTTCCCGCCACTGCTGCCCTCACGCTGCTTCCCCCCGGCCAAGGCACACCCAGCCCTGCCCTGCCACACCAATCCCGCCGCAGCCTGCAGGAGCCTCCCTCCCACACCCTGCTTGGGCACTGCCCTCTGCCCCCAGCCCCCCAAACCACCCTTTGGGGGTGCTTGCTGCCTGTAAAGCTGCACCAGAGCTGCGGGAGGAGATGCAAAGCCAGGAGCCAGTGTCCTGGTGGAAGCTGGCAGTGCCTCCACTGCCTGCCACCAGGCCAAGCAGCTTTTGCAGCCCACGCTGGGCTTTGCCTGGCCTAGGAATGCTGGGGAGAGGGGAGATCACCAGGAGAGAGGGGAGATGCTGGCAGGAGGATGGCAGCTGGAGAAGGTGCAACTGGAGGACACCAAGCCTGGGGCAGCAGGAACTGAACATGCAACATCTGGGGCCAAGGGAAATAATGGAATCATAGAATGGCCTGAGTTGGAAGAGACCTTAAAGCTCGTCCAGTTCCACCTCCTGCCATGGGCAGGGGCACCTTCCACTGTCCCAGGCTGCTCCAAGTCCCGTCCAGCCTGGCCTTAGACACTCCCAGGGACTGAACAGCCACAGATGCTCTGGGCACCCTGTGCCAGGGCCTCACCACCTCCAGAGCAGAGAATTTCCTCCTAACATTGAATCTAAATCTCTCCTCTTCTGGTTCAAACCACACCCCCTTGTCCTGGCACTCTCTGCCCGGTGCCTGTTGATTCCCTTGGAGAGATGCTTCTTCAGGCAGACCCTGGGGTCCCCTCTGTGCCCACCCCAGGGGTCCCCGCTGTGCCCAGGGCAGGGCACCCCACGCCCCCGGCCCCCCGAGTCGGCCCAGCTGCGCAGTGGGAGCTGCAGCCCGAGGCGGGGGCTGACAGCCTCCGTTTGCTCAGATTTCAGCTCGTGGAAAGAAAAACAAGGCCCTTTATTTCGGCGTAATTAAAACCAAACGCAGGGCGGCTGCGAAGGCCCAGCCGGAGCGGTGTCCGCGCCCGGAGCCAGCGGCTCCGGAATTTGCGCCTGGAGGGAGCGAGGGCTGATGAGCCCCAGATGTTGGAAGGCAGCGCTGGCCGGAGACCCAGGGCCTCATTCCTCAGCCATAAACATTTTGGTTCCGTCCCCTTGTGGTCGGCAGGACGGGGGGTGGGTGAGGCAGAAGGGACGGCACAGAGGACCCAAGTGCTGCCAAGGACATTTGTCACCCATCCCTGTGCCTGTCCCTGGGCTGTTTTCCCATGCCTACGGTGCCACAGGGACTCCTCTGTCCCTCTGGCCACCCCCCACCTCACCGCTTCTCTTTCTAGGGGTCGGAGGACTCGGGGGACTCGGCCCCCTTGGCCTGCAGCCAGGTGAGCACTGACCACCGGCCACCCCCACTCTGGGCCATCCCCGGGGTGATGACCCCAGAGACCCACCTTGGGGATAGCACATCCCTTGTCCCCACCTCCACAGCTCTCCAGAATGTGCTAGGTGGGTCCCGTCTGGGCTGGGTGCCCTTCCCAGACCTGAGGGACTGCAGCCACACAACAGGCAGCCCTGAGGTCCCCCAGCATGATGACATCAACCACAGTGGGGTGACCCTGCAGGAGAGGAGGCACCTGGCGTCCCTGCAGGGCCAGCAGCAGAGGGACAGTGCCTGCAGGGGGTCAGCCAGGGGCCTCAGGGGTGTCAGGTGTTGTGTGGGCCAGGTGGGATGCGAATGGGAGCGCGAATTTGGGGGGCGCAGGACAGGGCAGTGCCTGCTAACGCCACCTCGCCCAGCCTAACGCCAGCCCTGGCACTGCCATGCAGCTCCCACAGCTCACCACCCTCTGTGCCCACCGCGAGGGCAGGACAGCCTCTTGGCAGCTGTTTTTCAGGGATGCTGATGCTGGTTGTTCTCCCCGCAGGTGCTGCGGGTCTGTTCCCTGGAGCTGCCTTCCCCGGGGGGGTGTTCCCGGGAGCCGCCTCGGCCGCGGCGCTCAAGGCTGCTGCAAAAGCTGGTGAGTGCTGGGAGGGTCTGGGCAAGGCGGTCCCGGGGCTCGGGCGGCCCCCAGGGACTCCCGGTGTCCCCTGGCAGTCCGGGCCAGGACAGATTTCCCCTAGAGCTGGGGCTGCAGGCAGGAGCTCTACTGGGCTCCGCAGTGACTCGGAGGGACCCAGGCACAGGGAACCGGCCAAACCTGAGCCCCTAGGAGCAGAGACCACAGAACTGCCTGGTCCCTGTGCCCATTATGGGGAACTCACCCCTGAGACTGCCTCGGGGTGTCCCCTTGGCCCCCCAAGGGCCATCCTGAGCTTGTCCCTTCTCTGGCACCGTTCCAGCCAGCCGCAGGTACACCCCTCTTCCCAATGCCCCCAGGTGCTGGCATTGGAGGCGTGGGTGGAATTGGTGGTCCCGGTGGCCTCGGGGTCTCCACAGGTAGGAAACAACCCCTCGCTCCCAGCAGAGCCAAGCCTGGGGCAGAGCTGTCCCCGGGGTGGGCAGGAGCCGGGCCGGGGCTCAGGGGTCTCTGCTGCCCGCAGGTGCCGTGGTGCCGGGCGCGGTGCAGCCCGGCCTTGGCGCGGCAGGGAAACCCCCTAAAATACCAGGTAGGTGACGGCCCCGGAGTCGGGGCCGGGGCGGGGAGCGACTCCACCCGGCCCCTCATCCCTGAATTTCTTTTGTATGCAGGTGCTGGGATTCCTGGAGCTTTTCCGGGCGGCGTGCTCCCTGGCGCAGGTGAGCACCCCAACCAGCAGCATCCCAACCTCCAAGGGGTCCCTGCCCAGTGCCAGCAGCACCCCAACCTCCAAGGGGTCCCTATCCATGCCAGCAGCACCCCAACCTCCAAGGGGTCCCCGCCCAGTGTCAGCACTCCCTGTGGGGAGAGCACCCTGCTCTGCTGCCCGCCTGCATCCCGCTGCTCCCTGCAGCTTCCAAGCCTCTTGGCTGAGGTTACAGTGACATTTCCACTGTGCCAAAGGCAGGGGGGGACCCGGCACCTCCATCCCGTGCCAAGCTTGGCGGGAGCAGGCAGCAACGGCACTGGGAGAGGAGCTGGCACAGCCACCAGGGCTGGCAAAAGGGAAGGAGGGGGAGGAGGTGGCGGGAGACAGGAATTCCTCAGTGCAAAGTAATTTGGGGGAGGAAAACTTGTGAAAACAAGATGTTTCAACACTGTCCGAAGCATGTTGCTGGTCAGGAATGTCTTTTCCACGTCTGAAATGCTTGAGTTATAATGAAAGACATTTGTAAGAGAGGAAAAAGAACCCCAAACCAAAAGGAAACTCAAAACCCAAAAATCCAACCCAAATGACCACAAGGCCATAACACTGTCTGCTGCCCTGGAAGGCTGGAAAGCCCTGGTTGGCCCCAGGCCACTGAGCATCACCAAGGCAGAGAGCACTGCCCACGCCTGGCTGGGGCTTTGCTGTCACCAGTGGGACCCCTCTTGAGTGCTGTGCTCCCTGCAGGCTCCCAGTCTGTTCCACAGGCAGCTCCAGGCCTGGAGCAAACCCCTCCTGGCAGCTGGAGGTGCAGGCAGCTGGCACAGGGTGGTCCCAGGAAGCCCTGGAGGATGAGAGTGCCATGGGTGACAGGGATTTGGAAGCTGCATGTGGGGGTCTCGGGTACCAGTAACATCCCCAGTGAGGCCCCAGCTCACCCCTCTGGTCTCTGCCCCAGGTGTTCGCTTCCCTGGCGTGGGAGTGCTGCCCGGAGTCCCCACTGGAGCTGGAGTCAAGCCTAAAGCCCCAGGTGGGTCCCCTCAATCCCCTTGGAACACTGCGCTTGGTTCAGGGCTGGCTCCAGCTCGGCTCCTCAGCCCAGCCTTTGGAATCACAGCCCTACAGGGCACTTGGCAGTGAAGCCAACCTACAGCTGAATCCACTTAGGTTAATTTGGGCCTCCAGGAGCAGCCCAGGGCTCACACAGATGCCTTCGTGTTTCCTTTTAGGAGCTGGAGCCTTTGGAGGAATCCCTGGTGAGTGTCCCATCTCTCTTGCCTTCCTTCCCAAGCCTCTTCCTTGCAGCCATGGTCTCCCCACACCAGAAGATGCCTCAGGGCTTCCCAAGCCACCCACTCTCCTCTGCCGGGGTGCACTGGGGCACTCCCCTCCCTCCGGGACTGGTGGCAGCTGTGGCGCGGGCTCCAGGTAAGAGTCTGCTGTTGGTTTGCAGGACTGGGAGGTTTTGGAGGTCAGCAGCCTGGTGTCCCTCTGGGTTATCCCATCAAAGCTCCTAAGCTCCCAGGTAAGCTCCACAGCCAGCAGAGTGGCTTCACTGTGGGTGAAGGATCCCAGCAGTGTCAGGACAAGGACCCGCCATTCTCCAGGGCTGAGGCACGGTGCCCACAGCTCCCCCAGACCTGGCAGTGCCTGTGCTGGGCCTGGGACAGCAGGACAGGGCCAGGGGCTCTGCTGTGCCCTGCCTGTGGCAGCTGCTGGGGTGCTGCCCGTGGTCTTGCCCACGTGGACAGTGCTGTGCCTCTCTCCAGCTGCTGTAAGGTAGGAAGGGTCACGTTCTGGGGACACGCTCTGGGCCAGACCACCACGGGATGTCCCTGCTGGCTTCCGCTGGCACAAGGCACAGCCCTTGCAGGGACAGTCTAGTTTCTGTGGCTCCTGGGGCTGGGCATTCACCTAGGCCAGGTGTCCTGGCTCAAGGAGCTGTAGCTGAGGCCACCTGGGGACTCCAGGCAGATCTATGTCCCCACTGCCCACCTGGACGGGGCTCAGCCCAAGCCCTGGTCAGCCTGGGGGAGCTCAGCACCCCTTTCCCAGCCTGGGCTGCTCTGGACACCTTCCCCTCCCAGCCCTGTGCCAGGTGCCAGCTCTGCCTGTCCCCAGGCAGCTGTGCCCACGGAGGGACAGTGGCAGGTTCTGTGCCCTCCAGGGGCCATGCTGCCACCTGACTGCTCCCCAGTGCATCCCGAGGAGGAGAGCAGCTACATCTGGGCAGGGCCCCCATCCCGGGGGTGCTGGGGAGTGCATTGGAGAGCTGCAGGCATTTCCCCATACACCCAAACAAGTTGCTGGAGGAGGAGAGCCTTGGTGAGAGGAGCCCACCCCAGGCAGCACATCCTAGCCCAGCTCCAGCCCCAGCAGCTCTGCTGGCTTCCCCCCAGCAGGGCCTGTGGCCACCAGCAGCAGCAGGGATCCCTGGCCCGCTCTGCTTTCCTGCAGTGGAGCAGAGTTACGATCCTTAAGGAGACTCGGCCCTGCTGCCGCTGGACCCTGTCTAGGTCCCGGCCCCAGGATAGGGACCAGGACAGTGGAGGTGTCTCCAGACCTTCCTGAGACATTGGAGGAGGCCAGTTTGTCACCTCTGAGGGCTCGGGGCTAGCAGTGCAAGGACAGACTGTGCTGCTGGCTATGGAGGCTCTTGCCTTGATGCTGTAGGTGGATCCAGGGCTGCCACATGTGGGGTGTCCCCTGCACTGTCCCTGCTGCAGGAGCTCCAGGTTGAGAGAGGATGAGGGAATAGTGGAACAAATAACATTTTCAGTGGAAAATCATCTCTTTAGATGACTTGCTCCTGGGCTGTCCCCACTCAGGAGGTGGCCCTGGGGTCACCCACCTTGCTGTAGGCTCAGTCTGAAGCTGTGGCTGAGATCAGGGTCCCATTGATGCCGTAGGGATGGGGACCACTCCCTCGTGCCCAGCTGTGCTTGGGTGACATCGGTTTGTGCAGAGCCCTTCCAGTGTGTGAGCCCCCCTGGCAGTGCTGGTGACATTCCCATGGACACAGCCCCAGGGGCTGTCTTCCCATCCAGCTGGGGGTGGTGGGGAGCTGGACTTGGACCCGGCAAAACCCTTGGAGACCCAAGGCTTGGACTTCTGGCCCTTAGAGTCACCTCCATGTGTGTCACCCCTTCCGCAGCTTTAGGGGAGCAAGGTGCTGATAAGGTGTCCCTGGATGGGCAAGGGTGGCCCCAAGCTGGGGCACTGCTGGCAAAGCTCACTGTGAACCTCTGCCCGCCAGCACCACTGTGCTGGTGTGGGACACCGTGGCATTGCCTGGCAGGATGGAGGGAAATCTGGTCTCCACATGCTGGCTGCTGGGAGGCGATGGAGTCCAGTGCTCAAGGAGATGCTGTGCCATGAGTAATTCCATCCTGGCTGCAGGCAGCCACATCCCCGCCCATGGCCCCCTTTGCTGGAGGCACCCCCACCCTGCGTGCAGCTCGAGTTGTCCCCCCCGGAACGTGGCAGCCCACGGCCTTGGGCTGCTGCCAGCAGCGATGGGAGCTGCGAACTGCTGGCTGCCAAGCCCACAGTCCCTGCTGAGTCAGGGGCATCCCCGCGCCATTCCGAGTGCCGGGATCCGGCTCTTTCGCAAGGAGATGTTTCCCTGGCCGCGATGTCCCAGCTCATAATCCCTCCTCATCTCTTCACACCGACCTCCTAATGAGGTCACGTTTCAGCCAAGGCTCCCAAGCCCTGATTCCAATTAAAACCTTTCCTTTGGAGCTGGCCGGGGTGCAGCCAGCTGGGTACAGCTCTTGCCGCAGGGCTCCCGCGGGACCCCTCGCTGGAGCAGGGTCATGGGAGGCTCCTGCAGAACCAGCTTCAGGCGCCACAGCCCTCGGTCTGGGTTCAGAGGGGGCGGCTCTTTCAGTCACTGCTTCCAAGGTGAGGGAGAACAGCATCTCCTGGCCCAGCTCCACCGTGGGGGTTTGTATCCTGGAGGATTCACTGTTGCAATGGACGGAGCCCCTGGGCTGGTGCTGCACGGCCCTGGCAGAGCGGGGCCACGCCGTGGGGCAGAGGGGACAGGGCCAGCAGCAGCCAGGTGCTAACACCCCCTTCTCTCCTCTCCTCTCCTCTCATCCCCAGGTGGCTATGGACTGCCCTACACCAATGGTAAGCTGCCCTGTTGTGAGTGCTTGTGTCCTCATTCCTCCTGGCTCCACTGGCTGCCACTGTGACCTTGTGGCCACCAACCCTTGGGGTGGTATGAGGGATATCCTGCTCCCAGGGCGAGGTGGTCCTTTGGGGACCTTGTGCCTTGCCCATGGTGGCTGTGGACCGTCCTGGGAACTCAACACTCCTGGCATTCCTGGGAGATGTTAATCCATAGGATGTGTCCTGAGCCACTGCAGCATCAGACAGGGATGTTTGAACTAGGATCTCAAGTGGGGAGGAGCTGGCTTTGGCATCCCCTCGCATGCTTTGGCGCCAGGGGGAGGAGATCCAAGAGATCCGGTCTGTCTGTCCCGCTGTCCTTTCCCTGGCCGGTGCCTGACCTGGCTCTGCCGCTGTGTTGTGATTGCAGGCCTCAGGCCCGGCGGGATAGGAGCCGGTCTCCTGGCAGGAAAGGCAGGATACCCCACCGGGACAGGTATACTCCGACCCCGCAGCCCCAGGGTGGGGCCTGGCACGGGCACGGCAGGGCAGCACACACCCTGTCACCTTGCTGGCCCCCGGACGGGTGCTGGGCACTGCCCGGCTCTCTGGGGACTGCAGGGACAGCCCGGGCAGGGGGCAGCACCTCCCATAGGAGAGAGAGACGGATGCTGGCAGGAGTGCCCGGTGCCCAGGGTCCCTGTGGGGTGGCGGAGCTGAGGTCGGAATGGTCTCAGGACCCCAGTGGCTCAGTGCCCGTGTCCCTCCGCAGGGGTCGGAGCACAGGCGGCAGCAGCGAAGGCAGCAGCGAAACTTGGTGAGTCGCCCTCTGTGGCACAAATACCACCCATCTCCCCAGCAGGGAGCTGCTCCCTGTTCCCCCTCCCTCCCTCCCTCCCTCGCAGCCCCGGGAATGCTGGTTGTGTCCCCGTGCCATCGGCTAACCGTGCTGTCCCCTGCGGCAGGAGCCGGTGTCTTGCCCGGGGTTGGCGGCATCCCGGGAGTTGCACCCGGCGTCGGCGGTGTCCCAGGAGTTGGTGGTGAGGCGATGAGAGGGCTCTGCCCTGGGGCTCAGGGAGGGTCTCGTTCCCGTATCCCACATCCCTGACTCTCTCCCGCTATCCCGGCAGTTGGAGGACCGGCAGCGGCGGCAGCAGCGGCGAAGGCAGCGGCAAAGGCAGGAGCTTTTGGTGAGTTCCTGCAGCCTCGGACAGATCTCGGGATGGGGAAGAGCCGTGCATCGATGCCAGGAGCTGTATGGCTCCATAGATGCCCTGGTAGCCCCTACCCCATCCTCTGGGGTGCTCTCCTCGCCCCCTCTCCCGGCTCCATCAGCTTTTCCAGCAGTGATGAAGGGCTGACGGCCCCTCGGGATGCAGCAGCCTGGCAGGGGGCAGAGCATGTCCATCACACGCAGTCTCTCCATGAGGTGTGGGTTTCCTGTGCCAGGTGCCAGCAGGGTGGCAGGGGGCAGTGTCTGTGCTGAGCTGTTCTTAGTGAGGGGTGCTCCTGGTGATGCAGATCTCTGCTGCTCCCCCCTTGGCTGTTCCGTGGGAGAAAAGTGAGGAGCAAATCACACATTGGAGCATTTAGGAAAACGTGCCAGCCCTGGGGCAGCTGGGATGTATAGCCATAGCCTTGGGGGACCTTGGGAGTCCCCAGCATCCTGGATGGCCAGGCCCCTGATGGGTGTAGGGAGATGGGAATCAAACTCCTGGGCACATCTGAGGTACCCTGAGGAGTTGCTTTAGGATGATTGAGGAACCCACCACAGAGCTGGTGCCCAAAAATATCATGTGACCCTGAGACAGACCATGTCTGCACCGTGGGTGTTTCTGGGGGGTCTGACTACTCTGCTTCCCTCCAGGTCCAGGGGCAGTGCCCGGAGTCGGAGCTGTCCC